>JAYXIM010050123.1:0-369405 GCA_037575425.1 Anastrepha fraterculus | reverse complement strand
TTTAAAAAATGTTTTTCTTGAAATTTTTTTTATTTTCTATTTTTTTAAATTAAAAATTGATTTTCATTAAATTTTTTTTTTTTTTTTAATTTACTTTTTTTTCTAATTTTTTTCATAAATTTGTGTATAAATGTGTGTATAAAATTTGGTAGATTGCACTCCAGTTTTAGAAAAACACAAAATTGTCCGATTTATTTATACTTGCAGAAAGCTCTAATTCATCGTTTGAGAGTTGTAAAATCGCTTGTTCCACACGGCTTTCGTGGATCAACTCATTACTATCTATGTTCAAAAGGGTGGTAATAGTTTCGTCTTCATCGTCATCTCCAACAAAATCAAAACTACCCACATCGGCGTGGGTTTTTATTAGCACTTCGTTATTAATGAGTTGTTGTTGCAACATTTGCGATTGAGATTTCCATTGCGGTTCTGTTTTCAATGGCTGATATTGTTGTTGTTGAGTCGACGACAAATGCTGCTCATAGTGTTGTGGCTGTTGCTGCTCATGTTGAATTATACCTGACGCAGTGGCCGCCAAAAAATTTCGCATATTGGACTCAGTGCTGTTACCGTTAAGATTGCTTAGCGCTGATGCTGCAAACAAAACAACATTGGCGAATTGTTGCTCCCAACTGGTCTTATTTGTGCTGTTATTGGCATTGGGTTGAGTTTGGTTCTGTGGCTGCGGTTGCTGATAGTGTTGTTGTACGATTGGCATATTTTGAGGTGGTGTTGCCTGTTGAGTCTCCTGGAGTGCTAAGTATTGAAGCCTTGTTTGTTGTTGCTGCTGTTGTAGTTGCGGCTGCGGCTGCGGCTTCGGCCTTCGATAGTGTTGTTGTACGATTGGTATATTTTGAGGCGGTGTTGCCTTTTGAGTCTCCGATACCTCTAGGTACTGAAGTCTTGTTTGGTGTTGCTGCAGTTGAAACTGCGGCTGTGGACGCGGCTGCGGATAGTGTTGTTGTACGTTTGTCATATTTTGAGGCGGTGTTGCCTGTTGAGTCTTCGAGAGTGCGAAATATTGCAACTTTTTTTGGTGCTGTTGCTGTTGCAGCTGCGGCTGTAGCTGGGGCTTCCGATAGTATTGTTGTTCGTTAAGCATATTTTGAGGCGGCGTTACCTGTTGAGCCTCCCGGAGTGCAGAATATTGCGACTTTTCGTGGTGCTTCTGCTTTTGTAGCTGTGGCTGTGGCCGCGACTGCTGATAGTGTCGTTGCTCGATTGGCATATTTTGAGGCGGTGTTGACTTTTGAGTCTCCGATACTTCTAAGTATTGAAGCCTTGTTTGGTGCTGCTGCTGTTGTAGCTGTGGCTGTGGCCGCGGCTGCAGATAGTGTTGTTGTACGATTGGCATATTTTGAGCCGGAGTTGCCTGTTGAGACTCCTGCGGTGATAAATATTGAAGCATTGTTTGCTGCTGTGGCTGCGACTGCTGATAGTGTTGTTGCCCGTATGGCATAGCCTGTGGCGGTATTGACTGTTGAAATTCCTGAAGCGCTAAATATTGCGGCTTTATTTGGTGCTGTTGTTGCTGGAGCTGCTCGTAAGCTCCAGCCATCCCATTTGCATTAGGTATATTCGCTGCTACGGGGACTTGTTTAGTTTCTGGTGGATCACCACCACCTCTTGCCGCGATGAAGGCGGGAATCGATGATGTATTTCTGCCCGTAACCATTGCGTGGAGTGAGGGTGAGGGTGAAGACGAAGGTAAGTATAAAGTTGAGGATGATGATGAAGGTGAGGATGGGGCAGAGGGTGAAGATGACGATCTATTTGACGGTGACACGACCTCTGGAGGTGGAGTAAGCTGAGAGTTATTGAAATTAAAAAGTGGAAATGATACTCCGCTTGGTGCGTTCCCTAATTTGAGCGGAATATTAACTTGAGGATTGAGGCCAATCCGTTCACATTTACGTCTTAATAGCATTAGATTCGATTCGGGCTCGACTGGCTTATACGTGAATTGCACAGGATCACTAGCAATACCATCCGAAACTCGTACCAGCTGTACGAATACCGTTACTGGTTTGGTGATATTGGTGTTATGATACCTGGGCGTTCTCAAACGTATCGAAGATTGTTTGTGTACGTCGTAAATCTCAAAGGAGCCAAAAGCTTCCCAAGTGGTGACACCATTCTGCTCTTCATAAAATCGCACCGAAACATCCTCTTTAACTACCTTATTGCAGAGCAATATAATTTCAGTGCAGCCCAACACTGAACCCGAGCTACAAATTTCATGTATGGCTAGTCGAAACAGAGACCTTTTGTCATAGATTGGCTTGGTAACGACCGGCTTCAGTGGCACCGTTAAATGTCCATTCTCGTCTGCAATGAACACTTGAAAGCACAATCGCACCACGTTTAAATCTATGCAATGCGGGGATGAACGGTGCGAAAAGCCCGTTTTAAAAGGATCAACTCGTATAGACTCTCGTTTTTTAAGGGCCATATCAACATCATTCCGCTTTGTACTCTTGATACCTAAACTTTGGAATTCGGCACGATGTGGTATCTGTAAGATACAAACACCGTGTATGTAACCCTCCTTGTTTAATATAGTGTGTGGATGAGGTTTATACGGAGCATCTTCTGTCACACAGGAGATTATTACCACTGCGCGCCCTTTGTAGTTGAGAATTTCGATGGCGGGGTAGGTTTCTCTTGATGGAGACCAATTCTCGCCCAACAACATGGAGGACGTCTGACTGTCGCTACTGTAACGGAATTTGAACCATTTGTCCGCGGGATGCTCCACAATTCGAACATATGGCTTTGAGCTTTCCTCATTAGTATTGCGATATGGCGTTTGCTGTTCCCCGGGATCACAATTAGAATTCGTATTTTGCAGTGGTTGGTGCCTTAGCGTTTCGCGTAGCAGTCGTCGCGGACTTACACTCAACTTTTTGCTCATGGAAGCGGAAGCACTTCTTTTATTGAAACTCATAGTAATGTCTATTAGAAGGGCTCCTCAAAAACCCCCTAAAGTTACTTAAATGTGGAGATTCACAATTTTCACCGAATCAAATTAGTTTTCTAATTAAACTGAACGAGATAAATCGCACACAAAACACACGGAATTTTATAACAGGAATCAATAGTTGTGCGTCCAGTGCAGATACCAGCGCGTTAAGTTTTACTTAAAACCCTACGATTCTCTCTCTTTTATATTCAAGCTGCTCAGCACACAATGTCGGAAGACACAGCTGCTCTTTGACAATTACTCGAAGCAGAATGCCGTTCCGAGCAACTAACAACAAAGCCATTGCTTTTGTTTTTCTTCTCTATGCACTACTTTGCCTTCGCTTTTATTTTACTCGCAGGCATTCAAAGCAGGAAAAGGAATGCTCGCTAAATCTTTGAAACAGGTAGGAAGGAACTCAGTAAAGTGTGTTAAAAGCAAGTCACATTAAACAGATGGCTCGAGTAAAGCAAAATCATAAAGGGCGATGTATTTTGTTTTTGTTTTTGCTTTTGATCTCTCGAATGTCAAAGTCTATAAACAAAGGTTGGCAGTCAGAGAAACTTCAACAAAATTTGACAATTCAGGGACCAAATAAATAGAAAAAAATCAAAATTGCGGCCCTACTGCTGCTACCTGCTTCGAGTGCCACGGTTGAACGGGAACTCGAATATGAAGTTGGTAGCTGTTCAAGGCTCAGTACGAGAATAACCATATATTTTTAAATCGAAAAAAGATTAAAAGAAGTATTTATTGCGTATTTCTTTCTGTTTTATATAGAAAAAGTACGAATCGTAAAAAGTTTTTGTGGAAGATGCCGGCAGGTATGTTTTATGATATTATTTGAAAATCTGAAACAAAAGGCAGCAAATAACGAGGGCAACCTGATAGGGGACAAATACAAAAACAAAAAAAAAACTCTGTAGCGCAAATAATAAACCTTATTTTTTTTTCTAAACTACTCATACATTGATTTATGCGTCAGATGGGGTCTCAATCATATGATGACTAAAAAAATCCCTAGAAATCAAAGGAAGATCGTAATTTTTTCAAATATTTTTTTTTATTCTAGTAGCGGGGCATAGCTACAGTCATACTGATTAATAATTTTTTTGGGTTTTATGTTTTTGTGTTTCAGATAAATAGAAGAGCCCAAATGGACAACACCGTTCAGGTCGAATTTTTCGGGAGGGTCAACTTCAGCACCATTTTTAAAATATTAAAATTAAAAATTTTGTTTTTTCATTTTTGTATATAAAAGAAGTTAAATTAAAAGCCTAAAGAATGTAAATACCGTTTTAAAATTTTTCATTGTAAAAAAATAATTCCTGAAAATACCCTAAGTTCTCAAGCTCTAGACCGCCGTGGCCGAATGGGTTGGTGCGTCATTAACATTCGGAATTCAGGTTTTCTCTTTTTTCGGTTCGAATCTCGGTGAAGGATCAAAAATTAAGAAACATATTTTTCTAATAGCGGTCGCCCCTCGGCAGGCAATGGCAAACCTCCGAGTGTATTTCTGCCATAAAAAAGGTTCGGCTTGAAACTTGTAGGTCCCTCCATTTGTGGAACAACATCAAGACGCACACCAAAAATAGGAGGAGGTGCTCGGCCAAACACCCAAAAAGGGTGTACGCGCCAATTATATACATATATATATTTTTTTTTTTTTTATATCTCCCCTTTATTTATTACAGTCTGTTATATATTAACAATATGTAATTTTTGTACAATTAGGGTCTATTATGTTCTTTTACCAATGTAAGAAGAATCTGTTATTATTATTATTGTTTTTTGTGATTACACTGTAAATCTTATAGTTAGATCAGTCGGTGTGAGTCGCTTTAATCTTCGTTTGATATTTTCTGCCGGTGCTATTTTACGCATTTCTTCGTTTTGGTGGACTGACAGTCGCTGTATATGCTTAGAGCTACATTTTGTGATTGTTTCTTGGATAGTGTCTACATTTAATTCACGATGTATGGCTTCATTGGAAATAAACCAACCAGCATTTGTTATATTTCGTAATATTTTGGATTGTGTTCGCTGTATGAGCTGAATATTTGTGTTTTTAGCCGGTCCCCATATTTCTATACCGTATTTCCAGATAGGAGTAATAATTGTTTTGTATATAGTCACCTTATTATACAGTGATAGTTTTGATGCTCGTCCGATTAGCCAACTTAATTGCCGGTACTTATTCTTGATTTGATTTCTTTTGTTAATAATATGCTGCTTCCATGTTAGTTTTCCGTCAATAGTTATTCCAAGATATTTTGCTGCTGGGCAGATTTTTATTTTGTTGTTTTTTAAGGTTAGATTATATTTTGATGTCTTTTTGTTTGTATATATAAATTGTATAGTTTTGTCTTTATTAACTTCTATACCCCATTCGTCAAACCAATTTACTGTATTGTTTATTAATTTTTGAAGTGTAAAGGTCGCCAGTTTTTCGTTTGATGCCATTAATACAGTATCATCCGCGAACGTTGCTATCATTGTATTATCTGTTGTCGGAGTTGGCACATCTGCGGTGTATATTAGTATTAGATATAAGAGAGGACCTAATACACTGCCATGCGGTACTCCAGCTGTCATTGGTAGAATATCGGAATATTCGTCTTCATATATTATATAAAATTTTCGATCAGTTATGTAGCTCTTCAGAAGTTCAAAGTAGTTTTGTGGAAAGATTCGTTTGAGCTTATGCAAAAGTCCTTTATGCCAAACTTTATCAAAGGCTTTTGCAATGTCTAGGTATACAGCTACACAATATTTTTTGTCATTCATATCGTTAAGTATTTTGTTAGTAACCCTGTGGATTTGTTGGACTGTTGAGTGTTGCCGTCTAAATCCGAATTGATGGCTTGGTATCACTTTGTTTGCTGTCAAAATTGGTCAAAATTTGAGCAATTTTCCATAGTCGTGAGAAGTATTTAGTCTCTAACATGCAATTGAATATATTTCTTATGAATTGCAATGCTATTTCAGGTAACTCTTTTAAAATTTTTCCATTTATTAAATCATATCCTGGAGCTTTTTTATCGCTTAGCTGTCTTATTTGATTTTTAATTTCGCTTATGGTGGTCTTTCTTGTTTTGATTTGCGGAACGTTTATTATGTTATCAGATTTAATGTTATTGTTTTGATTATCCATTTCGCTTGTAAATGTGTCTAAGAAGTGTCTGGGCTAGGGTGTCGGCTTTTTCTTTGCTTGTTTTTGCCCATGTGCCGGCTTCTGTTTTGATGGGAGGTTTATGTATTACAGCGCCATTAATGTGTTTTGTTGCTTTCCATAAGGAGTAATTTGTAGATGCTGCTGTTCCCAGGTTTGCCATATAATCTCGAAGTTTACTCTCCTTGTGTTTTGTAAGTAATGCTTTTAGCTCATTTGTCGCTTTATTAAGTTTGGTTTTATCTGCTGGATGTCTAGTGGTTTGCCATGTTTTGCGGAGTTTTCTTTTTTCGCCGATTTTCTCTTTAACGTAAGTTGGGATATTTTCTTTGTTTGTCATTTTCGGTGTGGGTGTAGAGGAAGCAACTGCTTGTATTACGCTATCATTGAAATATACAATAGCGGAGTCAATTTCATCTTGAGTTTTTAGTGATATATTTATTTTAAGTTTTTGCTCTAATATTTGGCAAGCATTAGTCCAATCCGTTCTAGAATTATATAGGCTCAGAGATTGGTTTATTTCAATAGGTCCAAGTAAGGTCATAATTAATGGTGAATGGTCTGAAGATAGCTCTAAACATGATTTTATTATCAGATTTTCATATGGCATATTTTTAATTATGCAAAAGTCAATTAAGTCCGGTTGTTTTTTCGTATCTGTTGGCCAGTAGGTTGGCTCACCTGTGCTAATAAACCGGCTATTATTTTTTCTAATGGCTTCAATTAATTGCCTCCCTTTTTTATTTGTTAACCTTGACCCCCAAAGTATATATATATATATCTTCGCCGGGCGCTTTCCTTTTTAACAATTCACGCTATTCGTTGTCCATGAGACCCCTGAATACTTGAACGTCTTCTGCATCTACTCGTCCTTTTTATGTTCTCTGATTTGTTTTGACGTGATAACGTCTTATAATTCGATTTAACAGGCTGCATGCACGAAAAAATGTGTCGTTACCTTGCTCATTACTGTTCATATGTAGTTACCTTGCTCATTACTGTTCATATGTAGTTACCTTGCTCATTACTGTTCATATGTAGTTACCTTGCTCATTGCCGTTACCTTGCTCATATTAGTGTTACCTTGCTCATTAGTGTTACCTTGCTCATATTAGTGTTACCTTGCTCATATTAGTGTTACCTTGCTCATTGCCGTCCTTGCTCATTGCATTGAATGAACTGCAAGCGAAAGGGCGGAACGAACGACAAAGCAAACAAAGCAAACGAACGGCAACGTTCGATATCTTGCTCTCTCCTACTTAAGTGAGCGTATATATGTATGTATGTATATGCGCAAATGTACATACAGTGGTTCAAACGTCTAATCGTACATGCAGAGAGTTCATCTTAAATATTAGTTTTAAAAGAGAAAATTTGTTTAATTTAAAATAATATACACTGATTTTATTTCATAATAACTTAATTTATTTCGTCATATACGAAAGTTTTAAGTTTTCACAACATTTTCTTAAAAAAAAACAAAAACAAACAAAACAAAAGAAATTCATGTCCAAACGAATAATCGTACATAAGTAGACGTCGACTGGATACCGTTATCCTATAAGCATTTTTTCAAATTGTGTTTTGCACTGGACTATAAATAAATTCTTTTTCAGTTATTCAGATTGCTTTAAGTGATAAACTTAATCGGTAAGTAATGGCACCTTCAGGAAAACAGACAACGGTAGAAGAACGAAAATTAATAATTAAATTGCACGAATCCGGAAAAACTTTTAGAGAAATCGCAGTTTTAGTAAATAGAGCCCATTCTATATCATTAAAAGATATAAAAATGACCTCTCTATTGTAAATAAAAGTCGTGTTGGCCAAGGCAAGAAGCGCGATGAACGTTCGATTTTAAGGGAAGTGAAAAAAATGCTTTTGTAACAGCAGTAGAAATTAACAGAACATTAAAAAAAAAGACTGATAAGATAGTTTATGATGAGACAATCCGAAATTTTTTGAAAAGAAACAATTATCATGGCAGAATAGCACGAAAAAAGCCATACATAAGTCCTAAAAACAAAAAAGCTCGAATGAAATTTGCTACAGACTATATTACAAAAGATATTAACTTCTGGAAAACGGTAAAAACAAAATAAAATTTAAATTATTGGCAGTAAATTTCTTTTTTGACAGGTATTATTCACAGACGAAAGTAAATTTAATTTAAAAGGGTCCGATGAAAAGTGCTACGTATGGCGAAAACCCAATACAGAATTTGATTGTAAAAATACAAAGCCTACTGTGAAATCAGTGATGGTGTGGGGGTGTGTTTCGAGTTCAGGTGTTGGAAATATTGAATTTATTGAAGGCAATATGGATAAATACAAGTATTTAGATATTTTAAAAAATAATGTGAAGCAAAGTGCCGAGCGTTTGGGGATAATAGACAATTTTGCTTTCTACCAGGATAACGATCCGAAACGTACATCAATGGTTGCGAGGATGTGGCTTATTTATAATTGTCCAAAACTACTCCAAACCCCCGCACAATCACCTGATCTTAACATAATTCAGCATGTATGGGAGGAATTGTCTAAAAGATTAAAGGACAAAGTCTTTCGAAATGTTAATGAGTTGAAAGAAACTCTACGAACTGAGTGGTATAATATTTCACCAGAAGTATGTAAAAACTTAGTAGAATCGATGCCAAAACGTTTGAGTGCTGTGCTTAAAGCTAAAGGACTCTCTACTAAGCATTAATTTTAAAAATATTTAGTTTGAGAGCATAAATTCAGTATTGTACGATTATTCGTTTGGGCATGAATTTCTTTTGTTTTGTTTGTTTTTGTTTTTTTTAAGAAAATGTTGTGAAAACTTAAAACTTTCGTGTATGACGAAATAAATTAAGTTATTATGAAATAAAATCAGTGTATATTATTTTAAATTAAACAAATTTTCTCTTTTAAAACTAATATTTAAGATGAGCTCTCTGCATGTACGATTAGACGTTTGAACCACTGTATATAAATTCACGTATTTGTATTTGCATATGCCTTCTTATTGATTATTATTAATTTGATTCACTTGAAGAATTTAAAATAAAACCAAGTTTGTTAATAATACCTGTTGTTTTAATGTTATAATTATTAATTCTTTTATTATATATGAAGGAAAAAATGTATGGTAATATTTACCATATACCTTATAAAATATGTTGTCTATACTAGTATTATAAAGAGGAAAACTTTGTTTGTTTGTAATGAATAGGCTCAAAACTACTGGACCGATTTTAAAAATTCTTTCACCATTCGAAAGCTACATCATCCACGAGTAACATGGATTATATTTTATTTTGGAAATAGGGGTCGAGATATAGGTCAAAACGTGGACCCGGGTAACCTTCGGATGTGTATGTACAATATGGGTATCAAATGGAAGCTGTTGGTGAATGCTTTAGTCCAGAGTATTTTTCATGCTGCTCCGTGACTAGGGTCTCGAGATAGAGACCAAAACGTGGACCCTAGAATGTGTTTATACAATATGGATATCAAATTGAAGCTGTTGGTGAATGCTTTAGTACAGAGTATTTTTCATGCTGCTCCGTGACTAGGGTCTCGAGATAGAGACCAAAACGTGGACCCTAGAATGTGTTTGTACAATATGGATATCAAATTGAAGCTGTTGGTAAATGCTTTAGTCCAGAGTATTTTTCATGCTGCTCCGTGACTAGGGTCTCGAGAAAGAGACCAAAACGTGGACCCTAGAATGTGTTTGTACAATATGGATATCAAATTGAAGCTGTTGGTGAATGCTTTAGTACAGAGTATTTTTCATGCCGCTCCGTGACTGGGGTCTCGAGATATAGAACAAAACGTGGACCCGGGTAATCTTTGGTTGTGTATGTACAATATGGGTATCAAATGAAAGCTGTTGATAAGTGCTTTAATATGGGGTAATTTTCATACCTATTGGTGACTAGGGTCTGGAAATATATGCCAAAACGTGGACCCGCCGTGTCTTTGCACCGAATTAAACCAAACTTACACACATTGTTAAGGAGGTATTGAAGATGATTTCCGTATAGTTTGAATACCTATTGGTAGATAGGGTCTCGAGATATAAGTCAAAACGTGGACCCGGGCAACCTTCGGATGTGTATGTACAATATGGGTATCAAATGGAAGCTGTTGGTGAATGCTTTAGTTCAGAGTATTTCCATCCGCTCCGTGACTAGGGTCTCGAGATAGAGACCAAAACGTGGACCCTAGAATGTGTTTGTACAATATGGATATCAAATGAAAGCTGTTGATAAGTGCTTTAATACGGGGTAATTTTCATACCTATTGATGACTAGGGTCTCGAAATATATGCCAAAACGTGGACCCGCCGTGTCTTTGAACGGAATTAAACCAAACTTACACACATTGTTAAGTAGGTATTGAAGATGATTTCCGTATAGTTTGAATACCTATTGGTAGATAGGGTCTCGAGATATAAGTCAAAACGTGGACCCGGGCAACCTTCGGACGTGTATGTACAATATGGGTATCAAATGAAAGCTGTTGGTGAATGCTTTATGATATGTTATGTTATGTTATGTTATGTTATGTTATGTTATGTTATGTTATGTTATGTTATGTTATGTTATGTTATGTTATGTTATGTTATGTTATGTTATGTTATGTTATGTTATGTTATGTTATGTTATGTTATGTTATGTTATGTTATGTTATGTTATGTTATGTTATGTTATGTTATGTTATGTTATGTTATGTTATGTTATGTTATGTTATGTTATGTTATGTTATGTTATGTTATGTTATGTTATGTTATGTTATGTTATGTTATGTTATGTTATGTTATGTTATGTTATGTTATGTTATGTTATGTTATGTTATGTTATGTTATGTTATGTTATGTTATGTTATGTTATGTTATGTTATGTTATGTTATGTTATGTTATGTTATGTTATGTTATGTTATGTTATGTTATGTTATGTTATGTTATGTTATGTTATGTTATGTTATGTTATGTTATGTTATGTTATGTTATGTTATGTTATGTTATGTTATGTTATGTTATGTTATGTTATGTTATGTTATGTTATGTTATGTTATGTTATGTTATGTTATGTTATGTTATGTTATGTTATGTTATGTTATGTTATGTTATGTTATGTTATGTTATGTTATGTTATGTTATGTTATGTTATGTTATGTTATGTTATGTTATGTTATGTTATGTTATGTTATGTTATGTTATGTTATGTTATGTTATGTTATGTTATGTTATGTTATGTTATGTTATGTTATGTTATGTTATGTTATGTTATGTTATGTTATGTTATGTTATGTTATGTTATGTTATGTTATGTTATGTTATGTTATGTTATGTTATGTTATGTTATGTTATGTTATGTTATGTTATGTTATGTTATGTTATGTTATGTTATGTTATGTTATGTTATGTTATGTTATGTTATGTTATGTTATGTTATGTTATGTTATGTTATGTTATGTTATGTTATGTTATGTTATGTTATGTTATGTTATGTTATGTTATGTTATGTTATGTTATGTTATGTTATGTTATGTTATGTTATGTTATGTTATGTTATGTTAAGTTATGTTATGTTATTTTATATTATGTTATGTTAATGTTAACTCATTCTCTATATCCATACAAAATATCTATCAAACAAATAAAATTAAAATTTTCTTTTGAAAAATGCAACCATTCAATCAGTATTTTCTTATGACGTTATCACGTTAAACTATCGTCAGTAAACCGACTTTACAGACAACCTCTTTTTTTATGTTGTTTGTTGTACATTTTTCACCCTCTCATTTGTTTTTCGACTCTACAACGCCCAAAAATTTAAATTTCTTGTAGTCCAGGTTACCACCAAAAAATATCTCTTAGTAGAGACAAACACCAAAAGTAATTATTCCTCTTCAGTTTTTGGGTCACCCTGTGCGCAAATAGAAGGCAATGAATGCTATTGTGAATGTATGCTGTACTGTACGAGGCAATTTTAAATGCATTGATTTTCCGTCGTACTGTACAATGCAATGCTAGCAGAGAATGTTAATGGAGAAGTAACATTCTCTGGTGCGGATAATGTTGTTTAATATATTTAAATGTACGCGTATGTATTTGGTTTGAAATTAGTATTTAATTATTATGAAATAAAAAAAAAATTAAGAAATAATCAAGGCATAAATAAATAGGAGTTTCCATATATAAATAAATAAGGACAGATGTTATATACGCAATTACTAGTTTGGATAGTTGTATCAGTGGAATTTTAAGGAGTGAGACGTCGCAAATAAAACGATTAAGGATTTTGCGGAAGGAAGTCGATGTAACGGTCATTGAAAAGTTAAGAAGAATTATTAGCGAGGGCTAATGATAAAAATCCGATTAACCTCATATTCTGCGAATTGATGAACGTTGCCGAGGAAAAACTAGTGAAAGCTTAAAACTTAAACTACCAAAGAAATAAATATAAAAAAGTAATAATAATTAATAAATAAATTATAAATTGTATGATAAAAAATAAAAAAATACTTGAGGGCATAAGAAAAAATGTCGTGCATTCGTTGTTTGGAAAAAATCTGCGCGACCTTTGAGGCACCTCAGAGTTATATTTAGTTTCTTCTACTAAAATCTTTTTTTTTCCTTGTTCACTCCATACGGGAGCATAGGGCCTCGACAAGGCTCAGTCTTGCGTTGGTTTCGTTAATCTATTATTGCTTTCTGACAGGGTAGGTGATTAGCTTGCCTATTAAAATTTAATGAATGCGTACTTGAAACTTTTCTAAAAATTCTTATTAAAAATTTTGATAAAAATTTGGCACAATAAATTTTGTACAATTTTCACAAATTTCAAACTTTGATTGATGTTACACAATGAACAAAATTTTTATAAAAAAAATTATTGAAACTGAAAAAAAAAAAACAGAAAAGTAGTCAAAACTGGTCTAGGTGTCGCCCTGCTAATTAGCTGCATGCCACGTGTGTTGTTATTGTACCATGAAAAAGTACCATAAGACCATTTTTGGTGTATCACTTTAAATAAAATTGTATTTTCGTGAAGTAAAAAAAAATATTTTGGTAACATTTTTTTTTACTTCAAATTAATGCAACCCATTTATAAATTTTTTCAAAATTGAAAAAAAAAAAATGTATTGCTTGGCTTCAAATTGATGCAACTCATTTACACATTTTTTCAAAATTGAAAAAAAAAATGTTTATTGCTTGGCTTCAAATTGGTGCAACTCATTTATATAATATTTTTCAAAATTTAAAAACAAATTTTTTATTACTACTAACATTTTTCTGCTTGCTTGTAGTCTATAAATTTTTTTTTTTAATTTTTTCTTTTTGTAAGCCAATATTCTTATCAGTAAAAGAATTTGAGTGATAACGTCGTACTCTGAGATGCATAATAGGCAAGTATTACATACACACACACACACACACTAGCACACGGCGTGAGAAGGGTTAACTCATATACACCGCAATCAGCCGCCTTCTTTATCAATATTTCATTTACTATCCACAAACCTGAGCGAAAAATTCCTTTTTGGCCATCCAGTCGAAAAAGCTGATTATCAGTCGCCAGCAAAGTTGTCAAGCGAACGCTTGTCTACGCCGGGTAATACTCATCTGCTACCACTAACGCAATAACAAAGAAATCTGATTGACTAAGCAACAACAAAACACAGCATGGATAATCTCAACACAGAGTTCGATAAATATACCAAAATATGGAGCGGTCCAAAGCCTGCGAAATTCTTCGATCCGGATTGTTCGATTGGCAAAGTGATTTTCGCATTTATGCGCAATAATCCTGGAAATATATGCCAGGTAAGGGAAGCGAGCATAGCAAATCAAGTGCATTGTGCATACTAGGCATACTGCATACATACTATACATACAAACACACATACACGCACACACACACATATACACATACATACATACATACAGTTATAGTAGATTGAGCTTTCAAAATGTGCATTGGCATTAATTTTTTATCGTCTGTTATTTGTACTTAGTTGTCAGATACCGAAGGCACCGCTCTCACAAATGGCGAGGCGATTAGTTTTGGCATTCGCTTGGCCCAGCACTTCAAGGCGATGGGCCTCAAGCAAGACGATGTGATCGGCATAGCTGGCGGCAATACAACTTATCTGCTGCCAGTGGTTTTGGGTTGCCTATTGAATTGTACACCCTTTCACGCAATAAGCCCGCACCACGACGAGTGTGAGTGTGCACAATCAAGCCTCTTCCGCATACCGATTCGTTTGTTTGATTTTTTGTATGGGTTTTCTTTTAATTTCGTCTGATATCGAAACGCTTTTTGCGAAATCCAACTATAATATTTGATGAGAATTAGAGTCCACATTCTACATATTTATAATTAATTTGAAATCCATGCACGCTTTTCGGAATCGTAAGGCGGAACAGGCTTGGATGTATTTAAGTGCATATGCAAGGTGGCGCAAAATTAATCACCCTATCGGAAGATTTATAATTTTGGCGTCGTACGCCAATTATTTTTCACACTTATTTAGTAAAAATGGTATTAAAAAAATAGATCGATGATTAATTTAGCGCCACCCTCTACATGCACTGCGTTGAGTAACGAAGGGACTTACTGACAAGTTTCGTCAATTTATTTGTTTTTTATTTAATTTTAATAATTTTTTTTATGAAAATATAGTTACTATCACCCAAAAAGTCTAATTCAAACTTGGCGAAAATTAGAAAAAAAATTGCTCATTTTTTAATAAGAACTTTTAGAAAACTTTCATATTTTCTAATCAGAATTTTTGGAAAATTTTCGAGTATGCAGCAAATTCAACAAATTTTTTTTATAATTTTAAACTTTTTAATCAGAATTTTCGAAAAATTTTTGAGTTTTGCAGTTTTATATCAAAATCCAAAAATTTGTATATAGTTTAATAAGAACTTTTAGAGAAATTTAAAATATACAGCAAAAAATTCAACAAATTTTCATTATAATTTCAAACTTTATAATCACAATTTTTGGAAAAATTTTAAATTTTTCAATCAGAATTTTTAGAAAAATTTGGAGGACGCAGTTTTATATAAAAATCCAAAAAAATTTAATAAGAACTTTTAGACAAATTTTAAGTATGAGGCAAATTAACAAATATGCATCATAATTTCAAACTTTTTTAATAGAATTTTTGGAAAAATTTTGAGTATGGAGTTTTATATAAAAATTCAAATATTTAAAAAAAAATTTTAATAAGAACTTCTACATAAATTTCAAGCATGCAGCAAGTTCTACAAATTTTCATAATAATTCTAAACTTTTTTAACAGAATTTTTAGAAGAATTTTGAGTGTGCAATTTTATAGCTCATTTAATTTAAACGAAAACTAAGGCAACAATGGCAATCTACACGTTCACCAGATATTAAAAAAAGGCTGAATATAGCAACAAAAGAAATTAAAGATATATTAGAAGTGGACAAGGACGAAAAATTTGAAAAACATATCGCATCACTGGGAGCTACTAGAGCTACAAACTATACACTATGGAAGACCTGCAAAAAAATTGACAACGCAGTTATGCACCAACCCCCTCTAAGGACTAGGACTAGGACAAATTCTTGGGCGAAAACACCAAAAGAAAAAGCAAAAATACACGCTGATCACTTTAAAAAAACATTTACAAATCAACATAATAACCAAGACGTTGACAATTCTGAATTTCATGCTCACCTCACAAATAACATAAATATACCAATCTAGAAAATAACTTCGAAAGAAATACGAATAACAATTGAGACAAAAATTGATGTAAATATTGTAAATCCTGAGGATATGACGGAATCACAGGAAGGATTCTAAAGGAGCTACCTGACAAAGCCACTCTCTACTTAAGAAATATATTTAACTCAGCATTACGAATGAAGTATTTTCCACTGCCTTGGAAGGTTGCTGAAATCATCGCAATACCCAAACCTAATAAAGACGCCTCTGAAGCTTCTTCATACAGACCAATTAGTTTATTACCATCGTTATCCAAACTTTTTGAGAAGCTTATACTTGACCGCCTTGACCCCATACGACAGGCGCGAAACTTATTTTCTTCACACCAATTCGGATTTCGTAGAAAACATTCAACAATAGAACAGTTAAATAGAGCAACAAATAAAATATTGTCAGAGATTGATAAAAGAAATACATGCGTAGCTGGTAGCTGTGTATCTTGATGTAGCGAAAGCTTTCGACAGCGTATGGCACAAGGGCTTAATATTTAAACTTAAACAGTATCTTCCACTCGACTACTATTTGTTAATGAAGAGCTATTTAGCAAACAGTTACTTTTATGTGAAATATAGAGACAAATACTCTAACATTCAACTCATGGAAGCCGGTGTACCTCAGGGCAGTGTACTAGGGCCTCTACTATACATATGTGCTGTACAGAGCTGATATTCCTTTGCCTGCAAGTATCGACATGATAGCAACCTTTGCAGATAACACCGTCCTATTAGCAACTCATAAAACCTTAGAAGCAGCAACAAACAAGTTACGAGTACAAGAGATTTTGAACAAAACACTAACATGATTTAATGCTTGGGGTAAACAAATCAATAGTGGCAAGACAATTCATGTAGTTTATTCTAACAAGAAAGTAGGACACAAGAATCTGACAATAAACAATTCACAAATCCCGATAGACACCAAAGCAAGATACCTTGGAATGACTATTGATTCTAAACTTCTCTGGAAAGAACATATCACGTTGAAAAGAAATGAGGTAAAAAACAGATTCCGACAGCTCGAAACTGTCATTGCTGAACAAAACCCTTAAATACAAAACTGTGATTGTGCCAATCTAGGCATACGGCATAGAAATCTGGGGAACTGCAAGTAAAAGTAACATTGACATTATTCAACGACTACAATCAAAAATACTTAGAACTATAACCAATGCACCTTGGTACGTCCCGAAACGAAGATATTCATCGCGACCTCAACATCGATATAGTAGCAGAAATCATCCGCAAACGCAGCACAAATCATATTGCCCGTTTAATGAACCATACAAATACTGACACGCGACAACTCCCATCAGCAGAAAGAGCAAACACCAGGCGGCTCAAACGACCAACCACCCCAACTCAGCTGATAACTAAAATAATTTAAAGCTACACTTGTAAACTCACACAAAAACTTAACCAAAATGTAGAAGCTGTAGAAAGAATTACTTAGTGTCATACGACAGGTGTAATTAATAAAGGAGGCAAAAAAAAAACAAAATTTTAATTTCAGTACAATAAAGAGCAAGTTTTAAGTCTCCGAATGTTGCATTGATTTTTGACAATTTTTTGTTTTTTGGCTGGTGGTTTTCCATATAAGGAAAACACGAAATTTTTTCATATATGATTTTCTCCACGCAATAGCATCAGGAAAAAAAATTATCAAAAATCAATGCGATTGTGGAGCCAGTTGGAACTTGCACTCATTTAGACTAAAATGCAATGCGCCATAAAACGACGTACTTGAAATTTTTTTAATAATTCCTATTTTTTAATAATTCCTATTGTATGAAAAATTGTTAATTTTTGTAGGATAACTAACTATGTTTTCATACAAAAAAATATTAAAACCAAATAAAAAACAAATAAATTGTAAAAACCCATCAATAAGTCCTAGCGCTATATTTATTTGACGCACTGTGTATAATATATATTTGCATTTATTTCATAACATTTTTCTTTAATTCCGGTATTTATCTCTTCAGCGACCATCAAACATCTATTCTACATTACGCGCCCGCGTCTGATCTTCTGTGATGGTGGCATCTATGATCGCTTGAGCACAATCAGCAGAATACTGAAAGCCAATGTCTATACGCTGAAGGAGCATCGTAAGGATTTGCCGAGAATTGAAGATTTGCTCGAACCCACAAAGGGCGAACAGTTTTATGTGTGAGTGTAAATTAAATTATATTTCAAGAATTCTGAAAACTTAATGCTGCAAATCTGTTAACGAGGTGACTAAGTACTACAGCATCCACAGCATAGCTAGACAGGTCCCGGTCCAGAAATATATTCAGGAAAATTTTACATAAATAAGAAAATTGTGCAGATGCGCTAGCAAAAAGCTAAATATTTTCGGATAATGACTCTTTTGGAATGCCACTCGCTTTGATTCAGCATATACAAGGTGGCGCAAAAGTTGACTGTAATATAATTCTTATAAATCAAATATTTTGATTCTGTTTTTGGACCATTTTTACTTTGTTTCTTTGCATTAAAGCAACAAAATGATATACACCAAGAGATCCTCACAAGAATTGAAGCCCGCTTTATGGCATTTTCTAAAACTCTTGCCATTTCCGGTGATAGGTTTTGGCAGTCTTGATGGATATTCTCTTTGAGGTCCTCAAGAGTTGGACTCTTGTCGTCATAGACTTGTGACTTCAAAAAAACTTATAAAAAGAATTCTAAAACGTTTAAATTAGGCGACCCAGCCAGTGAATGAAAATCGTCAAAACGCGGGATTAATTGACTCGTAAATGCGGCCTTCAGAATTTCGAGTATTCCTCATGCGGCATACGCCGTTACTTCATGATGTTGGAACCACAGATTATCTAGTCCCAATTGATCCAAATATGAAAAGAGAACGTTGCTGAAGGTGGATCTCGGTATCCACAGTAGTCGTTTCAACTTTGGGCTTTCGTGGACCACGCGTGGACTTTCGGTGCCCCAAAAGCGACAATTTAACTTTTTAAAGTATCTACAGCGATAGAAATAGGCCTCGCCGTTAATAATGATTTACGATGAAAAGTTTTCTATCTCGTAGTTAAGATTCAGGACAATCTTGGAAAATATTCAATTGAACAATTTAGTGACTACAACTAACAATTTTCGGAACTGATTTATACAAAGATGCTGATAATTATTGCCAGTAGGTTAAACGCGCCATCTTCTTGCTCCAAATTTCCAGGGGTTTGATTGATCTTAAGTGTAAGGAAGTAGTCTAAATGAAAGACAGTCCCTACCTATTAGTTGAGTTTTTACAAGAGTTTTTCTGCAACTGACTCTGGTAGCCATCCTATTCTTTTGGAAATACCTAGAAATATTCCAATATCTTTGGAGATATACCAAGAACACTAGCTGAAGCTAACATTCATCTATTCCATCTTTCCTGTTATGGAAAGTCACGTTAGGCTCTTCAACCATTGGTGAGGACAAAATGTGGAGTGGTGTAGTTGTTCGATAGCAAGAAACTGGCCCTGTTGCTCCTTTTAAGAATGACGGCGGTCGTGTACAGCTGAGGGGTACACTTTTCATTATATTCCGTTCGAAACTTTACGTCTTCCTTTTTCTGCGCAAGCGCCAGCGATTCCGCAGCCGGATCGCCAAAAAAAACAACACGCATGATTTTTACGAAGCCTTCAAAATAAAATAAATTCACTTAGTAAGAATGGGCAAATCTTCTATTTCTTAAAGAGTTTATTACTCTATTTCTGTATTGGAAGGATCAATGGGAAGAATACTTGGATTTCCTTCGTAAATTATCACGACAGAACTAGTAAAAGCAGTGAACTCAGAGAAAATATTTTATGGAGCATAAGTAGTAAATGCATGCGGTGAGATTAAAGAGACCGAAAAATTATGGAAACACTCAGGCTCATATCCCATTGTGATGCCGTGAGGGAATTTGCCCCTTTGTCTCCTAAAGTCAATGTGAACCGTTCAGAAATTTGTCAAGGCTATTGATGTTCACCGCAATTAGAAGATCTCGGCCACTATAGCCGAATGAGTTGGTTCATGACTACCACTCGGAAGTACAAGGGTCCAATCTCCGTGCATGAAACACCAAATGATAAAAACAGTTTTTACTAATAGCGGTCGCCCCTCGCAGGCAATGGAGAAGCTCCGACTGTATTGCTTCCAGGAAAAAGCTCCTCATAAAAACCATTTGCCGTTCAGAGTGGGCTTAAAACTGTAGGTCCCTTCTTTTGTGAAACAACATCACGACGCACACCATAAATAGGAGGAGGAGCTTGGCCAAACTCCTAAAAAGAGTGTAAGCGCAAATTATTTATTTATTTATATTATTTTGAAAAAATGTCTACCAAACTTGCGTCTGGATAGAGCAGGATAGTGGCGCAAATTCGTCTCTTCCTCTTTCTCATCTAGACAGCTTCTGCAAAAGTCATGTGTCTGCACCCCCATCCTCTGGGCATATCTACCTATTATGCGGTACCACGGTAAAAAAGAAATCAGTGTGCTAAGACTATACTTATTTTAGCTTCGCAGAGATTCTGTGGCTTTAGCGTTGAGAGTGAATCACAATTGCCGGACGATTTTGCAGATGGGTTCCTTACGCCACCTTACGTTCGTTGTTGTTACAATTTTCTCAACAATAAATAGCTTACATGTCTGTAAGGTAGGTTTTATGTCATTGAATGTATATTCATCAGTCAATTTGATGCCGAGTCGCAATGGTCAAGAACCCCAATTACTTCTGTGTGGAATGGCTCAGTTGTCTCGTTAAGAGATGTGTGACATTGCACGTCGACCTTAGAGATTTTAGACTGCTTTGTGAGGGATTTTGCCGGGTTATAAGCGAAATTGTAGATGTCATCTCGAGGTATCGCACCAGTGTCACAGCTTTTATTATTGTCATCTGTTCGGTTTGTAGAACACTACAATAGTCGGGAAGCCGAAAACTGAAGGAGATCATAGCATCGGAATACCTATACTTTGAGCCATTTGTGTACATCTGGATGGACTCGCCCTGTCTTATATCGTCCCGCTCACATTCTTCCCTTGAGGTTAGAAGGATCGTGATGACAGTTATAGGTGGAAGTGCAGTGTCCATTATACCGGAAAGCTCCGAAATACCGGTTAAGATCTCTATTGGTGGTCTAGGAAGATATCCGCATTGACTTAAATGTTAAAAGTTCTTAAGTTTTTGTTCTTATTGAAGTTAAGAAGTTCTTATTGATAACTGAATAAGTGGGTCTGGCTATCTCCATATAATAGCCACACAAAAGTCCATTCATCTACAGGTAAATTAATCGGCATTAAAGATTCTCAATTTCTGGGTGCAAAATTAAAGTAGGAATGCGAGGTCTTCACAGCTCTGACGAGATCTTTAAATGTATTATTCAAATTAATGCTTCTAAAAAAATTAAAAAAAATCTCTTTTTTACAGCCCAGAAACTCTAAATATCGGCGGAGATCAGACAGTAGCCGTATTATGCTCCTCAGGCACCACCGGTTTGCCAAAAGGCGTCTGCATTTCGAACTCATCCTGCCTTTTCGATTATGGGTAAGTTTTTATTACAACCATTTAGGTTTTCGATATTTTATTTCAACAATCTCCGATCACTTTTTGCTCAACAGTTTTGTCTCCAGCAAGGACGTGCTGCTCTCGTTCAGCACTATCGATTGGTCTACGGGTTTATTCAACATGCTCTTCAGTTGTGGTCACGGTGCCACGCGCATTATAGTCGATAAACCTTACACACCGGAATATCTGCTGCAGCTCATCGACAAGTATAAGGTTACCATTCTAACACTGGCGCCACGCCACATAGCCACACTCATCAAGTCGCCACTTTTATCCAAGGAGAAATTGGCCAGTGTGCGTTTCCTCAGCATTGGTGGTGGAAATTGTTATGTGCCGACATTGCTAAAGATGCAGGAATACCTAACCAATGGTTACATATCCTATGGTTATGCGCTCACCGAATGCGGTGGTGTTTCAGCCAACTTGGGCATCACGAAACCAAGTTCAGTCGGCAAACTGGTGCCCGGTGTGAAGGTGAAAATACTCGATGATGCTGGACGCAGTTTGGGCTATAATGAAACCGGTGAGATTCTCGTGCATAATAACAAAGTTTGGAATGGTTATTATGGCAATCCGAATGAGACAAAACGCATGCAAGACTATCAGGGTTGGTTCCATACTGGCGATTTGGGCTTCTTTGACAATGAGAACTATTTGTATGTTTTGGATCGAAAGAGGGATATACTGAAATTCCACGGTATGCAATATTGTCCACATGAGATTGAGCAGGTGGTTGCGGAGTTGCCAGATGTTGTGGAGGTGTGTGTTTTTGGTCTATGGAATGAGGTGGATGGTGATGCTGCGGCTGCGGCAGTAGTCAAGATACCAGGTAGCAAACTGTTGGAACAGGATATTGTGGAGTATGTGGCCAAGCGTTTGGTGGTGATGCATAAGCAACTGCATTGTGGTGTCTTCTTTCTGGATGAACTGCCAAAAACTGGTAGTGGCAAAATACTGCGGAACCAGGCACGCGACTTGGCGTTGGGAAAGAAGTGGGAAGTGCACAAAAATGGGCACGCGTGAAGGCATTGTAGTATTTGTTTAAATACATATAAGAGATTTTATAAGTGGATATTGTGAATATAAAGAGTGTTCGGATAGTCTTTTATATATCTCTGTATTTCTTTTGCCAAAATGTCAACCGGTACTAGTCCTGCAATGATGGAGGAAGCGTCATCAGAAATTGTACGGAAAGCGTAGATAGTCCGCAAAGAGCTTTGCCGATAGATGGATATTAGATTATTTTTTTTCTATGACTAGCGCCACCGTTGTTGCTCGATTTCGTGCTCAGCTAATTCCATGTTGATAGACTTCAACCAAGCCTTAATCCTATTGACAGATTCACTGACGATGCTTTCAATAACTTGGATGTGTTTTGCTACCTTTACCACCACGATATCATCAGCGAATTCAATGACTTTGAATCTAGGAGGCATACCCAATCTTATGGCACCGTCATATATTAGGTTATATACCAGGTATGTATATACCTATGAAATGAGACTTTCATCTATTAATCCATAGAAGTCGCTAGGAGTATTTCTAAACTTCCCAAATGTCTTGTTTTTTTCGTCTGCCAGCTGTCAACAATATTCAATTCATTGTTTGTTACGTTTCATACAACAATGCATTTTTGTCGCTCTTAAAAATGTCGAATTTCAAACTACGATTTGCAGACATTTCTGTTATTAATTGAAGAAAAACGCTTCTCTAGCTCATCAAATGCTTATAAAAGCTTATGGTGGACATGCTCTAAGTAGAGCATGGTTTTAAAAATTCCGAAGTGGTGATTTTAGCGTGGAGAACGAGGACCGTGGCCGGCAGCCGAAAAAGTTTGAGGACGCCGAATTGCAAGCATTGTTGGATGAAAATGATGGTCAAACGCAAGAAATGATGGCAGAGCAATTGGGAATAACCCAAAAAACCATTTCCAAAAGTTTGAAAGACATGGGCATGATTTTTAAGGTCATAAGATGGGTGCCGCATGGACTGACAATGTCAAAATGCACCGCCACATCGAACAAGAGCGACCAATCAGTTTTTTTTTATTCTTTCTGGCATTAGTATTTAATTACGCGTCAGCGTGCTGGTCTAACTTTCATGTTAGCGTATTTATTACCTATTGAAATTTCATATCAAACGGTTTTACTTTATCGCCTTTTGTTTTGTTATCAAGAATTTATGGGTTTTTTATGTATTGAAAATGTTATATAAAATATATGTCAGTGTGCGTTTATGTATTTAAAAGGTGGCGCAAAATTAAGCTTAGTGGTCGGTGAAACGTCTGTTGGCCCCTAGTCGATTGTGAATGAATGTTGTACAAGATGGTGCAAAATTAATCATCCAATTTTGTTTTCGAATAACTTTTTTAATATAAAATGGAAATCTTTAGTTAGACCTTTATGACTTCCATTGCTCGTCTGACAGTATACTGCAGCTGCCTGACAAGTGTCAAGCAAGTAGGACCCAAAGAGCTGCAGCGTGTCAGGTGGTGTTCCGCAAGGATCTGTTCTGGGACCAACCCTCTGGAACGCTATGTACGATGGCATTCTTAAAATCGAAATCCCATAAGGGAAAACGCCGGATAGACTGCAAAATGTATGTAATGATGCCACAACAAGAATACAAAGGTGGTTAAATAACACCAGTCTGCAACTATATATATGTTACCATGACACATGTTCACATAATATAATAGTTATAAATTAAATACCCCAGACATAACAAAGTGACGAAATAGCTGAGGCTGTAACACGAGCGGGCCAACCCGTGTGAACAGTAAGCGTGAAATATGTAGAAGTCACGTTGAAATAGACAACTTCAACTGTGGGAAGCGAACCGTCAGCAGTTTTCACCGTCAGTAAGGCAAACGTAGATTTGATTATAAATTATAAGAAATATTATTTTGTAACTTAGTGCTAAGTGAATGGTGAATAAAGGACCACGGCTCCCGAAAAATATATTTTTTTAAACTTCTCAATTACGAGAAAGTTAACTTATATATATATAATTCGCGCGTACACTCTTTTTGGGTGTTTGGCCTGCAACTAGTTACTCAAAAAACAAAACTGGTGTTGATCACTAGGAGCAAGAAGAATGTCAGTTGGTGGCCATGAATCCCAGAAGTCTATAACATTTATTGGCATGTACATACATTGATTCCAAACTAACATTCAGGGAACATCTTACAATTGTTAGTGTGAAGGCGACAGAGGTTAACAACGCGCTTATGGGTTACCGAACATTGGAGAATCACAGAGCTCCAGAAGAAAAAAATGCTTTACACACTGACGGACTCTATAATGCTGTACGCCTCTCCAAACAAAAAGTGTTATTTTGAAGAGGTACTGCAGGTCAGTAGAACAAGGGCGTTGAGGACCACAGTTGCCTATAGGACGTCGATGCAATCTGCGTCATAGCTATCAACATTCCTACAAGGCTAATAAACAGAAAAGATTGTATTGCTCGCAAGGTTCCAGGCCGATAGGAGAACTCCAACAAGCACAACATTCCTCCTCGATAGCTGAGTGGCAATCAAAATGGGACCAGTCATCAAAAGGCCGGTAGGTGCATAGGTTGATCACACGGACTAGCGAGTGGATATGTCGCAAGCACGGAGATGTTGATTTTTTCCTGACGCAGCTATTAAACGCACACGGCTGCTCCCAAAAATATCTGTGTCGCCTAGACTTGGCTGGTAGTCCTTATTGCCCAGAAAGCTTGGACGAAGAGAAGACTGCCGAACAAGTGGCCTTTTGTAGCATCAGTTTCGCTAAGGAACGCGATGACCTAGTAAAAAAAACGGTGTGTTTCTAACGCCCAATAGTCTAATCCCACAAATGCTTGAATCGGATGAAAATTGGAGGACGTACAGGCTTTTACAACACGAATTATCGTCGTGGAACTTCGCAAAATTGATTGGAGGCGAAGGTGTAACGCTAGAGGAACACAGCAGCAAGAACAACTGCCGTATTGACAAAAATGCAGTAAGAGGAAGTCTCAAATATGGCTGAGGCATCCAGTAACCCAATTATCAATTATAGAGCGGCGACAGGAACTGCGAAATTCGACGTTTCCATAATACCTGGATTAACTTTACAATCCCTGATTTTTACACTCGGCACTTCCTTGATCCATGTAGCCAAATAAAGATTTCTCTAGAAAATGTGTCAAATACTTATGATTTTATGTGCACAAGGTGATGTCCAAAGTAAACAAGTCTGAGCTAAAATAGAAACGACAGAAGCTTTGTTCTGATAACTTCGAGTTTATTTATTCAAAACAGTTCTCTCTAGCCTCGATACACTGATTTGCGCGATCTAAAAGCTTTTCGGAAAAGTGTTTCAGGTCATTTACTGAAATGCCGTTCAGAATGTCGGTACATGCCTTTTGGATGGCCTCTACGAACGCAAAGCGTTTTCCTTTCATGTACAAATGCAATTTTCCGAATAGGTAAACGTCACAGGGAGCCAGGCGAATACGGTGAGTGATTGATGGTTAAAGTGCGATTTCTAGTACAAAATCAGTCACAAGAGGGGATCGATGAGATGATGCATTTCATGCAATAAGCGCCAGCTTCCTCCTTCGCGGTATTCATGACGAATTCGACGAATGCAATGCAACAGATGCTTCAAAACGAAAAGATAGAAAATTGCATCGACGGTTTGGCCCATTGGCACGAACTCCTTGTCGACAATTCCGTGGGAATCGTAAAATCAAATGAGCATCGGCTTGATTTTTGACTTCTCCAAACGCGATTTTTGGGGTGGTGGCGCGCCTGGGCATTCGATTCGGCACTTTTACGCTTAGTTTCAGGTTCATGTTGGAAACACCACGCTTCATCACCAGTTACAATGTTGTAAAGGAAGAATGTTGAATTCTGAGCAATTTTTGATCCTCAGTCAACTTGTGCGGAATGAGACGTGCATAGACCTTTCGTAAGCCCAAGTGATCAGTTAAAATACAATAAGTCGATGTTTTGGAGATGTTCAACTCCGATTCCTAGAATTTCAACGATGATTTCGGTTAATTTTTCATAAATTTACGAATAATTTCGATGGAGTTTTCGGTGATTACTGATGATTTGGACGGCCGGTATGTTCATTGTCATTTATGCCTTCGTAACCATCTCTGAAACGTGTAAACCCCTCATGAACTCTGACATGACAATCATCGCCATAAACTTTTTTCATCAATTCAAATATTTTGGTAAACCTTTTACCGATTTTAAAACAAAACTTTATATTAGATCTTTCTATGAAACTCATTGTTGTACCAATGGCACAAACATACTGACTCTGTAGACGCAGTAACTTCGCTTCCACTGCACCGAATGCCCCCAAGCTTGCACTGGAAACCAGCTAGGGGTGTACCTTTCAACGCACTAACTCATCAAAAAGATGGCGCCATCAAAAACATTTTTAGTTTGGACTTCACCTTGTATATAAAATTAGACTAGTTCATCTCTTATAATATTGTTTATTGATTTCCGACACAATTTTTTTCTAATAATTTTGTATAATTAAGTAAAAAACCTATTAGTATTATTCTAGGCCGATAGCCTTAGCTACTCGAGCCTTTCGCAATGTCATTTTTATATCTCTAATAAATAAAATAAATAAAATAAATAAATAAATGACTAAGGTTCGGCGCCAATTCAAAAAATTATAAACGCTCCGATAGAGTGATTTATTTTGCGCCACCTTGTAAATATAAACAAATAAATTGGCGAGGGTGGATGTGTGCCAATAAAAAAACAACTTACTAAAATTGTAAATCCAACTAATCCGAAGTTACGAAATACGACCTTTTATTTTATTATCAAAAATATAGAAATTTATTTACTGATAACATTCACTGGTGTGAAGTTCATTAGGGAACGCTGAATTGAGTTGCTAGACGACTGAGGTAGCCGATTAGGTTTCTGTGTAGGTTCGAAGAGGCGTGGACTTAACGAGTTGTTCTTTTCAGCAACTAAATTCAACCTGCCTTACTTAATTCATCAGTCTCTTTTTCTCGCCTCCTATATCAAACTCTTCGATGGCAGTATGATGGCATATAAGAAACAGTGCAGTTTGACCTGTTGTTTTAAGAAAGTGCTCAGAAAAAATAGCATACATAAGCGGTGATCGATTATTTCTTCCAGTTCTTTGGTTGCGTAGATAGCCGTTTAGTCGGCATATTTTGCGCCCAACAAGGCGTACTGCTCTTGGCCCTCAGAGGTTTTGAGCGTGACCTATCCACGCGATAGCGATAGTATTGTTGATTAATTAAATAAATACTTCTCGGATTGTCCTTACTTACTGAATCGGACACTCGCAAAAAGTTGGATTAACGATGTCCATCAATGAAAATTATCAGACCTTATTTACCATTAGAGAAAAGTGGAAGAATTTATTATCAGTTGATGATGATAGAGTAGAATTAGTATCTTAGCTGTCATATCTAATGTGCGAAATCTTATTTTATTTAAAGAGTTAGGGGTAGTCAGAGGCCCGAAAAAATTTTGATTTTCAAAATAGTAAATTGCTTTTTTTTACAAAAATAAAAACATAGCATTAATACGCCATGCTTCGACTTGAGTTTAGCTAAATTTCAAAAATAAAAATTAATAATGGTAAAAGTTATCGCTGTTTGTGTGGAGCCCGTTTCTCCAGAAGTCTCTTGCGGTGATCATCCTTGAAAATTCTTCCTTGGAAATTCATCTAAAATCAATCGGGCAAGAGAAATTAGATTTATTAATAGATCACCTTTTGCCTGATCCAAGCTTTTTGCTTTTTTTCAAAATTAACAATAAGGCGGCCTCAGGAAATATTTCTCAAATTTTCGAGAAAAAACCGACAATTAATTATTAAAAAAAAATCGAGATTTAAAAAAAAATCCTCCGATCAGGCATGAGTTTTTTATGTTTTTCAAAAGCAGTATAAATTTTATTGAAATCTACCAAGCGGTTCTTAAATTACAGTGATCACCAGTTCGAAAAACATGGTTTTGAGAAAAACGCATTTAAAGTTTTGCTACTTTTTACTACGAGCGCTCAGGAGCGCCCGAGCGCCCCTTGTTAATTGTTGAATAACTGGAAAAGTATTTATCGGATTGACTTAAAATTTTCACACAAAATTTTTTAGAAACTATACTTTAACAAAATGCAAAAAATTGTTGACTACCCCTAACCCCTTAACACTTTAACGACCGGGGACGCCAATTGGTGTCATATATGAAATAATCATATTGCGATATGTAATCGTGTTAAGCAATTTGACTAAAACTAGTCTAAGTAAGCGTCGTATTTAATACCGTTATCTTCACATAATTTCGCATTTTGTGAAAATTAAAGCCATTTAGCTCAGTTTATGACAACCGTCGCGTGAATTGCAATAAAATACGTTTACTTGTAGTGTAGCTATCACAAAATTTGAATTAAATTTTCGTTATAAGAAAAACTAAAATTGTAATTATACTATTTAGCTGTCTGTTTCACCCTTAGAATTTAAATCCTGATAACAATGGAAAACAATTACGAAAACATATTTTTAGAAGAAGAAAATTGTGCAGATGCTTTGTCAGATATTCCTGACGATTATGACCATAGTGAGACTGGTGATAGTGCAAGTGAAAGTGGCTCTGATAATAATTTTTCTACAAGGCATCGTCCGCGTGTTCTACGTGTAGACTATAGCGATTCTGAAGAGAAACACGATGTTGAGTCAGGATGGAATGATACTGACCCACCCCGAAATAATCTGCCATTTGAAGGTAACCCAGGACTACCATTTAATCCAGATAAAAATAATATGGACGATATTGTGAGCCTGTTTATTGGAGATTATTTGATGCAAACAATTTCATCTAAAACAAATCGCTACTATCATCAGAATTCCAACGCCCGTAAATTACCCAAGAATTAAAAATTTGGTTAGGTCTTGTTATTATAATGGGACTAGTGAAGACAAGTAAATTGAGTGATTATTGGTCTACTAATCCTTTTATAGAGACGCCAATATTTTCGAAAACAGTGCCTCGCAACCGTTTTTTTTTCAAATTTTGAAATTTTTACACTTCGTAAATAATGAAGACATTCAAATCAATTCGAGTCGATTATCGAAGGGGCAAACAATTATTGACTATTTTTCAGAAAAGTTCAAAGAGATTTATAAAACAAATGCCCCCGGTAACAGGTCATCAACAAAACTCCCCGGTCGATAAAGTGTTAATATGTTAAAATTATTTTCACACACCAAGCACACGATGTGGAATATGTGAAATGTCTTGATGAATATGTAGATGAATGCTTTGGGTATTTTGTTGCATATTGCAAAAAGCCAAAAATTAAATGTTTTATTTTAGTCATGAAGAAAATGAATGCCAACAACGGAATGTACCATAACGGAGGAAAAGTACACAAAAGGATTTCTGCGCTAATAAAGTAAGTAAATGTAAATATTTATGTGTAAGTGTATACAGGTATGCTCCTACCATGTGAACGTTCATCCAGGCTAGACTTTTCGTTGCGGTTTAAGATCCAACTTAGATTTTTT
Organism: Anastrepha fraterculus; assembly: GCA_037575425.1. NCBI lineage: Eukaryota > Metazoa > Arthropoda > Insecta > Diptera > Tephritidae > Anastrepha > Anastrepha fraterculus. Next base: position 339,428 of record JAYXIM010050123.1, on the reverse strand, counting down.
GTATTCATAGAAACTTAGGGGTTGTTACTAAGTTTACAATATTAGACATAAAAGACATATCAGCTGAGGTTCTTTAAAACGTTAGTGTTGTCCACGAACTCACGTTCTTTGTTCCTAAATTTTGCATCTTTTCATTACTGACTACAAACTGCAAGTTTCAGGTCAGCGCAGGACAAAGGTGTACTTACACAAAAGGCCAGATTCACCACAACATAAATTTGCTTCTTTACAAAAAGTTCTGTCATACAATTTAAGGTCATATGCTTTTGTGATGGATAAATTTTGGTGGCTAAAATTTCTCTGGCACAAATGACTACTCTTTTTTATCGAGCTGTAACTTTGCACTCTTAAATTCTATGAGATCGATTTTTTGGCGTTTTCGAACACCTACTTGCAAAAATTAGGAACAATTATTACAAATTTTGGAGTTACGGAACGCAACTAATGTTTTGTTGTATGTTTTTGCTTATTTTTTTGCTTTTTCTACAGTTTTAAGCCGACTCCGAACGGCAAATGGTTTTTATGAGGAGATTTTTCATGGCAGAAGTACACTCGGATGTTTGTCTTTGAAAGCCGATAGCATCCGCTATTAGAAAAAACCTTTTTCTATCATCTGATATTTTATAGCCACAGTGGGTTTGAAATCTTGGGCCTACCGAATAATAGTCACGCACAAACCTAAACGGCTGTGGCGGCCCCATATCTGCTTGACGATGAAAGTAAAAAAATAAAACAATGTAAATTGGGTTTAGCATTCCTTGAACCATTTTCTTGAATGTATTTTCCAAGATCTCATGGACGTCTGCCATGAATCAAAAATCCAGAACTTCGCTTCTACATACTTTCAGCACACCAAGGCCGCTTTCGCCACTCCTCGAAGATTCTTCGATTCCTGTGCAATGCTTTTACTAAATTACCAGATTATTTAATTGAGACCAATTGGGTAAGATTTTTTAATGCCCATTCAGTGAATGAATTCAATTAATTTTGTTGCAGACTAAGCCAAATATGTTGCATAATCCATATTGTGATTTTTTTTAACAAATTTTTTTTCGTGTTTGTAAATATTTATGTATGTATGTAAGTAGATTGATGTACATATGTATGCATGTGTGCATGTAGTTGTTATGGCAGTCAGCGACCTTTTAGCAGATGAAATTGATGCGCTTCTTATCTCGATTGCATCTCCACGGCTTGTGATGCGGCAAATTCATCATTGATATGATTTTTTGCAGTGCCGCAATATTCCCTTGCGTTGTTCATTTGCTATTTGCTTGTCGTTGGTGGTCGCAGAGGATTGATTGCATTGTCTGGCCGCCGATTGTGTTAATCAGATTAACAAGACTTTTATTTGATGAGATGCAGTTGCAGCGCCGACACAAGCGCAGGAAGTTGCGCGATAAGATCAATTCTGTGTGCGTTCCGCGAAATCGAATTCATATAACAACACGCATGCAAAAAATGCATGCAATGTGAGTTTCCTAATACTGATTGATTCCATAAGGCGATTGTTATATATATATTCCTTTTCCTCTTCTTCCTGATTAGGCACGATAAGGGCCCAAACGTTTTTGGCTGAGTTCAATAAAGCGCGCCAGTCGTTATTCCCTCGTGCTATCTCTGCTTGATCCTGCCCATGCAAAAGCGGCCGCCTCTCCTCTTTCACTGTAACCATTAACAGATAAGTCATCGAATACTTTCGGGGCTCGATTGTTTGTTTTAATTCGTTCGACCTGACATAGGTAGAGGAGTCGCTGGTTGTTTAGTCGCTGCTTTATATCTCATCTTTCCGTGGAATATTTTCAGCCAAGCTTCTGCACCATACAAAAGGATGGACATGATGAGAGTCATATAAAATGTAATTTTTGGTCCTTGAAGGAGGACTTTACAACTCAATTGCCTACTTAGTACAAAGTGGCACTTGTTGAAAGGAGGTTCTTCGAGGGATTTTAAGGCTGACATTGTTATCGGTGTTAGCGTTGGTTCTCAAGCAAATTAAGTTTCTATAGCAACCACCAGGTGACGCTCTTGTCAAATGATTTGTGTTCCTTTTTCTGTTAGGTTGCCACGTCTGTGATTAACATTCATACCACAATTTTCTCGCCATTGCTTGACACTTGCACGTGTTTTTGATTTTTACAATTTTAATAATGAATTTGGACTTACAACAACGAGCTTGTATTAAATTTTTTGCTAAAAATGAATTCAATGGTAAGGAAATCTTAGAATTGTTGGAAACTCTTTAGGTAATGGTAACCTAAAGAAAACAGCCGTTTACGAGTGGCATGAACGCTTTAGAAGGATCGTGAGCCCACTAATGATAACGAATGTAGTGGCCGACCGCCAACGTCGAAAACTAATGAAAACATCAATAAAAGGAAAGAAAAGTTGATCAAATGAACCGTCAGAGAGCTGCCAAAGGACTTTAACATGGCTTATAGATCCGCTCAGGACATTGTAGTGAATGATTTTGGCTTTGGTTTCACCACATCGAGAATTAGAGCGGGAAACTTATGCCCAAATAAATGGTATCACAATGAACCTCTAGGACTAGGTGAGTGCCTCTACATTCTCAAGGAGGATCGTAGCCACCGAAATCTAACCTAACCTAGGTAAGAATGAGAATTTTGAACCCAGTCACTTCGTTTGATATCCTTATCTTAATATTTAATTTAGTTTTGTAATTAATTTTTATTTTTCCAATAAAATAAAGTGGCGAGGTCAGCCAGAATATATTTATATTTATAATAATTTGATATTAAAAAATATATATATTTTGATTTGTCGTAATTAGTTATTTAATTAAAAAAGTAAATTTTTTGTTTTTTCTTCTAAGTTTTCGAGTCACCTTTGCTAGCAGCTTGACAGTGGAGGTAAACTGACGACAGATACGGACGCTTGAGTTTAACACTTCTTCTTCTTCTTAATTGGCGCGATAACCGCTTACGCTATTTTGGCCGGGTTTAACAAAGCGCGCCAGTCGTTTCTTTCTCGTGCTAACCGGCGCCAATTGGACACACCAAGTGAAGCCAAGTCCTTCTCCACCTGATCTTTCCAACGCAGAGGAGGCCTTCCTCTTCCTCTGCTACCACCAGCTGGTACCGCATCGAATACTTTCAAAGCCGGAGCGTTTGTATCCATTCGGACGACATGACCCAGCCAACGAAGCCGCTGGATCTTTATTCGCTGCGCTATGTCTATGTCGCCGTAAAGCTCATACAGCTCATCGTTTCATCGTCTGCGATATTCGCCGTTGCCAACATGCAAAGGTCCAAAAATCTTACACAGAATCTTTCTCTCGAACACTCCAAGCGTCGCTTCATCGGATGTTGTCATCGTCCAAGCTTCTGCGCCATACGTTAGGACGGGCATAATAAGAGTCTTGAAGAGTGTTAGTTTTGTTCGGCGAGAGAGGACTTTACTGCTCAGTTGCCTACTTAGTCCAAAGTAGCACTTGTTGGCAAGAGAGATTCTGCATTGGATTTCAAGGCTGACATTGTTATCGGGGTTAATGCTGGTTCCTAAATAAGCGAAGTCCCTTACAACCTCGAAATTACAACTGTCAACAGTGACGTGGGTGCCGATACGCGAGTGCGCCGACTGTTTGTTTGAAGACAGCAGGTACTTCGTTTTGTCCTCGTTCACCACCAAACCCATTCGCTTTGCCTCTTTATCCAGTTTGGAGAAGGCAGAACTAACAGCGCTGCTGTTAAGGCCGATGATGTCAATATCATCGGCATACGCCAACAATTGTATGCTCTTATAAAAAATTGTGCCTGAGCGATTAAGTTCTGCATCTCGTATGATGCTCTCCAACATCAGATCAAAGAAGTCACACGACAGCGAGTCGCCCTGTCTGAAACCTCGTTTGGTATCAAACGGCTCGGAGAAGTCCTTCCCAATTCTGACGGCGCTACTGGTGTTGAGCAACGTCATCTTGCAAAGCCGAATTAGTTTTGTGGGGATACCAAATTCAGCCATCGCGACATACAGATAACTCCTCTTCGTACTGTCGAATGCAGCTTTGAAATCGACGAAAAGATGTGTCGATTCTCCTTTCGTGGGTATTTTCTAAGATTTGGCGTATTGTAAATTGTAAAGCCACACTGATAAGGTCCAATCAGTTAGTTGACGGTGGGCTTCTGCTTTTCACACAATACGCTCGCTAGAACCTTATAGGCGATATTTAGAAGACTAAAATAAAAAAATAAATAATTGGCGCGTACACTTCTGTTAGGTGTTTGGCCGAGCTCCTCCTCCTATTTGTGGTGTGCGTCTTGATGTTGTTCCACAAATGGAGGGACCTACAGTTTCAAGCCAACTCCGAACGGCAGATATTTTTATGAGGAGCTTTTTCATGGCAGAAATACACTCGGAGGTTTGCAATTGCGTGCCGAGGGGCGACCGCTATTAGAAAAATGTTTTTTTTTTTTTGTTTTTTTATTAATTTTGCTTTCACCGAGATTCGAACCAACGACCTCTCTGTGAATTCCGAATGGTAATCACGCACCAACCCATTCGGCTACGGCTAATCCCGCGGTAATTGGCACAGATTGCAAGATCGCCCTTCTTATAGATTGGGCAGAGCACACTTAAATTCCAATTGGCAGGCATGCTTTCATCCGACCATATTTTGCATAGGAGCTGATGCATGCACCTTACCAGCTCCTCGCCGCCATGTTTGAATAGCTCAGCCGGCGGTCCGTCGGCGCCCGCGGCTTTGTTGTTATTTAGCCGCGTTATCGCTATTCTCACCTCGTCATGGTCGGGTAGCGGAACGTCAATTCCGTCGTCGTCGATTGGGGTATCGAGATCTTCACATTCTCTGTGACATGCGCAACTATCACCGTTTAACAGGCTCGAGAAGTGTTCCCTCCATAACTTAAGATTGCTCTGGATGTCAGTCACCAGTTCGCCGTCTTTGTTCTTACAGGAAAACGCCCCGGTCTTAAAACCTTCTGTAAGCCGCCGAACTTTCTGGTAGAATTTTCGGCCGTTGTTCCTGTTGGCCACCATCCCAAGCTCTTCGCACTCACGTATTTCGGTCTCTCGTTGCTTCTTTCGGATAATACGTCTCTCTTCCTTTTTTAGCTCTACAGTCTAACACTTAGTACAGTAAAAAACAGAAGACAAAAGTTTGTAAGTATCGGATTATTGCACATTTTCTGATGTTTCATTTCCTCTACAACCGCTTGTGAATGCAGTGCACTCCTACGGATACTATCGATAGCGTAATGTCCCCTTTCGCCAACAGGAGTGAAACCTGAACGAATTTTATTTCTCATCGAAGTGGGACCTAACCTGAGCGTATTGCTGATGTTTTTGCGAATATACACATCCCTTCCTCGTTCAATTTGTCACAAAAATAACACTTAACGATACAGCAAATTACTTTCCGCTTAAAATTGATTGCAATTCACTCACGTGACTTGCTGCGACCGCGCATGCGTAACTGATTGCATAACTTTATACGCAATGCGAGTATCTGTGTCTGTGTGTGTATGTGATAAATAGTGCATGCATGCCAACGCGGTGCTGGGCTAATACCATCACCATCAACGCCATGACCATTGCCGGCTAATGTCTAATGCTTTCAAGCAATTCCATTGCGTTTTCACAATCTTTTGGCCATAAAACAACTTAAAGAGCCGGAGAAGACATTTTATTTTGACTGCGTGCGGCGAATTTATGTACAAATCCATGAAGATACATATGTAACAACATATCCAACTACAATACCAACAAAAAAAACCACATTGTCAGTGCAGCACTTGCAAGTGGTATATGGAGCTGCAGCGTCTAAGAATAGCTTTAGCTGGCGGTAAATCAACAGAACTGGACCGAACGCCAAAAATGGGCGAGAGAAGCAATGCTGCATAAACGCAAAGTAAGTAGATATTTCCATACGTAATGCCTGTATCGCGCTTGTAGAACAACAAATAAGCTGACAAACAGCCAGCCAACAACCAACAAGTTGCAGACACCACCGTCGCCGCGCATGCTGATCGCACTGCAGCAACACGCGCGCAGGTGGGGTGGCATAGCACCGGACGAAAATTTTAGAATTCACCGATATAAAACAAGCATTTCGATGTGATAACTGACAAAGCAACATGGAAAACTAATTTATTTTCGCATGCGAAATGTCAGCTTTCTGCCGAGATAGTTAGTACAGGAAGTAAAGTCGGTGGCGCTGGTGATGGTGATGGTAATGGCCAAGGTAGTGGTACTGGTAGCGATGGGGGCCGCTGGTGCAGTTGCGCCAGATTAGAACGATCAACAGTCGACCGGTACTTCGCACCACTTCCATGCATGGCTGTGTGTCCGTAAGCTGATGCTACTACGCGCGAGTAGTATTTACCTCTTCTGATGTATAACTGTGTAAATTCCCAATGAAAGTGCAATGCGCAATATTCCCGTCACAGCCATAACAACAAACACATTCATGGCATAGCGATTATGTACATACATCAAATGTTGTTGTCACATTGTGCCAATGTAAACAAGCGAGAAAATTATTTAAGTGGTCCTTCCTATGAGCACCTCGCGGTATTGATTCTATTCATTACTAAGTAGTATCTGCGTGTGACTTGTTTAAAGGCAGTTGGTAGTCGACCATCTGCGTACAGGTTATGCTGCACAGCAGTGTTGCCACATTTTGTTTTTTTAACTGAATATTTCCAAAATACTACAAACCGAAGAAATTTGTTAGATAATTAATCTTTTTCAGTTTTACTAAACATAAATAATAAAAAAAATCCTGAAAGGGGGAGAAACATTTGTTCAAAATATAGGAAATTTTAGATCAAAAGCTTTTAACCATTTGCCTTAAGTCATCGTGTGGGAGACGTGATCCTACTCCCGTGTCTAAAATGAGAACCGCGTGTCAGACAAGTGATGTCTTTTTCTCGCCAAAAGTGAGAACCTCGTATCAAATTCGAGACTGTTTTTACGCACAAGAGACGCTTTCATCGAAAGTGGCACACACAACTTCGCGATGGCGCCGAACGCTGCCATTGGAGCTCCGCACACAAAATATTGGGTTGGCAATTAAGTAATTGCGGATTTTTTTTAGAAAATCAAAGACAATTTTTTTTCTTTTTTAAATAGCTTTATTCTGTTATGTACTGCCCATTTTGATCACTGACCTTTTGCCATCTTTCAGGCAGCATCATAATCCCACGTTCATAAAGCTTCTGGTTTTTATTAGCAAAAAACTGAATCAGGTACGATTTGACATCATCACCATTATTGAAATTCTTACCATTCAAAGAGCTTTGTAAAGATCGAAACAAAAAGTAAACAGATGGTGCAAGGTCAGGACTATATGGCGGATGTGGCAAAACATCCCAACCAAGCTCCAATAATTTTTGCCGAGTGACGAAAGTTGTGTGTGGCCTTGCGTTGGCATGATGGAATACATTACTATTTCGATTGGTCGGCCCGAATTAACAAATCTTTTCTTCAACTGCATTGTTTAATTTCGTTAGTGGTTCAATGTAGACATCAGAATTGATCGGTCAGTTGGGTGGTAAGAGTTCAAAGTTGACAATTCCTTTGCAATCCCACCAAACTGATAACAAAACCTTTTTTTGATGAATATCAGCTTTTGATGTTGCTGTGAACCAACTGGCCTGCCCCACGATCTTTTCCGCCTGATATTATTGTAAAAACCCATTTTTGATCGCCTGTTATCAGTCGTTTTAAAAATGGATCATTTTCATTACGTTTCTTTAGCAAATCGCAGCTGTTAATGCGTTGCGTTAAATGCGTTTCTTTCAGTTCGTATCGAGTTTTTGAGCATAGCCAAGTTGTTTTAAGTGATTTTTAATGCATGTATGTGATACATGAATCTTCTCTACAATATCACGCGATGTAATGTGACGATCCGAATCGCTTATTGTTTTGATTAGGGGGTCATCAACTTTAACTGGACGACCAGAGCGTTTTTCATCTTTGAGTGAAAAATCACAAGAACGAAATTTGGCAAACCAGTTTTAGCACTGCCATTCTTTTAAGGCTTCGTCACCATAAACAGCACATAACTTTTTATGAGTTTGCAATGCGGTTTTCCCTTCGCGGAGATAAAGAAGCAAAATATGACGAAAATCTTCCTTTTGAGTTTCCATTTTTCAACGAACGCCAACTGAAAGCTATGCAACCGATCAAAAAACTTTTTTTACTGATTGACAGCTGAATTGCCAACTATCAAATAACAAAAGGTGTTTTACATTTGTACGACATCTGTAAACCTAAAAATTCAACTGAAGCCTTCTATGAGTGAAATCCGCAATTACTTAGTTGCCAACTCAATAGCAACCAAAAAGCTTAAGCACAGCAAAGCTGCAGTACGACACCTGTCTGCTTTTCATGGCAAAAATCGTGCAAATGCTATTTTCTAAACGAAGGCGTCTGGTATCCTCACTTAACAAATCCAAGTTGACTAAATTCGACTTCAATACCGAAGAAGAAGTACCAAGGACTGCCAAACAGTATAGCAGGCGCAAAAGCTTCTGGTACGGATGAAGTGCCCAATAAATGCTTAAAGCTAGCGATCTTGCAATAAACCGAAGTTTTTAGCAACTTTTTAAATGCCGAGTATCTTTCGGGCAAATTGGGAACGGAAAAAATTAATTTTGCTTTAATGGCCAGGCAAATCAGCAGAGGAACCGTCCAGTTACAGACGAATATATCTAATCGACTCTGCGGGTAAGGTATTCAAACGAACTTTATTCGATAGAGTAAAAGCGGTGGTCAGTTCATAGAACTATGAAAAAAAAATTAAAGTGGAAGTCTACGTTAGAAGCAGTTTCTTCAACAATTCAGCTCGCAACGAATGCAATCAGCGGTAAGCGTTGGTTAAATGGCAAGAAAGAGCACTTCCCGTTTGTGCTATTTAATTGAGTTTTATTTCCGGCTCAGTTTACCCAGATGTAAAATTACTCTTTTTTATTTAATTTAAATTCAAATTGAAATTCAATTTAAATTGGTTTAGGTTAAAGCTAGCCATCAGTGATTGTAATTGTGATATACCTGGTGCTGGTAGATTGTCCCAGTATGATCTTCTTTGTTTTCCTCTGCTTCTTGAATTGGAGAGGAGGAAGTAAAGGAAAGGCAAATATATCTTACTAGGAAATGCCTCTGGGCACAAAAGTAGAGAGGGCACCCCTCTCATGGTCAATTTCTCCGTCATTTAGTTTCCAGTAATTCGTATGTGCCCTGCAACCCGTAGTATACTCGTGCATACCTGGTTGTCTGGCCTAAAATATTCAGTTATCAAGACATTCCAGCACAAGTTTTGATATAAAAGGCTCAAATCCCAGTGAAAATTTGTGAGTTTTCTTAAAGAAATAAATAATTAAACGGAGCTCAACTAACAAAAACGCCTCCGACAATGCCGTGCAGAAAGAATCGCAGAAAATACTGGAGATTTATGACCTGAGAAACTTATTCAGTCCATTCCCTATCATCTTCGGACTGTTAAGGTATGTAGCTACTGACCGTCGTATAAAAAAGCATTTGATGGGTTGATTTTTTTCAAACAGACAGATACCTGTAAAATTTCGGGGGAAAAAATTTAAAAAAATGTGAAAATTCGCTCCAAAATTAATTATTTTTTTCAAGCATTTTATTCCGCAATTTTTTTTCATTTTTGTTTAATTCATATAGAAATAATGACATTAATAAACAAGAAAATGTTTGGTTTTTTGTATTCAGGTCACTGACGCCGATGCTACAATGCCCGCCGATTGAGAAGCCCCGCTGCGACCTTCCTGGAAGAATTGAGTATACATCCACCATTTTAAATGATTAAAAAAAAAATTTATATTATTTTATTGTATAAATAAACTGTATTTTAAATAATTTTAATGAAAATCAGGGAAAATATGGCCGTTTACAGGGGTCTGTCTCCTTAAAATGCCCGTGAACGCTACAATTTCTAATTTGTTGTATTCAAATTGATTTGGAATATTTTATTGCAATTAAAAAAAAAAATTAAACAAAAAAATATTTTGCAGAAATTTTAATTTATTCCTTCAAATCTGAAATTCTTGAAAAATTGCATTTGTGGTACAGTTGAATCAGAGTTGAGTGAACACCAGCATATTGTTCAAAAATACAAGTAAAACACTCTTCTTCTTCCTAATTCTTGACAGGAACCCTTGGTTTGAGTTTGACAGGCAGTCGAGTGTGTGATGCTGTAAGTGCTTTTGGCGGGGTTGCTATGCCAAATTAGAAAGTTTTTTAGGGAAACACTTGAAACAATAGAATATCGACAAAAAAAAAAAAATAGAAAATAGTAATTTTAACTTGGGCATTTTTTATGGATCTGTATAATGCACCAGCTTAACAGAACTCCTCGAGTGGGTCTCTTTCATTCACTCAGTAGAGTGAACAAACCTTATGAATTAGATAAAAAAGATGTTATAACGGCATAAGAGATCATAATAGGCTATCGAGTGGACCGAAGTATGTGCTAGTCGATTCTATCATAACCTAAACTTCATAAACCAAACTTAGACATATGGTAAACAAACTGCTTCGACACATTAGTGAGTTTGTTCTGGTATCATATACTTTTGGTTTTGTGAGAATGTCTTCTTTTGTGCCGAATAATCGTCATTTGTGGGAAGTGTTGATTTTCCTTTTTCATTCGAAAAAAACGGCGGCTGAAGCGCATCGAGAGCTACAAAAAGTTTATGGAGATGCTGCTTTAAGTGAAACAACGGGCCGAGATTGTTTCCATCGCTTCAAAGACGGTGATTTTAATGTTGACGACCGTCCGCGTAAAGCAAGGCCAAAAACCTTCGAAGACGCTGAATTGGAGGCATTGCTCAATGATGATCCATTTCAAGCGCAAGAAGAGCTGGCTTCAGTATTAGCAGTTACCCGCCAATCCATTTCCAAGAGATTGCATGCTTTGGAAATGATTCAGAAACAGGGGACTTGGGTTCCTTATGAGTTAAAACCAAAGGATGTTGAACGTCGTTTTCTCGCTTGTGAACAACTGCTCCAGCGGCAGAAAAGGAAGGGTTTTCTTCATCGCATCGTGGCGGGTGATGAAAAATGGATTCATTTCAGCAATCTAAAGAAGGGAAAGTCATCGGGACTGCCCGGTCATGCATCTACGTCCGAATATTCACGCCTCGGCCGAATATTCACGCTGCGAAGGTTATGCTATGTATTTGGTGGGACCAAGTTGATGCTATTTAATATGAACTGTTAAAACCAAGCGAAACCATCTCTGGGGATCGGTATCGTCTTCACTTGATACGATTGAGCTGAGCACTACGCGAGAAGCGGCCGCAGTACGCGGAGAGGCATGAAAAAGTGATTCTACAGCATGACAACGCTCGGCCTCACGTTGCCAAACCCGTTAAAACCTACCTGAAAACACAGAAATGGGAAATCCTACCCCACTCGCCATATTCTCCAGATATTGCGCCGTCCGATTATCACCTATTCCGATCGATGGCACATGGTCTAGCTGACCAGCAGTTCCATTCATATGAAGACATCAAAAAATGGCTTGATCCATGGATAGCCTCAAAAGATTAACAGATTTACCGCGACGGTACCCAAATCTACCAGAAAGATGTAAAAAAGTAGTAGCCAGCGATGGGCAATACTTTCAATGATTGACTTATAACCATTTTTTCGGAATAAAGTAGTATTTTCCTCAAAAAAACAGCGAGAACTTAGTTGCGCAGCTAATACTTATCCTTCGAAATTTTAGAAATTAACTTGTAATTAATATTAAACACTTTTAGGAAAAAATAATTTTAATTTATAGATTATTTATAATTTTAACTTTAATTTTATTTCATATAAAATGTGCTTGTTTAAGGAATGAATTAACTTAAAGGTCCTTTAAATTCCTGGTACGAGGTCTATGAGCAATCTTGTTTGAGTCAACAAGACTTCCCCGAAATACTACACTCTACTCGAATCGCACTTTAGTTGCCGAAAGAAACAGTAGGCTTGTTTAAAAATCTATAATTTACAGTTAAATCTGTAAGTCAGGCAGCATAGCTACATAAGTACATAGTTGCACAATTGGTGCATTCCGAAGCGCATCCATATCAGCGTCTGTGTAATATGGAAGTGGAAAAGCACTTGAACGAGATAAGCTAGCCGCCTGCCCATATCCAAACTCTCCTCAGAGCAACATACATCTGCTGATATATGAATGTTTATGTAAATGTATGTTCGTAAATCGTGATTGTATGCAATGCGCATTGGCGAACGCACTTCCATATTTGCATGTCTTAATTAAATGCCTCGTAAATGCAGGTGAACGAATTGAGTTTCATCTTTCGCCATTTCGCTTGATTCGCAGCTTCTACGATAAGATTAAACACTTTATTGGCAGATTTGTGACATGATTTCTAAGTGGCTTTTAAACCTCCATCTCTGAAAAATGCATTTTCGCCACAGTTAAGTTTTGACAATCAACTAAGCTGTGCACTTAGAGTTTAACTGTAACTAATGGAAAGTGTTAGCTTTTAGGCGACAGGATACGACTAACTGTAAAGAGGTTTAGAGTAGTGAGTGACAAAGTAATTGTGAAATTACAAACCTACAGTAAAAATAATAGAAGATGAGCTCTGGTTAAACAATTATTCCCTCAACTTACAATCAATTCTTTTCTACTACTGCGATAGTCAGGCAGCGCAGTCAGCAAATTAAGTCTCATCGAAAACAGCACTCAAATCACAAATTACATCAAATTAACGACATACCGGAACTCTGTGCAGCAAAAAAATTCGCAGGGAAAGGAAACGCCTTACGCGGTAGCAATAACTTTACACACGGGCGCACCTCGACCTAGAACAAAGTTCTTCGAATAAGCAAGCAAATGATGACCGGAAAATACCCAAGTACTTCAAAATAGATCAAAGACATAGGTCCGAATACAAACGCTGCATTTACAACGAACTGGGCAATACGTGGGAAGAGTTATCTGAAACCTAAAGCTAATGTAGAACATGATAAAATGGTATACGAGCGGGCTCCTCATCTAGGAAGGAGCAGAGGCAGGTGCCTGCGTGTCGGGGAAAAATACTCGGAAGCGTTAGGCAAGAATACAAGTAAATTGCAGGCGAAAGTCTACGCAATAGAAATATTAACTCTCTTTAACCCCGACCGCAACTATAACAGCAGAAGCAAAACTAGCCTTACTGAGAGCCAGGCAGCAATAAAGCCGCTCAACTTTTTCCAAGTTACATAAAAATTGGTGCTGAAATGTCTTCATAAGCTAAATATCTTAGGGTTGCAGAGTGCATAGGAATTACTCGGAATGAAATTATCATTGTCGCAGTGAAAAAATAAGCCGAACATAAGCAGATAAATTTTTACATACCCAAGTTAAATCAGACAAATGGGAAAACGAAATTCGTTAACGCGCTTAAAACAGCAAATGAGTCCCTAGCCGAAAATGAAAAAACGCAATGGAATAAAGTGCAAAATATATTTTTAAAGACAGCTAAAAAATAACTAGGATACAAGAAAAACATCCAAAAAGGATAGATTTCAGAAAGAACGAGTCACCAACGGATTTCCCATCGAGGAAGTAACTCCTTTGCTTACCCTTGGTAAAGTTATGTATAGAGAACGGAGGATTTAGTGCAGATATTAAAGAATGAATAATGAAAGCCCAGACCGCAATCAGCAAGCTTAGTCCGTATGGCGATCGCAATAGATATTTGAGTCTAATGTAAAGTCGGTTATGCTTTACGCCTGTAAAACGTAGAAACAGTCGCAAAAAGATGCGGAGCACTTCAGATTGTCTGCGCAAAATCATGCTCATATTCTTCAGTCGCCGCAGAGTAGGACCGTCCAACACATAGAGAAGGATTATTGAGGCGGAGATGGAAAAGACGAACAAAACATGGAACAAGGTTAAAATACTAGCATACAGTTGGGATCAGTGGAAACAATTTTTGGGGTCCTCTGTTCAATAGCAAGGAAAGGGGTGGTCTCCTTATTTACAGGCCTAGAGGCATTTTGTAGCCTAGGAAAGGATAATTCTTCTCTCTCCCATGAAAAAGCTCCTCATAAAAATATCTGCCGTTCGGAATCGGCTTGAAACTGTAGGCCCCTCCATTTGTGGAACAACATCAAGACGCACGTCACAAATAGGAGGGGGAGCTCGGCCAAACACCCAGAAAAGGTGTACGCGCCAATTATAAATATATATATTTAGGAGGAATAGAAAAGAGAAATAAGATCATACTGGGACAATCTAGCAGTACCAGGTTTATCGCTATCAAAATCAATTGCTGGTAGCAAGAGAATTGTGTGGAATTAAATACGAATAATTTTTGAATCATCACATAAGTTCTACTGGGCATTGCAGATTGAATCATCTTCTTATTAAACTGGGAGTATACTGCAATGGAACACCAATGGAACTTCCAGGTTCTCTAGGAAGGAAGATGAATCATGTGCTGGCATCATGCCCTGCTGCGTAAGCGGCACAAACAAATGGGTAAAGAAATGTTACCAAAGGTGGAAATAGAACTCAATGAAATAGAAGAAATACTAAAATTATTGAGGAAGCTGGGCTCATAGAAATACTCTGCATGATCGAAGAGGACACAAAAGATATTTCAGACCTCAGTGCTAAATGCCCTTATGATGGTAATGCTGGTGCGGAGGTGTTGTCTAAGTGACACAGCCCAGACCTAATTATCACAAAAGATGTAATTTTTATACCCCACTTGTAGATCCACTGCTTTTTATTAATCGAACCATTTCGATTTGACTATAAAGCTGTCTATGTTGTCCATTTTCTTTTTTGCAATTTCCTTCGAGTTAACGACCAGAAATTTCCCCAGCCTTCTATGTCATAGAGCACCTAGACTTAGGCACTCACACAGATAGTGGAAGACTGTCTCCCTAGAATATTTTTGATTGCAGCTTCATTACATTGCCTCCCAAAGGCCAATAGCCAGTTATTGCTGAAATAATTCTGAATTTTCAGCCCGTAACTTCCTTCACAATTGGTCAGCTCTGGATTTTTTTCGAAAGTAGACTACGTTTGTTCAGTTATTTTGTATCCGTGTTAGTCCAACTGTCAGCGGCCTGCTTTTGGAACAGCAAGAAGATCTCCCTTTTGCGCACGCTTTGAAGACAGGCTATTACTACCGCTTCGATTTCGTTAAGGGATGCCTCCTATCTTGCCAGTTCATCAGCTTTCTCATTTCCTTCTATGTTCCTTGGCCAGGTACCCAGATGAGAGTGATATCTGTCGTGTGCGCTAAAGCATTACTTGTAAGTTCTCCCTTGCATCGTCTGACGAATTGTTGGTGACTTTAAAGCTAAGATGGCTGCTTGACTATCTGAAAAAATACATACTGCCGATAGTTGTTGTGGATGGCTTCCCTTATCCCGAGAACTTTTGCTTGAAAAACACTATTCCCATTCCCCAGGCGAAAAGACTAATGATAATAATAATACTAGACATTTCTTGCATGGGTATGTGCGCATATAAAGGGACCTGACTTGCTTTTAAAATAGAAATTGATTTTCCTTACTTTTAACAGATTCACCCATTCCCTTGTATCAACCTTCATATGAATTATTGCACCTGATCGAGCCGGATGCGAAGTGTCACAACAAATGCGGATCATGCGCACGCACCTATGGGAGACACGTGTAAATACTTGTATGTATGTAAGTATATGTGTTTAAGTATAATATGTTGTTACCATTTTTATAGACTATCAAAATGTTTAGAAATTTATTAGCGCACACTGCCACATTATTGACATCATCGATACGAGTCCTAAGACAAAGGGCTATGTTTACTATGCAGAAAAGTATGCTTACATGCAAAAGTAGATGCCTGCCCGTGTAAGCATAGACCTTCGACGAAGCAGGCGCTGCTGCACGCCACATGATCGTCATGTCAAGGTAAGTCAATAGAGGATTAGGCGCTAATATGTCACTGGTGCGAAGATCGCTACGAAGGGCACTAGGCAAACTTAACGTTTACTTATAAGTACACTCGCATGACTATCCATGACTCTCTTGATATGCAAGTAATACAGGCCATAATTTATTGGCTCTTCTTTCTTGAGTTTATTGAGGCAAACAGGACCATAAAAAGCCTGTTCATTGACTGGTGAAAAAGCAAAGTGTACTCGTAAAAGCGGGGAAGCCAAAAGGGGTGGAAGGAGTGGAACGAGTGCTTCACACCTTCACGCCTATTATTCGTTGAGCAAATTGGATAAAGTGAGATGTGGCAGCCGCACTACAGCCACACACACACAGCTCGCAACTTCAGGCGGTGCAAGAGCGAAAAAAAATAGGATAGGCATCATGAAAAGCAACTCGCGCTGCCATTGATCTTGAAACAATTGTTGTTGGTTATTCATCATGTTGTTGGCAAAGTAACAGCAGCACAAATGCCGCATGTGTATGTGGGTTTTGCGCATGCATGGCACTGGCGCTTTCGGCCCACAGCGCAACTATCCATCAAAATATCTAATGCAGCTGGACGCGTATAGTTTAAACGATTTACTCCACCTTTTCGTGGTAATTTTTCAACTGGCTTTGGCGCTTAGTTGCCAACAATATCAACAGCAACAACAACAAAAACCTTGGCAATGACGGGCATAATCATAACAATCGCTGCAACACCCCCAGCACAATTCTCACCTTCGCCACCTCCGCCACAGTCGGGGCCATCAACGGTGTCGTCATCAATACGCTGCCTTGCCTTGATTATGGGGCAATAAATAATAAACAATTTAACAACTTCGACGTGATTTTCTGCAATACACACACAAATTCACGTACATATTGTAAATTCGCGTGTATGTGTAGCATTCAACACTCCGTCGTTGATGCTCCCTCTACTTAGAACAGTGCACAGTTTTAATTTAATTTCTGCTTTAACGCCTGTGATTCTCGTGTGCCGCCTTGCCTCATCCCTTTGCATCTTCACTATAAATTACGGCATTTTTTTGATAATCTCTGGCACTGCACAAGAAGGCCGCTGCACTTGTGATTTGCAGTCCACTGAATCAGGCCGACCCTTTGTGAGAAAACTTTTTCATTGCCTGCCCTACGCCAGTGCAATCTGTGGTTGATGAAGTCATAAGGCGCCGAACACGGTGCGCGTGCGCATAAAAAAACATCACTAAATACAACAACTCATGCAGTTTGGCCCTCTGATATGATCATGTTTTGACGCTTGCCGATCATGTACGTATGTATGTAAGTGCATGGGAGAAGTGACGCGAGTGGATCGAAGAGAGTGCGAAAAAGTTTATATTTTTAAGGGGGAAATGCTTGTCCGTTTGGGTGTAGGTATAGGGATGAACTCTTTTTCGAACTTAAGATTATTATTATTATGAGGGGATTTAGCACTGCGAGCTAAAAGATCTTTTGTGCCCGCTTCATGGATTCGGAGTATTTCTCTAAGCCTAGCTTCCTCAATATTTCCCCCCCCCCCCCCCTTTTCTATACCTGCTTCGCTCAGTCTACAAGTATTTTAGTCGTCTCTTACGACAGACATTATTACCGCGGGAAAATTCTACCACTCTAACCGGCTGGAAATCAATCTTAAGACATTCTCGGGAAATATCTTTATATTGAGACGAAAGCCACACAGTTTCCAGTGCTCCTTGTGACTAATTTGTAGAATATTAACCACCAGTGCAAAAATAGATTACTGAAAATAAAAAGAAACTCTGAGACATGTTTATCAAAAACCAACAATTTTTCCAAAAATTTCGTACATGTATTTGTATGTCTTTTTAGTGTCCTCCAAAAAAACTATTTTTTAAAATTATTGTATCCCAAACAATTAAAAAAAATTTATAAAAATCTTCAAAAAATTTTAATAAAAAAATTAATAAAAAATGTCAGATTAACGGTTTTTCAAAAATGACAAAAAATGTTTTTTTCCAAAAGCTTTTAACAAAAAATATTTTTTGCTCCCACAAAATAATTATTTTTAATATATTTTATCCCCAGCAATTAAAAAAAAAAAAATCCAAAAGCTTTGAATACAGCAATAAAGTTTACCTCAAAAAATTTTTTTAAGATGAATAAATTTTTTTCCAAGAACTATTTACAAAAAAATTATATATTCTTCCCACAAAAAAGTTTTTAAGACATAATTTAAACAATGACAAAAAAAGACAATTTTGTATAAAAATCGTAACAAAAAAAAATAGGTAAAAAATCTGAGAGGAATTTAAAAAAAAATGAAAAAAAAAATTTCCAAAAGCTTTTAACAAAATAATATATTTTTCCCCGAAAAATCATTTTAAAGATATAATTTATACCAAAGAATTAAAAAAGGAAAATTTTTTTATAAAAATCTTGAAAAAAACGAAAACGTTTTTCAAAACAGACAACGAATTTTTTTTTTCAAAAGCCTTAAACAAAAAATTATTTTTATTTTCTGCACACAAAACCTTTTTTAAGATGTATTTGATCCCAAGCAATTAAAACAAAAACATTTTTTTTACAAAACTGTTAAAAAAAATAAGTACTTAAAAATCTGAGAGAAGTTGCCCAAAACTATTAAAAAATATTTTTTTGCCCAAAAGCTTGTTAAATTTTTTTTATTTTTTTCTTAAAAAAAAAATTTTAAGTTAAAGAAAATTTTAAATAAAAAGTTAAAGAAAATTTTATATAAAATTTTATATAAAATCGGAAACATTTTTTAGAAATGACAAAACGAAATTTCTTTTCGGAAAATTTTAAACAAAACAATATGTTTTTGCCTAAAAAAAATTTGTTTTAAGATATAGTTACTTTATACGTAACAATTAAAAAAAAGGAATATTTTGTATAAAAAAGTTGAAAAATATCCTTATAAAAATTAAGTAAAAATCTGAAGGTTTTTTTTTAATTACAACAACATTGGTTTTTTAAAAATTATTTAAGTTTTTTCCAAACGAGTTTTTTTTTATATCTTTTATCTTAACAAAATAATAAGTAAAAAATTTGAGAGAAATATTTTCCAAAAATTACACAACAAAATTATGTTTTTCCAAAAACGTTAAACAAAACAAAATATTGTCTTGACAAAAAAATTTTTTTAAAAGAATATTTTATCATAAGAAATTAAAAAAAAAAATTTTATAAAAATCTTAAAAACGCAGAATATATTTAACTTCAAATAACTCCGGAACAAAACTTTCAACATTGAATAAATCTCAAAACTAGAAAATTTATTTCAAAATATTATTCAGAAGACGCTAGAAAAATATTACTGATCTGTAATCGATAAACAAAATCAATTCGTATCTTCCCAAATTTGGGTTTAAGGTGATGTAAGTTACGCACTATTCTACTTATACATTGAACCTGAGAATGTGGATCCCCAACATAATTTGCTGAATTTCTGCAATTTCTTTTTTTTTCGACATTTCATCATAGACTGTGAAATGCCAGATTTCTACTGTGCAGTGCATACAATTTGCTCTGCTAGTAGCTCAACTTCTATGTTAAAGTTAACATTCCCCTTACTCAGTAGTTTTCGATTTACCCTTAATCGTACACATAAACAGACATGCATATGCACTTATTAACACACATACAAATGTAAGAGGGGACTGGCTTTGCATTGGTATTGTTGTACTTCTGTCCGGCGGCGTCTGTTAAACCGCTTGTCATTTATCGATGTGGATTTATGTCTCGACTCTACAATTTACGCCGCAATCATGGAACACTTTTCATTTTGACACGTTCTCCTGTGCTTATCGCAAAGTGCGCTTGACTGACTAACTGCCCAACTGACTGACTCTTAACTGCATCGAGTTTACCCAGCTCAGGCATTCAATAGAGACCTGGCACTTAGTACGCCTACATACATACATACATTCACACATACATACATACTCACACTACTGCATACTCATACTACACAACCAATCTACCAATTTTTATAAGGCGTGCGCGTAAGTGTAAGCTATGCTTGACTTGGCTTGTCCGGTAATTATGTAAATTCTGTTTAATGGCTGTTAAGATACTTTCATACTCGCTCGAGCACTTCCTGAAGGTTAACGCCATCAAGTGCAATACGTTTACAAGTTTTGAAAAATGGAAGCTCTGTGTAATAATGTGAGATTGTGAAGAGATTAAAAGTGGCGGCATACTTGGCATGATTTGTTGTTGCTCTTGCGTATGCCGATCGAATTAGAGCAATATGTTAGATGTGTTAGGCGCGAAGAAGAGAGAGAGAAATTATGTTAGGCTATTTTATGAATGTAGCCATTGGTGGTCCTTTAATTCTTTTTTTTCAATTATGGGGAAAATATTTTATCGCCTTGGAAAATCGTGTAAATTTGCTCAAACGCAGTTTACGATTAATATGCTAATGACCTCAGATTTATTGGTGAAGGATCGTGTCTTAAGCTGAGAAAAACTTTTAGCAGATAAATGTAAATTACCCAATAAATCTAAAGGAAAAGTGAAGTTCACAATTCAAGTTTTAGGGCTTCAAAATGAAATTGAGTTTTACTCTTAAGAAGTTTGAAGAATACCTACTTCTTATTCTTCGCTTGCAGTGGGGAGTTTTTACAGTAGAAGCGTTTGAGCGCTAAAGGTGCATTCCACTGTTACGTACAGACAAGTTCAACTAATTTTACGGTTTATATTACATATAGCACTTACTTGTTTTATCAGATATATACTTTTTTTCTCTAATTTAATAGATTATATACTAGTCTTTAATAGTGCGAAGAAACATTTAAAAAAAGTCATGAAATACTGAAGAAAAATGCAAACAACCCACGTCACGTACGGGACACATCAAGTCAACCAACATTCGAAATCGTTATAGTTTTATTCAGATTTCAGCGAATATATTACAGGTGCATAAAAAGTGTCTTCGAATGAAATTATAACTAAGAATCAAGCTTGCTACTAGCGAAAAAAAAAATTAATTAAAACACATATTTATAATTCAAAAACATTTTTTTATATTTGTCACGTACAGACAAGTCGCGTCACGTACGGGACATAGTTCAACTTAAATCTATAATATATGTAAAAATCAATAGGTAAATACAGTTTTGTCTTGGGAAAGGCAATGTTTTCTGCACTCCACAACTTTCTCCTCAGTTTTAATAAAATGGAAGTTGGAAACTCCAGTTATCACTTTGGCATTGTCCCACGGTGATGCACTTTTAATCCTTTCATAAATTTCAGAGGATGGCACATAAATCACACGCGTTTTTGTGACTAATTGAGAAGCTAAATCAGAAAAGTCCTTGGCTGATTGGACAACAACATGTTCATTTTGGCTCATCATTTTGTCTCTTACCAGTCTTTTGATATTTCCGCCAACTCCGTCTATCACACCTTTTCCATGCGATGTAGCAAAATATTTCCAATAAAAGGGCCTTTTGTACTTTTCACTCAACATTGATGTTAGTTTAACCATATAACGGTTCTTAAATTCCGATGAAGGGCCGTCACTCCAAATAATTTCCGCTGAAATTAAGTCTTCATTTTCTTTATGCATCAAGTCAAACAACTTATTGATGAAAACAAAAACTGTATCCTTGTCTTTCAAATTTGCATCTGAGCATATAAGATATGTTTGGCAATTGCCTTTGTAAAAACTTGCAGCAGTAAATAAAAGAACACTTGTTCGTGACCAGAGTGCGCTTTGAACTTTATTCTGGTATTCACAGCCAAAAGACATCGCAAAATCAACTTGAAGGATTCGCACATTTTCGTTGCGCTGGTCTTTTTGAAATTCACCCGCTTGAACTCGTTTTAAATTAACATGCTGCATCATAATATGGATAGAATCAATCAATTTTTCTTTAAGTTCACCTGAACTTGTTCCGTGGTTTACTAAACGTAGTTTATTTTCTGAGTTTTTTTCCCATTCCTTCCATACACAGATTGTACTTAAATCCATAGAAATTAATATTTTTTTGCCATCAGAACAAGTATCACATTCATTTTTCCAGCACTTCGAATCCAAAGAAGGATCACATAAAATCATAGTCCACCAGTCGTTACAATCATTTTGCTTCAAACCTTTCAATTTGAATATGAAATTTTCATGAGTTAAACATTTGCACTGGTCTGAAGGTGTGTCTTTCATTAGCAAAACGTTTTTCGGTCTTAGACTACAAAATTTTGAAAATCCAATTTCGATATTAGGAAAAAATTCTTTAAAAATGAAAAAGGCTTCTCGTAGGAACAAAGTCAAATAATGCTTTTGACACTTCTTCTTAATGCCGTTTTCCCAAACAACGATGAAATCATTTGCGCCTGGGCATGTATACACAATATCCGGACCATAGTAAAATGCTTTCACATCGTCATAACGTGTATCGTCACCTGATGTGCTAATGTTTGGGCTTTCTGCTAGAGCAATGTTCATTTTACGCGCTAGTTCTGTAACAACCGCTTTTTTCTTTCTTGGTGATTGAGGCAGTGCTTTTAGAGACTTTTGAACAGCTTTAGATAAAGTCTGTTTCGACTTGTACGGAGATTCAGAACTTACAGGAGAATCAGTAGGATTTTTAAGTTCAACCCGCTTTTTTGCCCTTTGCAATCTCTTCTTATCCCTTTCCTTAAGTGAAATTGCTTTTAACTCACCTTCAGAAAGATTTTCTGCTTTTCGTTTACGAAGCTCACGCAATCTTTTAGTCTCATTAGCGGTAAAGTTTGGATCTTTCTCTTTTTGCTTTTCTCGAAATTTTCGCATGCGGCTAGCACTGGTTGATGGTTGCTGGTTGCTCATTTTTGCGTTATTGAGATTTGCAGTACAAAAAATGGCTTTGTTTATTACAAACGCCAGTAAAAGTTGAAGATGTCAGATAACTTATTCTTCGGCGTCACGTACAGACACTTTATTATCACCAAGAATATTTGTAAGCAAAGCGATTTCAAACAAAATTGTTTCACCAGTTTTTAGACCGCTAAAAGTTAGCTGTTAACAGAAAAATTCAATTTGTATAGTCGACTTGTTTTACAATTATTAATAGAAAAAGGAATTAAGCGTCACGTATGGGACATCGAAACTTACCTTTCCGTTATGATTAATTTCTTATCAAAAAAACACTTAACCAAAAAAATGAGTATGCAGTTAAATACAGCGGACCATACACTATAACTAAGAACAGAAATCTAGTTTCTATCTGATAAACAATAGCGGCAGCGACCTCGCAAAAAGTTGTGTAAAGACTAGTGGAAAAATCCGACTTGTTACTCTCAATAAATAACGGTATTTACAAAAAATGAGACATACTAACTACAACTTTTGTAAATTATTTTAGATGAGAACAACATTTATTAGCAGAAGTGGTAAATTGTATCCTATTTTTATTTTCTTCAGTCTCAAAGTAGGCATGAATAAGTAAAATTGATTATTACATCATTAACACCCTTAAGGTGGTATTCTCAACGTTTGATTAATGTTCAGCGATATCACTGAACCATTTGGTATCGAAAATTAAGTAAAAAAAAATTTTGCAGTTTTGTAGTGTAATTATGGGAAGTACCTGTAGAAGTATTATTAACATTATATTCTAAACGGTCTAGCAGAGAAAAATTTTCGGTCAGTTTTGTAATAGAAAAGCGTTGAAAAAATGCCAAGACGCGCAGTCATAACTTTGAATTTCTCCTAAGTTTTGACAAAGTCTGGCTGTAGAACCTCATGAGAAGACATAAAGTGTTTCCCTTTTGTAGATAAGTAAATGTGAAAGTAACACCGAAAAGCTATTGAATAGTCAATTTAGGATTAAACAGAATGCCTTTAAAACAAAAGTGTTGCTAAGAAGAGTTCTCTAGGAGGTTTGCGGCATGCAAATCAACTAATGATGAGACAACTAATGAAACCTTAACTATATCAACTTTTGTCGAATAATGTATTGAACTATGATTTGGTGCTGGGTTAGGTTAGCCTGGTTGGCAACAAGCCACGCATAGACCTTTTGGTCCCTAGCGATGCCAGATGGAGAAGACATCATATAGGATGTCAGCGCTTTTGGCGAATCTAAGCAGCGCTGGGAGATCCGCTTTTGAGATGTCCTCCAGACCCTCAAACAATAGGGCCTTTAAGGCGTTTTAAACGCGTTTTTAATAATGCCGGACAAACGCACAGAAGGTGTTCTAAAGTTTTCTCAACATCCTCTCTGCATTTCCTGCATTTGTCCGTGTTAGCAATCCCTATGATAGTTCTGCAGTCCTTTCGCGAAAGCGTAAGTACGAATTGAGTCAGTTTTTTGTCGTTAGTTCTACACATGACTTTTGCTGTTTTGCATGTGGTCAGATTAGTCCACCTAGATTCCACTCGCCTTTCCATGTAGTCAGCCATTTCATTGTATATTGTATTTAGCGGTTTTGGTATGTCGTTCTCTTGTTCAAAAGGTAGTCTAACAGCGCTTTTTGCTATCTCATCTACTATTTCGTTCGCCATAATGCCTTCGTGACCAGGCACCCAATAGATATGCAGCCTACTGTTTGCGGCTAGCCTTTCTATGGCCTCCCTGCTTTTATTATTGCTTGACTATCCACGTATAGTATATATTAATTGTTGAGTTCTTTCTTGTTCTGGTGTAGGCTAGCTCCGCGGCTTTCCCCACAGCAAAAACTTCCGCTTGGAAAATACTGCTGTGGTCTGGCAGCTTGATTGGCTGCCTTATCCCTAGTGCCTTTGAGCAGTAAATACCCGCTCCCCCAAGCTTTAGAACCATCTATATAGATGTGAAAAGTTCTATGGCCAGGCTTCATGCCTTTGTGCCATCCCTCCTCTTCAATTGTAGTGCAAAACCTTCTCTCTCAACTAAAATACGGAGTCATGTAATCTGTGGAATTACTGTTAAAAGGAAGTTAAAGTTAACGAAAGGGAGTGTACTTGGAAGAAATAAACACACTCACTGCCATAAATAAATGGCAAGCACATCCTTCAAAAAGTTAGAGGGAATAACTTCAGTGTGACGCTAAACAGAAGAGAGAATGCTCGCCTTTTTGCTAAATGGAAGAAAATAACCAACACCAACGCAATTTTTGATCCACTTGAAACTTGCACTTTTTTATACCAAAATTTTATGAACTATGAGACTGCATACTTGAAATTTTTCTAAACATTTTTAATAAATAGTTTGCAATTTTGATGAATTAGGTTAGAATAAATGGCTGCCAACGCGAGGGACCCACTTGGAAAAAGAACGCAATGTGATGCCATACAGAGGAAAAACAGAGAGAAAAGAAGAAATCAGAGGAAAAGTAAGAAAGTGCTTTGGATTTAAGGATTGCGACCAACGGTGGCTAATTAAATTTGTATTAACCGCTTCAAGCTACTGATTAAATTCACCGGCTGTGTGATATCTGTACCTTCTATATCCGCAGGTGTAGCAAAAAAGTGAGAGCCCAGAGGTGTGAATCTTAACTCATCGCGAGCGGGGTAGCAGAGAATAAGGTGCTGGGATGACTCAACCTCATCCTCCAGACAGCTTTTGCAGAGAAGACTAACGGACAATGCACGTTAAGAACACCCATCAAATTCGAGAAATGCGGCTTTGTTAGCCTTAGAAGTTCGCTCGACCGCCTCGTGGCCAGAAGGAGCTCGCAACTTTCCACATTTGCGCACTAGCCCAGCGCTCGCTGAGTTGACCGGGTATCGCATCTTTCCAGGTGTAGGCCACAGCTTCTCAATGGAACCCCAATCCTCTCGTCCAGTCTCCAGGATCCCCTGTGCAGCAGTTCCTATTACGCTACTGAGACAGGCAGTCCAAGCAGCCTATTACCGAAGTATTCGGATGCAGTCGAGAGAGAGATTCCTAGACTAATTTCGAACGAACCCTGGCTATCGGAGTAGATATTTACCTCTCTTACAGTAATTAGAGTAGTAAGCAATCAATCCAATGCTTCTTTAATTGTGGCTGCCTTCGCTTGGAAAACACTACAAGGGACCAGTATCCTAAATTTGAGTTCAATGGGGAGCTCCACGTAGAATACTCCGCCACCAACTCTTCCGTCCAGCTTCAAGCCATCCGTGAACATATTTGCCATGCCTTGCCGCTAAATGTTACACCCCGCTCACTCATCGCTTGAGGGAATAGGAGTGGAAAAGGGTCCGCGTGGACCCTAGCGTGGGTATACAATGATCCAGCACTATGGGAATGAACTCAAAATTTTTAAGAATGCTAGAGTACCCGTAGCTTAAGTCCAGCTTTTGTCCTAAATACCTCAATCTGTTTGCGATGCATATCCACGGGTACCACATTCAGCATACCGTTAAACACTAGAGTAGGAGCGGTCCGAAGGGCCCCAATGACTCTAATGAGTGCAGATCTTTAGATCCTCTCCAGCTTCTTAACAGATGTCGCCCTTTCCAGCGAGGTCCACCAGACTAAGACTCCATACATCAAAGTTGGCTTTGTAATTGTGTTACGAAGACAACATGCAAATTTAAGCGAGAGGCATATCCTTTTCCTTACTCCACACATGGAGATTGTTGCCTTGTTGATTCTCTATTCAATTTTGGGCTTCCTCGTTAGCCCTCTATCAAGGAAGAGTCCCAAGTAATTCATGCTGTAGGAAAGCACCAACGGAGCGCCCGCTATTGAAGAACTTATAAAGGGTGGTTAAGTTTTAAGGGCCGGTGTTGATTCTGAATAAAATACAATTTTTTTTAGGAAATTATATTATTTCTCTTTATTATGACAATACCAGTATAAATCAATTACGTATAGAACAAAATATCAGCCAAAGGACCTCCGTGGCCTCGGCGGCACACCTCCATCTGATGGTCCAAATTTTCGATGACGCTGAGGCATAATTGAGGTTCTATGCCGTTAATGGGCCGAATTATCTCATCCTTTAGCTCTTGAATTGTTGCTGGCTTATCGACGTACAAAGAAAGAAGTCCAACGTCCTGTTGAAACCACATATCGTCCACATCCATATCTTCCAATTCAGGCCATAAAAAGTTCGTTATCATCTCACGATAGCGAACACTATTCACAGAAACTGCCTGACCGGCCTCTTTTTGGAAAAAATACGGCCCAATGATGCCGCCGGCCCATAAACCGCACCAAACAGTCACTCTTTGTGGGTGCATTGGTTTTTCGGCAATCACTCTTGGATTATCATTCGCCCAAATGCGGCAATTCTGCTTATTGACGAATCCAATGAGGTGAAAATGTGCCTTATCACTGAAGATGAAATGCGCGATATGCATTTTGATTTGAACGCCCGTTTTCATAATAAGCCTGAATAACTTTAACGCGTTGCTCGATTGTGTATCTTTCCATAATTCAAATTGAGTTAGTCTGAAATTGAAAAATGTCAAATGAAATTGAAAAATGTCAATGAAATGCAGCGGCGCTTGAAATTTAACCACCCTTTATTTCCTCCTAAACAAGACAGAGACAGAGCTCGTCTTCAGAGGAAATAAAATTGTTAAAAATTCGTAAATTGTTTTTTTTTACTTCCACAAAGTTTGAAACTTGAAGAAGAATGAATTAGATTTGCATAGAGAAATTATTAAAATTATATGAGAAGCAAATAAATTCTCAAAACTTGGCAATAAGTCCCTATGCCATGGTTATTTAAGGCTCTGCATTAAGAAGCGTTTGTGGAGAAAAAAAACCTACACCTTTGGGACATAAAACTTTGAAGGCACATGAACTGCCATACAACTTGCGGCGATTCCGGGAATGCCAGTGGCAAAATACAGCCATAATAGAACCAAAGCCAAGCGCCTGCGCACTGTTAATGAGTTCATGAGTAAAAATGCATTAGTACATACAAACATGCGCGTAAAAATGTTCGTTTGTTTGTAAATAAATATTGTTAAACTTGAAAATTGAAAGTATTTCTTTCTTACGGAATCACCCTTCCACATAGCAGACGTACAACAACAGTAGCCTAAACGAGCACGTGATTTGTGGCCGCAATTAGGTTGCCCCAGGCCAAGGGTAATAATTGTGATTATGCCGCATTACTGATTGCGGTGCAGAATAGAAACAAATCAATGACTATCGCAAATGCACACAGCCGGCGCTCCAGCTGAGGCGCTCATGCACGCCTAGTTCTGCGATTGCCTGTGGAGGGCTTGGTGCGCCTGTGCTCTCTCATGCTTGACATTCAAAAGCAGTTCTTGAAATTTGATCCTTTCACTTTTATTGTAATTGCCTTTTTATTTTCATACTCACAGCCGCCTTGATCGCCACACTTAGTGCCAACTGTGAATTGTGGGTGCCCCGTTGAAGGGCAATGGCCTTGCACAAGCGGAACTGCATACTTTATAAGCATCTATGAATGTGTATGTATGAATGCGTGTATGTATGTTGCGCGCACTGATTGCCCCTGCATTGGCTTGACGTTAATTGTGCGTTCAACCGACAGTTGCTACTTGTATCCATGTCATAGTTGTTGCTTTTTTCTTTGTTTTCTTGTTCTTTGCCTATTAAGTGTTTGAGACTTTAGGCCGAGGGTAATCTCCTTTGACTTTTGCTACAGGATTAAGGTTATGCTCCTCATTTCGTTTTCAATTAAGATCCACTTAAGTTGGCAAATGTCAAATTATAGGAAGAAGTTCAAGAGTTTGTTTGAAATGTTAATTGGTGGCATAATGCGAAGATGAGACAATAATTGACTGAGGGAAATCGGATACATTATATGGGATGGAGTGTTGTCTTTTCACAAAAATTTCCTTGAATTCAAATGCTTTTAATATCAGAGTACAAAGCATTAATTGGAGGACGCCATAGCTGAATGGGTTAGTGCAGGATTACCTTTAGGTGAAGTTCGCGCTTGAAACCTATTGTGGGCATGAAGTGCCAAATAATAGATAACGTTTTTTCTAATAGTGGTTGTGCCATGAAAAAGCTTCTCATAAAAAAACATCTGCTTTTCGGAGATGGTGAAATAAAATCGAAACGCAAACCTTAAATAGGAGAAGCAGCTCAACGATCCGTTGCAAAGTTATAAGCGCACCACTGCTTTTTTTTATAAAAATATAGTTTATACTTGGGCTTAGGGATTCGGGATCGCTGTTGCGATCAAGGCCCTGCCATCGCGGTATTGCAGCTCTCTTCTGGTAAACTCCTGTAAAGAGGAACTTAAACATTTCGAATGTGCAGGAAATATTTCGCTTATCTGGGTTCCTGGGCATAGGAATATAGAGGAAAATGAAATTGCCGATGAACTTGCCAGGAAGGGGTCGACAGAATCGATTTCAGCTGTCCCCTTTTCAGACATCGGTGTCCCCTTGACCGTTGTTAATGGGAAACTACACAATTTCTTTCTAAAAAAACCCAAGACAGATGGAGGTCTGCCTCATCGTGTGCTATTTTGAAAAACATTATGGCCTCAATACGATATAAACAGAACGTTTAAGGTGGTGGGAATCCCCCGCCATTCAATTTCCAAACTAATTGCGGTGTTCACTGCTCACTGGGTGATCGGTACTCGTGCACAGAAGCTTGGAATAACTAGCGCTTCCGCACCATTTTGTTGCCACATCCTCGTTACCAGCTTGTTTACCAGTTATTTACAGCATGACTATATCCAGTCTTTGCAGTTCAGGAACCTTATCAGGTTGTTCACATCTAAGCCAGACGGTAGTTCAAGACTCTCGAACAGCGGTTTACCCAGGGTTAACATTCCGTCCTTCCATAGGGCATTGCATTCGCAGAGGAAATGGAAGATTGTTCCCTTTTTCTCCGGTTGTTTGCAACTGTGACAATATGTATTGTGAGGGATACCCATTTTGGCTGCATGTTCTCCGATAGACCAAATGTCAGTTATGACTGCCGTTAGTCTCCAAGCCACCCGTCGTATCATGCTTATTAATGTCGAATGTTGCTTGAGGTTTTATGTGAGCCATAACGTTCTGCTAATTTTGCATTTCGTCTGGTCTTTCCATCTACATACAATCCGCGATTCGGAGGTATGCTTGGGAAATTATATTCTTGACTACACCTAATAGTGTGAATACCGATTCTGCAAGAGCGTTATTCATGGCAGATCCCCTCTTGCCAGTTCATCTGTTTTTCGTTATCTTTAATGTTCCGATGTCCCGATGTTCCAGATTAAGGTAACTTTATAGTTTGCATTCAAGGTTGTGAGTCTATCTCTACTTTGTTCCACCACTTTAGAGGTTGTTGTAGCCGAATCCAGTGCCTGGATTGCAGCTTGGCTATCCGAAAGAATAGCGGTATTGCCCTTAAAAGATAAATCTGCGATTAGTAGCTTACATGCTTCCCCAATTGCCAGTACTTCCGCCTGGAAGACACTGCTGGTATTAGGGAGACGCACAGATTTCTCGATATTAAGTCTGTGAGAATATATACCAGCTCCAACACCACAATCTATTTTACTGCCATCTGTATAGAATGTCGAAGTTCTTTAGTGAGAATCAATCCCTTATTCTATTCTTTCCTAGATGGAAAGAGAGTGGCAAAATTTCTACTGAATGTTACCGTCGGGACGATGTAGTCAGTTCTCTGCGAGGTATACTGGGTTTGTCGCAGTAATAGACTGGCATGGCCATGGCTTTTTTCCTTTCAGCGACCCGTTGCATTTAACCTAAATGCACTCATGGTTGCCGTCTTCTTAATATGTAGGTCAATTGGAATAACGTGTGTCAGTGCATTGAGAGCCTCTCTAGGACATGATCTGATTGCACCGACCGTGATTGCACAGGCTGATCTTTGTATTCTGCCGAGTAATTTGATGTTGTAATTTCTTCCTAGAGCTTTCCACCAAACCACCGAGCCATACGTTAAAATTGGTCGTATAACCGCCTTATACCTTCAACCATAGTGTATACTTGAGTTGAAGACCCCATCTTCTTCCTAGCATACGTTTACAGGCATATAAAGCGATTTCTGCTTTCTTTACATGTCTTACTTTTCCTTTTTTTTGAACTGGTGACACATGCCGTTTTTCCCAGTGCTATAAAAAATATAAAGGCACATTTTTAATCCTTTTACGAAATACTTTCGATTTCACATTATTCCATTGAATTATGCTATAATATTCACGACCAAAAGGGTACCATTCGGTATTCTGTAGAATTTTTCCACAATTATGAAATCATGCTCTCAATGAATTTCAAGTAAATCGTGCGAATGCTAAGTGAATTAAATGGCAAAAGTGATAAATAAGATTACTTAAATAAAGTATTCAATCAACAGTCATTCATTTAGTTGCAAGTATTTGACTTTTCATTAAAATGCAGAAGGCTTCGTCCGACACATTCGGCCAGACATCGAATCCAAATGCAAATGCGAATTACAGCGAACGTGCAAATCAACCAATTTATGTGATGTTATTGGCCATAACAATAATAATAAGCGTTTAATGTGTAATTGAAAATGATTTACGTGCATTTGGACACGATTGTGCAAGCGAATATACAATAAGATCATGTGTATGTACGTATGTGTGTACACTCAACTAAAGAAAGCAAACAAATCGTAATGAGCGCACGACATGTAGCAACAATTGAACGATTTTTGCATGTGGGAATTTTAATTCACTCTCCCTCGATTTGTTTGTTCATAATTGGCTACTGATGCTTGGCTGAACGACGGGCCGGGACATTGCACGGTGAAATATGGGCGCTAAGCCAACAAACATCTGCTATTAGAAGTAATTGCCGTCGATGCGAGAATGGCGAGTACGTGTTCGGTCGCATGAGCGGGGCCACTCTCCATGCAATGAATCAAAAAACTTCAAGCAAACACAGGAATTAAGGTATTGGCAGTAGTATTGCTCTAGAGCACTAAGTAACCGCTCTCACTAATATTATTGTGAGCTTATTATAAACCTATTTCATGAAGTTTTGAAAAATTATGTACTTGAAGGAGGTTTTACTTCAAAACAAGGGACAGAGGTATACAACTTATTTTGCAGAATTTCATTAACACATTGAGTGGATTTGAGAAAAATCTTCACCGGAGCTCAAGTGAGTTTACGTTAGAAATGTTGTAGGGGTAGTAGTATATATGGACTTCTGAGCGATCCTCGAGCTCCTTTGTTATTTCATTAGATTAGGTTAGGTTAATATGGTTGCCCAAGGAATGAGCACACTTGGACGAAGAAAAAACGGTTTCGTTCTTTGTGATACCATTATGAAGGAGGTGAGGTGAGAGAGGAAGACCGATGGGATGCGGGGAGTGGTGGTGCTGGGATGGTTAGGAGGGTGGGTTTAGAGTATGTGGATTACGAACGATGACTATGCTGCGTTTGCGTCAACCGCTTTGTGCTACTGATGAAATTCATCAGATTTTAATGTCAACGCCTGTTATATTAGCAGGCGCAGCAAAGAAGTAAGAGCCAATATTTATGGATCTTAGCCCCACCAGAGCAGAGCAGCTAAGGAGAAGGTGCTGAGATGATTCCACCTCAACCTCCATACATCCATCGCAAAAGGGACTTGAGGTAATTCCAAGCCTCACAGCATGCATTCCTCGTGCATAGTGACCTGTGAGAAAACCCACGAGGTTCGAAAGCTGATATTTTGTCAACCTCAGAAGCTCGCCCGAGCGCCCCAGGTCCACACGTGGCCAGAAAGATTTTGCGACCTTACAAGTTGGTGTACTTGCCCAACGCTCGTTGAGCTGGCGCGATGTCCATCTTTCCAGGAGCAGACCGCAGGTAGTCAAGGGCAGTCCCAATTCTCTCCTTTCGCGGGGAGATCACCTCACATGTCCCTTGTCTGGCCAGCTCATCCGCCTCGCAGGTCCGCTTAGCTGTCGGAGTAAATATTTACTTTCCTGACTGTTAGTATCCATGTGAGCAGCCAATCAGCCGCCTCCTTGATTGCGGCAACCTCTGCCTGGAACACACTGCAGTAGTCCGGTAACCTGAATTTGAATCTGATGGGGAGCTCCTCGCAGAAAACTCCTCCGCCAACCTTTCCTTCCAACTTCGATCTATCCGTTAACCAATTCACCAGACCCTGCCCCCAAGTGTAGCCCCCCGTCCACTCTTCCCTTGATGGATTTTATTACTGTTATATGTCGCATGTTTTTGTGTAGCTTAACCCTGTACAATGAAACTAAAATCGTAAAAATACAATAAAATAAATAAATAAATACAATAATGCATCCTATTTATGGTTTTAAGCCTACTCTTAACGGTAAATGGTTTTTTATGAGGAGATTTTTCATGTTAGAAAGACACTCCGAGGTTTGGCATTACCTGCCGAGAGGCGACCGCTATTAGAAATAACTTTTTTTTTATAATTTTTGGTGTTTCATGCTAGGAGATTCGAACCTATGCACTCCTGAATGGTAGGCATGCATCAACTCATTCGATTGCGGAAGTTATCATAGCGCCATGAAATACGTAGTGGTCCGCGAAAACGGCTGATAAGGTCTAATGTGAAATTCTTCCTGTCGAACGCTTTCGTGCGACGTGGCAAATCATAGAGGCGAGAGTTAAGAAGGAAAGTGTCTCATAAATAAAATTACGTAAAATTTTCCATTACTCATTCACAGAAGAAAATAGTCATGTTTAAAAACAGATTTTAGCTCCATCCATAAAATTGGTAAAATTTACTTCTTCGAAGGTCTGATTTAGCAGTCACGTGGTACCCAACGGAGGTCATTACCGGCCGGCAGTTACGCCAACACCAATGCAATTTGCGCCACAGCAATTGCGATTACCACAAAACTTTGTGACACAGTGGGTTCGGTTCATTCGATGCTCCAAGAAGCACTTCCGTCCTAAAATACGTGTCCCCTTGAATCGAAATTTCTTTTGTGAAATTAAAAATACATTTTTTTGACTAATCTAGCTTAAGACCAGTTTAGCGGAATTTACCAGAAAAATTGTTTCAAATAATTTACCAGAAAAATTTTTTCAGCAAAAATTGTTTCAAATAAAAATCAGCTTAACCTCAACCAAGGACTGAAATTTGTGCAGCGAATGAGGAACCAGTGGAACTGTTGACTATGCCTTGTTATGCAGGTGGATACAAACATAGTAGTGATAGAAAAAAAGAACTCGGTCGCTTTGTTGAGCTCGTTCAAAAACCCTTAAACGCGTCTGCCCAGGATAAGAATCTTCATAATAATCTTCATTGCTTGCGTATACTTGTTTATCATTTCAAAACACTGTTTCGTTGCTCATTACACCTCTTTTGTTTGTAAAATATATCGATCCCTTCGCCATCTATCGTTCGCTTTCATTACTTAATCCGTCCGTCATCTGACATCTGTTGCGCCGGCGCGTCTGCCTTGCGGTTTGAACTTTTAGGCATTGATGCTATTCGGTTGCATTTGGTTTATTGTACTTGCAAGTATTAATTTTTTATTTCTTACATCTGTCTGTTCTTGCGTCTGGCAGTCTGTTTATTTGCTTTGCTCCACAATTCTTTCGTTTCATTTTGGTTTTACTGCTCGCCCTCGAAATGCTATAATAAAAATAAATCACCTCGTCAATGTTAGCGTTGGTGTTGGCGTCATCATCAACACGACCCATTCCAGTGGCTGGAGGTATTGTTGTAGTTCTAAAGACCACCATTACAGCCGCAGCTGGCAGAAACAGAGCAGCGCAACGTCGTATCATCAAACACAATGCCCAATTCTTTGTTATCGGCATTTAAATGATGCGTTTATATGTAAAGCATCTGCAGGGTATCGATTGTAAGAATTCGGACAGATAACGACTTTTTCGTTCTTTTCCTATAAATAAATTAAAATATCATTAGTAACACACACCAGCTTTGCATTTGGCTAAAAAACTGGAATCTCTTCCGCGTGTCGCATACCACATGGCGCGCCTTGAAATGTCACTTGACATTTATACTCGCGCTGCGATTACGCATCAGTGATCTTGGCCTGGTTGGAGCCGCCACTGGCACTACCAACTGATTATTGCAACGCGTCATCTCACATCAATCGACTTAAATGCCTTTACTTTCTTGTAATAAATCCCGAAAATTATTATCTTGTTTGTTTAATCAAATTTATGTCCATTTCAGAAGTTTTATTAGCTTTCAAGTAAGCCAACTTAATTAAAAAGTGCCGCCATTTGTGTGGGTGTACCCAAATGAATACTTACATAAGTATGAGTATGTAGTTATATATATATATATGTTTATATGTATGAGCGTATGTGCGTGTGTAAGTTTTGAGAACTCAATAATATCGTTAAAATACTCATTCATTTGTGATAATTTATGCACTTGACCGAATGTTTTATTGCCGCCTCTAATCTTATTTTTAGCATTTAGTGGGATTTACATCTCAATAAATTACGACCAAGTTACTCAAACACTTTCTTCCGTTCTGATATTCGAACAGCGATGTTTACATGTTGGGAATAAAATATAGGCATATGCACATACATATTTATTCTTGCTTATATATGTGTGTATAAAAATATATATGTTCTGTTCAAATGCGATTAATTATAAGTTTTATTGAACCTAATTTGCATCTTCCCTAACGAATTGCTGATAATAAAAAAAAAAAAAAAAAAAAAATCACAGGGTGGCATATTTAATATACTCATTCGAAGCAAATACCTTATCTATTAGTCGAGTTTTGATATTTTAGTTTAGGGTGTTATTTGCATTATTATTTTAGCATTTTATTTATTGTTGAAATATGTAAGCAGAGTTTTTTGGGAATACTCAAAGTAAAGAGGTATACAACTATTCAACATAGAGCAGGTCTGCAACACCTATAATGCCTAATCGTTTGTATGTATGTATGTATGTATAGTATTTTCAGCACCTCGATATTTTAACAAATTCTGATTATTTATTTACTTATTTTTCAATTCATTTCATTCTATAATAAAAACCATATTAGTTCACGTTTCAAACTTTGTATAAGACTTATAAATGCAACAAATTTTCATCAAAATTTAAAAATTCTCATCAGAATTAACAAAACAAAAAAAATTTGGGCACGCAGTTTTATATCCCATTAAATTTTGATATAATAGATACTACTTAGGTTGTTCAATAAGTTTTGCGCTTCGATAAGATACGACGTGTTATAGCCTAATTTTTTTTCGAGAAATTAAAAATGAGCAGCAGCTTAAATTTAATTGGCAGAGAGCGGCAGATACCGTAACAAAAAGGAATGCCCATCACCTAATGAGAGGAGTCGAATCTAAAATGCGCCATTTTGTTTACAACAGAGAGAATTGATAGAGTTTTCTGTTCAGCATAGAAGGCTTAATAAAGAAGAAAATAAAATAGAAATTCTTTTGATAACTTATAAAAATTTTCTGTATGATTATAATAGTATAACTATAATATCGTGCCCATTCTTTAAAAAGTAAATTAAAAAAAAATTATAATTTTGTGACTATTCAAATTTGATTTCGGTTCTTTATGACATTTAAAAGACATTTGTTTGAATGTTTTTTTGGAACAATTTTCTTTCTGGAAATTTTTTATTTAAAAAATTTTTTTTTCAATATTTTTTTTTTGGAAAATTTTGCATGTTTACAGTTAAATATTTTTGAGGAAAAAAATTTTCTTTTGTGAAAATTTTTGCCACACATTTTTATTTTTTTAAATTTGTAATTTTTGAAAATCACCCCTCTCAGATTTGTTTCGTAATATTTTTTTTTTTTATAATTTTAAAATATACCTCTCAGATTTTTATTGTTGACAAACATTCTAATGTTTTATGTTTGGTAATTTTTGACAATTAAACTACATTTCTTGAATGTTTTTTTTGCAACAACGTTTTTTCTGGAAATTGTTTTTTTAATACAATATATTTTTTTTTTTGAAAATTTTTCTTTTGGAAATGTTTGTTGTTAAATAATTTTGTGAAAAAAAATTTGTTTTTGTTTTTAAATTTATGGCAAACATTTTTTTTTAATTTCTCTCAGTGCTGTTCCTTATTATTATTTTTTCTTAAATTTTTTTTTTTGAATTTTTTTTTTTTAATGTTTGTTGTTTAACACTTTTAAGAAAACCAAAAACAATCTTTGAACAATTTTTGTTTGGAAATGTTTTCTAGAAATATTTTTTTTATTTTTTTTATATGTTTGTTGTTAAATATTTTTAAGACAACCAAATTTTTTTTGGCAAACTTTTTTGTAATTTTACAAAACACCTCTCAGATTTTTTTCATTCGCAAACATTCTTATTTTTTTTTTTGTAATTTTTGACATTTAAAAACACATTTTTTTAATTATTTTCTGGAAATTTGTTTTTTTAATTTTTTTTATTTCAAAATTTTTCTTTTTGGAACGGTTTGTTGTTAAAATTTTTGTTTTGGTAATTTTTGACAGTTAGAAATATTTTTTTAAATGTTTTTTTGGAACTTTATTTTTAGAATTCTTTTGTTTTTAAATAAATAATTTTAATAAATCAATTAAATTTTGTTTTGCAAACATTTTAATTTTTTTGTAAATTTTGAAAAACACCCCTCTCAGATTTGTTCCTTATTATTATTTTTTCTTGAACTTTTTTTTATAATTTGTTCCTTATTTTTTTTTTCTTGAATTTTTTTATTGGAGTTTTGAAAACACCTCTCAGATGTTTTTCATTGGCAAACATTTTTATTTTTTTGTTTTTGTAATTTTTGACATTTAAAATATATGTTTTAATGTTTTTTGGACCATCTTTTTTTGGAAATTTTTTAGAAATACTTTTTTTATTTTTTATTGATTTTGAAATGTTTGTTGCTAAAGATTTTTAAGACTACGATTTTTTTGGTTTTAAATTTTTAGCAAACATTTTTATTTTTTTATATGTTTTTGTAATTTTTGAAAAACACCCCTCTCAGATTTATTTGTTATTTTTTTGGTTTAATCTTTTTTTTTGTAACTTTGAAAACCACCTTTCAGATATTTTCTTTTGTTTTTAATAACTGCGACTATGCTTAGTAAACCCTGTAAGTTTCATAGTAAGATTCCCATAACTTTTCAAGTTATATTGAAATACGTACAGCGAACCAGTGAAAAATGACGCTTTGATCGATTTGGAAATGAACCCAACATATGAATAAGTACGCCAGCGCTTTGCTAGCGCATCATTTTTTACTGATATTTCAGTGGTTCTCTCTTAAAAATTACCGAAGAAGAAACCCTAAGCTAATTTTCAACCTTGAATAAATAATACAATTATTTATTAGTTTTTTTGTACAATTTTCAGTTTACTTTTGTTATACTCCAGATTACAACTAAACCAATTTTCAGAAAAATGTACAAAAATACTTGGGACCAAAAAAATATTACTTATGAACCAAAAAACATCAAAATGTTGATCTGCAACATATTAATGCACACATACGTATTTACTTTACGTAATACACATTTTCAAATGCGATTGCTTAATTTTTTCCAGTCCCTCTGATTAATAGCGGACGAGTATATTAAAGCTTTGAAAGCTTCAGACCTTAACCCTGCATATGGAACTAAAACTAAAAATGCTCACGCATCCATCAGCAAATTGCCAAAAAATAAGACCGATACAAATTTCTAGCACCAAAACATTGTGCAACAAATAAACCCAAACACCCAGATGCACAGGCACGCATGACACAAATAATACTCGGTGCACAATGCATTTTCCTGGAACTTAAAAAAAGAAAGAAAAAACAAATATTAAAAAGAGTGACAGAACTTTTCAAAGCAGTAATAAGTCTGTGGCTAGCAATCATTCATCATTCACGCAATAAGCTGGAAGGGAGGGGCGGTTAAATATAAAATCAAGAGCACGAATGTATATTTATTTAGAATATCGTACGTTGATATGTAGTGCGTGTGTATGTGTGTATGCGTGGCTCAAAAAATGCAGCAGCCGAAATCAGAAGGCTTGCAAGGCAGGCATGGCGCTGCATACGCATGCGGGCGAGTCTATGAGTGAGTGAATGAATGATTGAGCTGCTAATGAGTTACATAAATTTCACTCGCCCAAAGATGCCATCATAAGAGCCGCAAAGCCGAAATGCCGTGGAATGGTGAAGTGCGTGGGATCGCGCCACATATGGCCATTTAACGCCTCTTGTACATGCATACATACGTGCATATGTTCAGATATACAGCAACAATTGTCTATGCCATGGCTGATGATGAATGCGCGCCCTCGATATTAGTTCAAACATTTGCTATTAACAAATTCGAGGATGTGGCAGGCACCACTTTGCTTTGTGGCTGTGTGTGTGTGGTATTTTGTGCGTATAGAACTACTTGCACCAGCTCACAACAAATCGTCTTGGATTTTTCAACTACACCAACTACACCAAGAATTTAACAATAATTGAAGCATGCAACATGACGATTGCGACACGAATTAGTGCGCCTCCAATGAACCTCAAGCTAAAGTGTCATCGATTACCGCGAAGCGAGAGATTGGCTTGAGGTGTAGAAGACTTTTTTTTATATAAACTTGCATGCGTGCACATACATTCAAACACACATAAATATATACATACATATGTACCTACAAAGTAAGTTTGCCTTAAGATATTTACCTAAAGTACCAACTAATGGGAAACGGATAGATTTGTTGGCGCTCGTTGATCTTTGTGACGATCACGCGCTTGTGCTGCGCCCTCAAAGTGTCAGGAATTTCAGCGAACTGAATCGTTTTCCAATTGAACCATTAAAATATCAGCATTCTAATATTTTCAACACATTTTCTAATGACATAAACGAAAATAACTAATTAGGCATCATTGCAGTCAAATTTTTGAAGCAGATCTTTAGCAGCGACTAGACGAAAAGTAGATAGATAGATTTCTTATAGCTCTGTCTCTGTAAAATTTCCTTAATGGTGTAACATTCAATGCGTTAAAAGTGAGCAAAATGTAATTGGACGAGTCGTGCACTCAGAGCTCGCAGCAGCTTAAAGCTACTCGAAAATTGGCGCAAATTTGGTTTAATACAGTTTGGTTAAGGAATTTGAAAATGAGATTAATATATTGTCTAAGCTCCCTTCTATACGTATATCTATACATATGGAAACTTTTTTAATATTTTTGGAAACAATTTTTTTAGAAAATTTTTTTTACTTTTTAGCAAATATTTTAATTTTTTTTTTGTAATTTTGCAGATTTTTTTCGTTGACAAACATTCTTATTTTTTTGGTAATTTTTGACATTTAAAAGCACATTTTTTCAATGTTTTTTGGAACAATTTTTTTCTGGAAATTTGTTTATTGTTTAATTTTGTTTTTGAGAAATGTTTATTGTTAAATAATTTTGAGAAAAGAATGTTTTTAAATTTTTGCCAAACATTTTTTTTTTATTTTTTGTAAAATTTGAAAAGTACCTCTTTCAGATTTGTGCCTTATTACTCTTTTCTTGAATTTTTTTTTTTTGTAATTTTAAAAAACACCTCTCAGATTTTTTTCGTTGGTAATTTTTGACATTTAAAAACATTGTTTTTAATGTTTTTGGGAACAATTCTTTTTTTGGAAATTTGTTAGAATTTTTTTTGAAATGTTTGTTACATATTTTTAATATACCAATTTTGGTTTGCTTTTAAATTGTTGGTAAATATTTT
The DNA here is from genome assembly GCA_037575425.1 of Anastrepha fraterculus. Classification (NCBI taxonomy): domain Eukaryota; kingdom Metazoa; phylum Arthropoda; class Insecta; order Diptera; family Tephritidae; genus Anastrepha; species Anastrepha fraterculus. The sequence goes on along the minus strand of JAYXIM010050123.1, from coordinate 298,994 downwards.
TATTTTTTTTATTCTTTTGTAATTTTTGATAAAAAAAAAACTCCTTCAGATTTGTTTCTCTTTATTTCTTTTGATTTTTTTTTGTAATTTTAAAAAACACCTCTCAGATTTTTTTCTTCTTTTGTTCATTATTAGCTGCAACTATGCTTAGCAAACCCTGTAAGTTTCATAGTGAGAATAACTTTTCAAACTTTCCCTCTAATACGCCATTTTGTTGCTGTCAAATATCGCGTCATTAATCAGTCAGTTAGGGAGTTGATTGAGCAGAGATCACAGTGACCCTTATTACATAAAATATGTACAAGTACATTTGCATGTCTATGGATCTGTGCACTTGTACTTTGGATGTTCAGCACATGTTGCCACAAATGTTATCTGCTGGTACATACATGGAAATGCAGCTACTAGCACCAGCGCATGTGACCCTTATAATCAATAAAAAAAATGCCGCTTGAGGCCATTGCAGTTTTATCACCCGCATGATGCTTGACATTTGAGTCGCCGCTATTGAAATATAGACATACTTACATGCATACATATATAGCCTGCGAAAAAGTACAGCCAATTTGGGTTATTTTTCTGTTTTTTTATTATATAAAAGTACAGCAACTGTGCAACAACAAAAAAATCAAAAATTCGCACAAAATTCTAAACCTAAATTAAATAATCAGAATTGAAAAAAATGGGTACCCAGTTTTACAGCCCAATAAATTTTAGCGGCACAAAATTAATCATCAATTTACAAAAAAATAAAAAAAAAATAAAAAAATTATTCTGAGCAATAGAAATCTATAATTTTGATCTTTACACGTTTCATTGCTTGTTTTTTTGTATACTGTAGCTGTTTACTTTACAAGTGTCAGATATGATTGACGTACGACGCCGTTTGACAAAATTATAAATCTTCCCATAGGCTGATTAATTTTGTGCCACCTTGCATAAGAAAGTCGAAATTGCTAGAAAATCGCGATAATTTCTACTTATAAAGGGTGGTTAAGTTTCAAAGGCCGGTGTTGATTTTAAATAAAATACAATTTTTTAAGGAAATTATTATCATTTCTCTTTATTATAGTAATATTGGTATGGCTCAATTACGTATGAAACAAAATATCGGCCAAATGGCGGCCGCGGCCACGGCGGCACACCTCCATCCAATGGTCCAAATTTTCGATGACGCTGAGGCATAATTAAGGTTCTATGCCGTTAATGTGTCGAATTATCTCATCCTTTAGCTCTTGAATTGTTGCTGGCTTATCGACGTCCACCTTTTCTTTCAAATAACCCCAAAGAAAGAAGTCCAACGGTGTCGTTGACGTTTAGGTGTGGTTCACATTCAACATCGGCCCTTGAAATTTAACCACCCTTTATATTCTTTTTCATCGACGATGCTACGCATTTTCTCCTTATAACATGGAGCAAATGCCCAACACCGTCAGAGAAAAAATTATCAAAAATCAACGCAACTTTTGAGCCACTTGAAACTGGCACTTTACTTGGTTGTTCAATAAGTGTTTTTGTGCGACAGGAAAAACACAATTTAATGGTATGAGTTTTTAAACGTATGAGTTTTTTTAAGGCCTGGAAACAGATGGAAGTCGCTAGGGGCCGAATCTGGAAAATACGGTGGATGCACCAACAATTCGAACTTTAATATTGTATATGGATTTTATATATAATATAATTGGCACGCACACTCTTTTTGGGTGTTTGGCCGAGCTCCTCCTCCTATTTGTGGCGTATGTTTTCATGTGGAGGGATCTACAGTTTCAAGCCGACTCCGAACGGCGGTATTGTTTTTTTAATAGAAGCTTTTCCATGGCAGAAATACACTCGGAGGTTTGTCATTGCCTGCCGAAGGGCTACCGCTATTAGAAAAAACTGTTTCTTAATTTTGGTGATTTTATGGACTTTAACCATTGTCTGATGCCAACACCCGCGTGGCCGATTTATGGGCACGAACTCGAACGGCAAAGAACCACGTTCACACCACCCTTTAGCCTCTTGTTTTGTTTTAGGGTCATGGTGACAGACCCAGGTCGCATCCGTAGTGATGAATCGATGCACAAAATCCACTTTATCCTTTCGAAAATGCTCTTAATGTTGCTGAGAAAGTCGCATTCAAATGTGTTTTTGTTCCATTGTTAGCGGCACCCATTTTGCACACAACCTTTTAAACCCAATACTTCAGTCAGATGCCTAGAGCCAGAGATGCCAGAGAGATGCCTAAAGCTTCTCTAAATCTCTTTCAGCCACGATTTTCCAACATTTTTCTGTATTTATTTCCACGATTTCTGATGTTGTTGATGTTTTTGGACGTCCTTGATGTGGATCGTCTTCTAGGGTCGTACAAACCTCGCTAAGCCACGCTTCAATCACCCATTGACCCATTGTAAAATTCGTTGTTTTTTTTGTTGGAAATAATCGTCCGCATGAGTAGACAATTCAAAGATTGGTGAACAAATTTTAAGAAACCGATTCTGTTGAGCATAGAAAAAGGATTGGCAGGCCAAGGACTGGTCGTTTTATTGACAGTATTGCTGCTGTAGCGCAAAGTGTTGCTGGACCACCTTCAATATCGATATCTCGACGTACTCAACAATTAGGCATTCAGGAATTGACTGCTTGGCGGATTTTACCTGTAGACTTGCCTATAGTGGACTTACAAATGATGTCATTTTTCCTTAGTAATGTTATTTTTGAAAAAAAAAAACAGGGAAACCGAAAAGAATCTAAACTGGTACATGTTTTACTTTAAAATAACATCTCGGCAAGTCTCTTGAAGGCCCTTGATTTGACGCTATCTTTTCAAAAATTATAATTTAAAAGGAAGGTTGCATTTTTCCATACAAAAACGTGATTGTTATTTTTCTTACCTTTTGTTACAGCAAAATATTATTTAACTCAGCATTTAACATAATTTTCTCACTATCGAGATATATTTATTTTAAATAGCTTTGAACTTATGAAAGATCAGTGAAAACCGCCGCTGTTGCATAGCTCCATTTGTCTGTCTTAATGACCCCTATTTGCATATAACATAAATTTAAAATAAATAAAAACCATGAAATGAGCCTTTTCGCTACCTTAGAAGAAACGATGGAAATCGCAAGATGAAACTCAATACCGCACGATACAAGACCTGGTCCAGCCAGTATAGAAATGTTCGCATAATCAGCCAAACTATCTTGCTACTAGCCCATTACAATTGATCAGGTGTAAAAAATAAGAAAAATTATTGCGACACATCGATAAATTTTGTATGTATAATTTTTTCTTATAAAGTTTCATGGAGTATAATTTATGAGTTGCGTGCAGTTGTATGACTTTTACAGGCGCCCAACCCGAATACTTAGTACATTCGGCTGCTACTTAAGCGAAGGTATTTTCCGTTTTCATATTTACTCTCGCAATTGTCCAAACAATATTTCTATGTTACATGGTTTTGCACAACAAATGGCAATTCAATTAGCAATCACGATTTGTGCGAAATAGTAAACCACTTCTTCAACACGACAGCGACGCAAATCGTACAGAAATAATAAAAACAATAAATAAATCTGACAACTCGCAGACATGAGCTCATAAATTCTGATTTGCATAGCGAAGTTTAAGCGCAGCCACTTAATTAGCGCCATTAGAATTGTTTCGAGTAGATTAAGAAAATAATAAATATTTATTTAATTAAATAAGTAGTTGGAAAATGATTCGTATATTAGTTATTAAACGATGAAAATCGCCATTACGATCATTCTAGTGATCTATCAAATCGCTAGACAACCAGTTAGGCGGAGGTATTTATTTGCTTAAGTAATTAGTTGTAGGCGGCTTGGTAGTGGAGTGGGCGCAGTGAAGGATGCGGGTGAAACGCCTGTTGGCACCTAGGCGCATGTGAATGAATGTTGTACAAGGTGGCGCAAAATTAATTATCTAAATTTATGTTTTTTTGAATAACATTTTACTAAGTAAAATAAATGAGTATAAAAATATTACAAAATGAAATTGAGTGCTGGAACTCTTTATTTTAACCTTTGCACGCTTTTTTGCATGTCTGAAGCTTAGATGTTTAGCTCACTGTGTCCAATATGAAGAACTTTGGACGCCATTTGCAAAATTTAAAAATCTTCCAATAGGCTGATTAATTTTGCGCCACCTTGTACGAATTGAAAAGTATTATACATTTCATAAAGCATTTGCATAGCCGCTTATACACAGTGGTTTGGTTGTCATAAAATGAAGATACAAAATTTGAATTAAAAACTAGCAAATTCAGTTGGAAGAAATATGGGAAGACTATCGAGCTCTAGAATGAAGCTTTCATAATGATTATCGTCAGTTATATTAATATCACCAGATTTTTCATTAAAAAAATTATTTTTAAGTATAGGCATATATCTTCTTCTTCTTCATTGATGCGATAACTGCTTATGTGGTTTTGGCCGAGTTTAAAAAAGCACGCCAATCGTTTTTTTCTCGTGCTAACCAGCGCCAGTTGGACACACCAAGTGAAGTCTAAACCTTCTCCACCTGATCTTCCCAACGTAGAAGAGGTCTTCTTCCTCATCTACTAACAGCTGGTACCGCATTGAATACTTTCAGAACCGGAGCTTTTGTATCCATTTTGACGATTTTGAATACTTAAACCGATATTCGTAGCTAGAGATCTGCATCAATGAAGGAAACAAACGCTAAATCACAGTGGTCAGGAATCTTATAACCGTCTATATCGCCTAGATCTTACCAGTGCAACAGCGTACGTAGAATCGACACGAGCCACTCTAAAGAGAACTTTATTAGCTGGCAGCACGATCACCTTAAGTATTTTTCATGAAAATAATCTGGCATACCCTCAAAGCTCTCAGAAGCTTTCACAAGCGCTTAGTGAAAGTTTCAGTTCCAATTTTCTAAAATATCATATAAATACATTTTTAAAGATATGAACACTTAAATTGAAGCACTGTGACCCACCCGCTTAGCAAAATTTCGCCGCCTTGCTGCCGCTTCGGCTTGGCGGAGAATTTGCTGACACCTTGAAGAGCTGGAGCCATTTCAATAAACACACTGCAAATGTCGAATGTATTTAGTTTACAGCGTCCACGCAGGACGAGGTGGGGCTTGCGGAAATTGGCGCCGGCGCCAATGACAAATTGAAAAGCAGTTCTAATTTAATGCGATCGGCTCCAAAGTGAACTTCCGCCGTCTGACGTCTGTCGTCGACCATTGATTATGAACGTTCTTAAATGCTCGTCGTTAATGGCTGTGGCGTCAGTGGCGTCGGATTTTACGCTTCTTTGATTTAACATCATTCAAGGCGGCAACACACTCGGCTAATTAAAGCTGGCTTATAAAACTTGCGTTTTGATAAGCTCATTAGCAATTCGCACCATTTAGTTGTTCAGAGCAAACGAAATTTGCATTTCAGACTGATGAATTATCACAAATTAGCGATTTTAGTTTACTGAACAGCAGTGCAATATTATTGGCATAAGGGCTCTTGAGGTACTTCACCACACCTCGGAGGTTTCTGAGCTGCTTTAGGGGCATATTAGCTTATCTGGATTATTTCATTTCAAACTGAATGAAGATTTTTGATGAAGTTCAATGAGACAAAAATTTTAAGTAGGCACAAAATAAAAGTGTGGGTATTCTTGTTTTATATCAGATGTGAAATGGTTCAGTGCAAAGGAAACTTATAAATGAAAAAGGAATTTTGATAAAAAAGATTTGAGTCCAAATATTTGGCAAAAGATTGTTGATGAACTCGTCTACTGAATGTTTCCGAAAAGTCGTAATTGCAGAAGTAAATAGGGAGTTTTGTAAGGTCAAAGGGTGGTTTTCAACAGAATTTTCAGGCAGAATTTTATAACGTCTTTGCACTTTGAAATATACTTAAACTACCCATACACTCTGCGACAAATTTTAAATGTTATTTTTTCTTTTGTTCGTATGTATTATCTACATACTCATAAATTATACTCAGTTTCGCGGCAAATTTCGCTCGTTAACTATGGAGTGGGGAGCTAAGGAAAATCGTTTTGCAGTGGTTGCATTACTTAAGTGTGGTAAAAGTGCAAGTGAGATTCACGAATTGCTGAAGAAATCTTAATATTTCGCGAAGGTTTGTTTAACGCGCCATCTATCGTTTTTCTCAAACGTTTAAAGTGACAGATTGAAAAAGAAATGGTTCTCCTCGCGTAGTTCGAACTAGTGCATCCATAAAAGCCGTTCGAGAAAGAGTTTACAGAAATCCCCTTAGAAAGCAGAAAATCATGTCCAGGGAAATGAATGTATCGACCAGATCCATATCAAGACTAAATAGAGATGATCGCCACATGAAAGCCTTCCGTCGTTCTACTAATCATCTTTTGACAGCGAGCTTGAAGAAAATTCGACTCGACAGATGCAAGCATTTCTACGGTGGCACGCGCTCAACGGCTATGAAAATATTCCTTTCACAGATGAGAAAATGTTCACTGTGGAAGAAGTTTTTAATAAGCAAAACGACAAAATCGGTGCTTAAGGGCGGAAACCACTTTAGACTTTAGACTCAAAAAATCGACTTCTTTTTATTGCATAAATTGTTAGTATAACCAGAGAATGTTAATGCAATTGCATTCCGTATAACTACTCAGGAATATTTGTGTGAAATATTCCTGATTCTATGAGCACTTAAGTGACTGCCCGTCGGTTCCGCACCGTAGCGCGCGTTAGTTAGAACGACGTTTTTCTCGAAACTACTTTTTTTCAACTGGTGGGCACTCTAGCTCAAAAAGTTATCGACCAATCGTTATAAATTTTTTTCGGAGTATTCTTTATTCAATCCTTATTCATATGAACCTGATTCTGGGATTATATTACCATAAAAAATATTTTGTTTAAGCAAAATAGTTGAAAAAATATGGTATGAAAAAATTACATTGTGTCCAAGCACCTCAAAGATATGCAATTTTCCGGTTGTTAAGCGGTTTAGTGAATCGTTGATTCGTTTATTTGATGTTTAGTCAGTAAAAGATGAACCGCAGACAACAAATGCGGGTTTTAGCTGCGCTGATACTAAGAAATAATTATTTATTTAAAATAAATCTCAAATTGATATTTCTCAAATTGCTCTGAAATATCAAAATATTTAATGCACAATAATTTTGAACGTGTTAGTGCAAACTAACATTGCATCCAGAGTTTTTTGTTCTTCTCTTTAAAAGTTTCATTATTTTTCATTCACAATAGACATCAACTGTCATATTTCGGTGGTGCTATGAGAATTAAGTCTATTTGTCAATCTGCACGCTTTGCACTTAATTCCTAAAATAGTTCCGAATCAAGTCGGTAATCCAGATTAACGCTACCTATAAGGAACTGCGATTCTAAGATGTAAAATGCCGCTAATTTTAAATAACAGCGTTACATATTTTGATTTATCCATTTCAATTCTTAAAAAAAAACATTTTCACCTTTCAAAAAAAAAGAAAAATAAACACATTTTCGCTTGTTTCCGCCCAGGTTCGAACTGAGGACCTTGTGCGTGTGAAGCACACGTGATAACCACTACACTACGGAAACTTGTGTGGCAATGCCAGCCGAATACGAACTGCATTACCTGCACGAAAGATCTTTACAAGTATTATTGCTCCACCGTAAAAAAATCAATATACAGTACTTCCCGCTTAAAACATACTCCAAGAGGCCGGGGAAATCCATTTGTTTTAAGCGAAATTTGTATTTGCACAAAGGATGAATTTATTATAATTAGTTAGTAATGAAAAAATCCCCCAGTTTATTTTCATTTATTTTATTTGTTTATTATTGGAAATGAGACTGTACCTGTAAGACTGTTTTATCTTTTATAATACATCAACCGGTTGGAAGTTAAAAAAACGAAAATGAAATATTTTCACACAAAGCAAAGTTGAAACTAACTAAAATAAGATATAGGCCACATCTCTCTATCGTTTTGGTTTCGACAATCTGGTTGTTTTCAGATGGGTGGGTGCTTAGCTCACCGCATCCAATTCTGGTGTTGGGGTTGTCAACTAATGCTTCAGACAAGAGCTCAGTTTTGTGGGTTATGACAGCATTTCCTCTGCTTAAAGATGGTAAGGTTATACCGCCTATGCAAGATCGCTAGAACCTCGTTAGTTTTGGAGAACAGTGAAGGTGCCGCTTGAAAGTGAAGTTGACAATTGGGAGAGATAGGTTATGTATTCCCGTTTCCTAGTCCGTTTACCCCCTTAAAATGGTGTTTAGTGGCTCACATAGAGATAAATATAGGAATAGTGAGACCATAAATAGGAACATACAAGATGAGGATTAATAGTAGAAATTAGAGAGAAAAACAAATGGCAATAGTTTAATGACAACATTTTAACTATTTAACAGAATGAAAGTAATCATGCATTAGATTTTGTAGTTACTCCTACCGAGCAGGGTGGGCGGAGGTGTATATTCCGAACATCTGGGGATCTCCTTCAGTTTTCGGTTCCCCTACTGTAGTGTCTTTCAGGCTGAACTGATGGCAATAATAAAAGCCGCGACACAGATACAGTGTGATGCGATATCCGGAAATGATATCTACATTTTCACTGATAGCCAAGCGGCGATAAAATCCCTCACATAACAGTCGACAACCTCCAAGGTAGCCATGAAATGCCAAACATCTCTTAACGAGGTAGCTGAGTTATTTCACCTAAAGGTAACATGGGTTCCTGGCCATCGCGACATTGAGGGTAACTGTAGAGCCGATGAACTAGCGAGACTCGGCACTAAATTGACTGATGAGTACATAGATAACGACATAGGGATACCCTTACAAGCATGTAAGCTACTCATCCTTGAAGAAATTGTAAAGAAAGCAAACGAAAGATGGCGTAATGAAGCCACCTGCAAAATCGCCCGTCAACTGTGGTCGACTCTAAATGCTAAACGCACAGAATCTCTGCTAATCCAAAATAAACCCAGTCTTAGCACATTGATCTCAGTCATAACGGGGCACTGCCTAATAGGTAGACACGCCCAAAGGATGGGTGTGCAAACACATGACTTCTGTAGAAGTTGTCTACCTGCACCTACTGTGCCACTTTCCTGCTCTATCCAGACGCAGGTCTACTATTCTGGGTAGACAATTTTTTAATGAGTTGGAAGATCTCAGTTCTACAGAAATCAGAGATATTTTAAAATGTTTGAAAAGCACACACTGATTTTAGGAGTGTTATTTGGGAGTTTTGAATGCAATTGGCTTATACATAAACATAAAATTTCTAGACTCCAGATAAACAAAAATGCTGCAACCTAGAATTTTGGTTTTTTCCACAGAGAAATGTAACGCGTAACATTATTAAAAGGTCAGTTTATTTTGCTGAGTATTTATATTGATTTAGTATTGAAAAATTCTTCAATTTACTTTTTTAGTATCTAAATTGGGTCAGTATTAAAAAAAATCCACCGATTTACTTTGCTTAGTATTTATGGTATATAGGTTTTATTAAAATATCTTTCAACTTCAGCCAGCTGGTCCATTATTCTTTACCTTCCACAGAATTGCTAATCAATATTAGCCCGTTTTTGAGTGAATCACTCCAATTAGTACTTTTCAAGGTCTTTATTCTACGATGTTTTTACTTTTTTTAGAATTAAATACATTTCTTTTATTCTTATGCTTCAAATATTATATTTATAGCCGTTTAATAGTGTCGTACTTTTCCATTTTTCTTATGGTTCGATAACCCATTTTGAGCTTTATAAATGTAAATTTTTAAACATAAACGTAATTATTCAAAAATACTTTGAAAAATAAGCCAATCAAAATTAACAAAATAAGCAACTGATTAAAGATCTGCTGCTCATTGATAACTAAGTCTCAAAGAAACAGCTGATTGAAATGTTGGCACAACTTTTCTTCCGTTTTTATAAATAAACTCATAAATTACCTTAAGTTCGGCTTAATTCGGTCGGTACTTTTAGATTTGGTTCGTTTTAGACGACTAGTACTATTTAAACAGAAATAACTGGGCTCGAATTATCACATCAGTGAACGTACCACTCCTCACTGAAAAATGCAGAGTTTGGATTATCGCTCGAAAACGATCGAATTTAACCAAAGATGTAAGTGAATTGTAAAAATATATACTTAAATATGGTTTTTGTAATAAATTTATTATAGAAGGAATTTTAACAAACTCAACCCCACCCAAAAAGGTGTCATAGCAGATGGCTAACAGACCTAGCTTGGCAAAAAATAAATTGCCGAATACCGGTCAAGGTGAAGGTACGACAAATCACTTCTTGCAACTAAGCGAATCTTCTGGCGCAAATCGTATTAACTGCGAGCATAACTTCGTTTCCATTTCTTTCGGGAAGTGGGATGTCATCTTCGAAACAGTGATCTGGCCCATACCGCTCAAATAGTTGCTGCCAAAACTGTGCTGGTACCCACCACTAGCCAAAAGTGAAAGTGTGGCTGCCAATTGTAGCACTGGAGACACCGCTCGTGACTTGGTGTCTGATTTCGTTAAATTTATTTGCTGCAGAACAAATTCAAATGCCACTTTAGTCAGGCGGAATCGCTTCAGGAATCTGCCAAAGAATTGCTCCTCACGCACTATTTTTCATGCCCATCACTTTCTCTAGAACTCGTATATAAAAACAAACTCGGACCCATTGTTATATTATATTTGTATTTATGAAATTTTTCAATAGTACGGAATACGATTCAAAGCTTTTTGGAACTTGAAAACTATTCTGAATTAATAATAAATTCGTTTGCATTCGTTGTTTTCAATGCGATTCAACTTATACGATTGGCGTATGACGAAATTTTCTTTCGTATGGTTGTTGATCGGTGTATAAATAAAAATATTTATTATTTTCAAATTTGTATAAATTTGATTAACAATAACGCGCTTTCTCTTATCCACTCTCGCATTCAACTAGCTATGGAAAGAGCATTTCAAATATGTACGTGCAGATACAATTACCGGCACTCAACTCAGTTGCGTTTCTATTCATTAGATAATTCAAATTTCTGTTATATAAAATTTGGATTGTTGCTATGAGTAACTTTTTTTTGTTTCTTTTTTGGAGCCTAATCCACATTTATCATTACAATATTGTTTGATGGTTACGTGTGGTGAAGAATGTGGTTGGACAGTTATTAATCATAGGTTTCCGTAGTGTAGTGGTTATCACGTGTGCTTCACACGCACAAGGTCCTCAGTTCGAACCTGGGCGGAAACAAGAGATGCAAAGCTTTGTGTTTTCAAAGCTTGGTATTTTGTAAAAAAAGTTAGCGTTTTATATTTTTTTTAAATATTCATTCATAAAATATTAATACAATATTAATTTGTGCTTTATCAATAGATAATTATTAATTGTTTATTTTTAGATATTAATTTTATAATATTAAAAGTGAAGAAAATCGAAAAAAAAAATATAAAAAAAGATTTCACTTGTTTCCGCCCAGGGTCGAACTGAGGACCTTGTGCGTGTGAAGCACACGTGATAACCACTACACTACGGAAACCACATTATCGACGCTGGTACAGTTATGCTACATTGTGCAGTTTATTTTTAAGTTGGCAAAGCGCAGAGTGATTGCCAGTACTATGTAGTTAATAAGTAAAACCAAATAAGTTCATTTCGAAATTATTTGCAATCAAGCAGCACAGATCACGAAATCAGGGGAATGTACTGAATATCGAGAATACCAATAGGTAGATATATATTTAGATATGTATGTGCATACTATACATATGTATGTGTGTAAGTGAGTAGAAAAAGTGAGTGGCTATTATTGGTTGGTGTATCCGCATTCATTGCAATTGAATCTTATCGAGATTAGCCTTAAACCTCAAATTTTGAACTTTAACATTATATATACCCGTATTCCAACTAGGTTTGGCCATGTTACGTCAGCCACTTAGCCAATTCTTTCAAAATCTCTAAGAGCCGGTTAAGGTTTTGATCTTGGGCACACCTCTAAGAATCTTTTCACTATGACGAAATTTTTTTATGTTTTTTTTGTTTAAACTTCGCGATTTTGGTATTTTTTATTATTTCGTTTTCATTTTCCGTGACGTGGCGGAAAGTGCGTTCAAGAACTTAATTCACTCGAGTTTCTCTTCATAAATCTTCATAATCTATGACTCTTTCAATAATAAATTAGTCACATTTTTAAAAGAATAAATATTTAAAAAAAAAATGTGGAAAGTTTTTGGAAAAAAAATTCAAATTAAAAAAAAATTGTATTAATGTTAAAACAAAAAATTCCCATACTACGGTATGAGCAGAATTTAAACATAATTAATATTAAAGTTAAAAAAAAAAAAAAAAAATTACTAGCTGTGCAACTAAGTTCTCGCTGTTTCTTTCGCTGAAAAAACAACTTTATTCTGAAAAAATGGTTACAAGTGAATCATTGAAAGTATTGCCCATCGCTGGCTTCTATTTTTATGGGGTAGGATTTCCCATTTCAGTGTTTCCTGGTAGGTTTTAACGGGTTTGGCAACGTGAGGCCGAGCCTTGTCATGCTGTAGAATCACTTTTTCATGCCTCTCCGCGTATTGCGACCACTTCTCGCGCAGTGCTCGGCTCAATCGCATCAATTGAAGTCGACACCGATCCCCAGTGATGGATTCGCTTGGTTTTAACAGTTCATAATAAATAACACCAACCTGGTACCACCAAACACATAGCACAACCTTCGTAGCGTGAATATTCGGCCGTGGCGACGACGCACACTGGGGATTTTTGTACAGAGATGCGGAAAAAAGTATACATCCCAAAAAATATTTACATTTTTACTACTAACGAAGTTGTATATATTTGTGTATGTTTCTGACCGTAGGTAAATGTAGCTCAACTTGCAGATCCAAGAATATGAAGGAATATTATTATTTTTTTTTTTTTCGTAAAATTAATTATAAATAGATAATCAAATGCTTTATAGCCTTTGTTCTTCCGGCTAAAATATATAAAAATATCGTACCCTAAGTGAAAAATAAAAAATTGGAAGTCGGCTCAAGCAAAAGGAGAAAAAACCACCTTGGGCTTTGAAGTTTTTTCTTACTCAGTTCAATACTATAAAAAAATTACACTTTTGACATATCTATAAAAAAAAACTGTAAGTCGGAGTTTAGTAATTCTTTTTGATTTTATTGTTGGTTCTATTCTGGAATTTAGAAATACCATTAAACATTGCGTAGTTGGTATGTTGCAAATTTCACTTTTTTCCGCAAAATCCCCAGTGTGCGACGTAGAAGCATGACCGGACAGTCCCCATAACTTTCTTTTCTTTGGATTGCTGTTATGAATCCATTTTTCATCATCCATCACCATACTATGAAGAAACCCCTTCCTTTTTTGTCGCTATAGCAGTTGTTCACAGGCCAAAAAAGCGACGTTGAATATCCCTTGGTTTTAACTCATAAGTAACCCAAGTCCCCAGTTTCTGAATCATTCCCAAAGCATGCAATCGCTTGGAAATGGATTGGCGGGTAACTCCTAATACTAAAGCAAGTTTTTCTTGCGTTTGACACGGATCCTCATTGAGCAATGCCTCCAATTCAGTGTCTTTTTGGCCTTCCTTCACGCGGACGGTCGTCAACATTAAAATCACCGTCTTTCAAACAACGGAACCAATCTCGGCACGTTGTTTCACTTAAAGCAGCATCTCCACAAACTTTTTGTAGCTCTCGATGCGCTTCAGCCGCCGTTTTTTTTTTTCGAATGAAAGAGGAAAATCAACACTTGCCGCAAATAACGATTATTCGGCACAAAATCAGACATTTTCACAAAACCAAAAGTATATGATACCAGAACAAACTCACTAATGTGTCGAAGCAGTTTGTTTACCATGTGTCTAAGCTTGACTGTTTTTTTTTATTCTACTAAATGTCAACAATACACAAAAAAAATTTCAGCCGGTATTAAATGAGTTGCTGGAAATTTTTGTTTGACACTTTTCGTACCCTCCCACAATCACACCCACCGCGGGTGCGCCAGCTGACGTTCACTTTTGTTATTCATGAAAGCTAAATCACAAGTATAGTCAAGAATTTAACGGTATAAAAACGCAGTCCAAAATCGACCCCTGGCTCCCGGACTAATATGTCTAAGTTTGGTTTATGACGTTTAGGTTAAGTTAGAATCGACTAGCACACACTTCTGGCGGCATCTATTGACAAACAGCGTGAACTTAGTTGCGCACCTAATAAAATTATTATATATTTTTTTAATTTTTGGAGAAACATTTCATATTTACAATTTTGGAAAACTTTTAGAAAACAATTTGAAATTAAAAAAAAAAACATTTATTAATTTTGGAACAAAAAATTTGAGCACAATTAAAAGATCGGAAATAGAAAAGTTAAAAAAAAAAAATTTATTAATTGAAAAAAGTTTAATTTTTGGAAAAATTTTATATTCACAAAAAAAACTATTGGAGTTTAAAAAACATTAACAAGTTTTTTTTTAATTTTAGGGGAAAAATATCACATAAAAAAAATAAAGGTTAGTTTAATTTTTTTTAATCCAATATTTCTGATGTTATAATTTTTTTATGTGTGAAATTTTTTTCCAATAATTTTTAATTCGGCAGTCGAATATTAATTTGTTTTTAAAAACAATTTTACTTCACGTGTAAGCACATTTGAAAGCTATATTATTTTATATCGCAAGCGGTAAAGCTGTCACTTGCACTGTCACCAGTGTGGTCACTCATTTAATTTCGCATTAAATTTATTTTATTTCTTATTTTTAATTTATTAATTAATTTAATTTAAAAAATTTACTAATTTTAGTTTGTTACATTTTTTATCGTAAAGTTCGGAAAAAACTCTTTAGAAAACATTTTTTTGTTTTCTCTTAGACTGAAATATATTTGCCTTACAATCCAAAGAAAACCCACTATCAAAAAAATACCAATAACTTTAGCCTCCACACTCGTATATCGGCAGTCTCTCTATATCTTCTTCCACCCCTTTGTACAATTTATGCTTTTCTATGTATAGTAGAGCATCTTCAACAGATTTCATCGAAATTGAAGCGATGAAGTTTTTAGGCGGGTACACTTGGCGCGCTTTGATCCATATATGAGAGGGGAGTGCCTTCAATTAATTTACTTCGATTAGTTTTTTCGCATCTTCAAGATAATCAAACTTGTTTAGTCATGCCTACAAATTATAAATAATTTTAGCACACAAATTGAAAAGTTCAGTTTAAGGCAGCAATAAATACTAATGGCATGAATGTGTACACTCGTGCATACAGATGTGTATATGAGCCCGGCAGGAAATTTTACTAGTTTCGAGCATATCGATTCAGAAAGATTCCTTACCTGCCCCTTATAAACCAACTGGGAGGTTTTGTGAAATGAGAGACATTTAGCGCAATTAATCATCCAATTTTGTTTTTGAATAACTTTTTTACTAAATAAGAACATTTTCGGTAATCGGAATATTTCTTTTCACCTCTGCGCACTCTATTGCTTGTCTGTTTATAAACCGCAATTATTTAGTTCACAAGTGCCAAATATGATTGCCGTACGACGCCATTTGCAAAAATTATAAATGTTCCGATAGAGCGATTAATTTTGCGCCACCTTGTATATGAACAATTTGAAAACAAAAAATTGCAAATGGTATATTAATTGAAGATTCTAATAAATAAATAATTTTTTTGAAAATTAATATAATTCAAAAGTAATTGAGATTTGCCTTTGCACCAAAATCATTAAAACTTCAGAAAACCATTTTTTTATTCTTTGCTTATTTTGCAAATGCCTTTAGATAAAAATCATGAAGCGCCATCCACCATTATATTTTTATAGAATTCAACACTAGGTTAGGTTAGGTGAAGGACAGCCGTCCTCCGACGCACCTAGGCCAGTTAGAAGCCCCTTGTGATATCAGCGCAACTATCCTATCCTTAATCTACTTGGTTCTCTTTAAACCATTGTGTGGTCCTTAAAAAGCTGACTAGTTTGAGATTCGCAACATACCCAATGTTGTGCAGATAAGCGAGACCGAGCAATCTCATTCCATCTTCTACTCGGAGCCATGCACCCGCATACAAGGCGCTCGCCTGTCTCTTCATCTTCTATAGCCTGACAGCTTCTGCAATAGCCATTGAATGGTGCGGCTAATCTACTGGCATGTCTGCCTATTAGATAGTGCCCAAATATGACACCTACCACGATTCTTAAATCTTTCCTACTTAATTTAAGTAAACTCTTAGTGCGTCCCATTTTCCATTCGGTCCACGTTTGTCTACTGATAATGCAGGTGTTTAACTGTTTCTAATTGGAATTTGCACCAGCAATGGCATGTCTGTCTACTAAAAGTTTACATGTTGGCAAAGGCATGGGCAAGTCGACCTTGCCCTGACTAATTTGAAGCGAGGAGCTCAATTTAGTTGACTCATCTGCCATACAGTTACCTTTAATGTTACTATGTTTTGGCACCCAGAGTAGATTAAGATAGATGTTTACATGATAGGAGCGGTTTCAGAGCTGCTTAACTATCAGCTCTAACTGTGACTACACTTTCATTTAGCACCAAAAGGCTTTTTGCGAGTGCCAAGATTTCGGCTTGGAATTCGCTGCAATGATGACTCAATCGAGAGGGTAGATTGTTGCCTATAGTTTCGAAATATACACCACCTCCACTTGATCATTGAGCTTTGAGCTATAAGTGTCCCTGGTTGTTTATCTTGAGCATCGATGCTTCCTTCAATCTTAGCGCCGCTTTGGTGGTTAGTTGTCTGCAATATAGAGTAGGTCAATTGGCAACAAATGCAGCATATAATTTAGAGCCGAAGTTGGAGTTGTTTTGAGCGCCCAGCAATACTTAGGCTAGCCGTTCTTTGAATACTATCTAGCCCCCGCTTGACGTTTTTCTTAAAGAGGGTTGGCCACCAGACCAGAACTCCGTAGGTCATAATTGATCTGACAATAGTTGTATATAACCAGTGAACTATTTTGGGGATAGGCCTCACTTTAAGCCTACTGTTCTTTTACAGGAGTAAAGCTCCTTCTTTAATCCATGCTGTTTCCTAGGTTAAAGCTGGTAGCTTCCTTTGTCACCGACCGGCAGAACAATTTCGTTCAGTGTCGCAAGCCGAAGGTCGAGAGTTTCAGGTTTCCTTTTAAACAACACTAGTTCAGCCTTGGTCGCCTATGTTATTTTAAGGTTCTTTGCATTAGACCTCAGAGAGTGTCTGGAAGCTTCCCCCTTAGTAGTATAGTTACATAGTCCGTGTAGGCCACAACCTGAATTCTCGTCTCCTCTAGGTCTAACAACAACTTGTTAGTCGTTACATTCCATAGATCCAGCTAAAAAAAATTAGCAATCGGCACAGTAGTTACGAACTAAACGCCGCCTTTCCTTCAGAGAAAGTACGAGCATTCCATTGAATTTCTAAAAATTACTTCACAGCAAATGAGAACATATAGTTTTAATTATTTTATTGAAACCAGCTTCATATGTCTCTCATATCGCTGCTGGGGAAAAATTACATTTTTGTTTTGCCCCTTTTAAGTCAACTTAGAAATAACCAGTTTACAGTTAGCTAAAAATAAGCTGATGCCAGTGCCTTGTCAGTGCAAAATTGTTAGTGACAAGTATCAAAAAAATGGTTCATAGTCAGTCGAATTTCCTACAGGGATACTATAAAATATGTGAACTAAATGTGTTAAAGGTCATAGAGGGCTTTGTAATGGCGCTTATATAAATTATTTATTTTATTTAATGTTTTGCTTTGAAAATGAATAAACGTTAATTTGCAAAATAATGCACATCATAAACATATATAAATACATAAATTATATTTATATGAACGCCGGCAAGCTTTGAAAACGTCGCGTCGCTCAACCTTCGGCTCTACGGTGTGCAGCTAGTGAATCATTTACGCTACATACATTTTTCTTCGCTTTATTCTATGACAGCGTTGTTGATAATGCAATCAGCCTCGCGCTCGGCGTTGCCATCTAAAAAAATATCAACAATTATATAAAAACCCTTCGATTGGTAGTTGAGTCTGCCTAGGTCTTTTTCTAATTTTGTATTTTGTAGATTTCTTAGTGAAATTTAATATAATACTAAGTTTCCACCGCAGCCGCTATCGTGTTCTCTGCCGCTATCGTGTTCTTAGCGCAAACACGAAACAAAACTCCTGTCAAATCCCATACAAAATTAAAACACAACTCCATACCTAAACCCACTTTTCAAAGCGTGTTTTGTGGGTTTGCGTCTAATTCAAAGCGTGTTTTGTTGGGTTTGCGTCTAATTTAATTATTAAGTGGTGGCAATGTGGCTCATTTTCCTCATTTATTATTGCATTCTTATCGAAATATGGCAACAATGATTGCAATTTGTCAATATGATATTTGATTGACGGCCGCCGTAGCCGAGTGGGTTGGTGCGTGATCACCATTCGGAATTCACAGAGAGGTCGTTGGTTCGAATCTCGGTGAAAGCAAAATTAATAAAAACATTTTTCTAATAGCGGTCGCCCCTCGGCAGGCAATGGCAAACCTCCGAGTGTATTTCTGCCATGAAAAAAATCTGCTCATAAACATATCATAAAACAAAATGAAATAAATGTATAAAAAAAAAAATTTTTTTGTGATTCGAACCAAGGATTTCGGATCGGAAGCCGACATTGCTAGCCGCTGGGCTATCGAGCTGTGCTGTCGCCGCAAAATAATGTATCATAAATCTGTTTACCATACCAAAGACCATACACTTTGCAAACACATTTCGGTGGAAACAGTTGACAGTTCTCCCAAACACAACTCCTGCAAACACGGTGTTTGCTTTTGGTGGAAACGGGGGCTAAGGGTGTTTAAGTGGCCACTTCCCACTCACACCTAATGCATTAGGCCGGACTCGCATAGATTTTGCATGGAAGATAATGACCTAATTAGATTTTTCTTGATTCTTCTCGGTAATTTTTTAACCGTCGATTAGTCTCCATTTTAAAAATTGTAAAATATTATATATTCTAACTCCTCCCCCAGAAGCACCGGGGTTGTAAACAAATATGACACCAAATATTTGAGTTGCTTCAACTTCCGGATTGATTAGGATGCCTTATACGCCATCCTCGGATCATTAGTTGAATTGTGCAATGATGACCCTTTACAGCATTTTCGAAGTTTAACAAGATAGGCGGCCGCGGTAGCCGAATGGGTGGGTGTATGACCACCATTCGGAAGTGCACAAAATCGAATCTCCATGCATGAAACACCAATCGGTAGACAATGTTTTTCCTAATAGCGGCAATCTCAAATCTCTGAGTGTATTTCTGTATCTCATAAAAAACCATTTGCCTCCTCATAAAAAACTATTGGGAGTCGGCTTATAATTGTGGATCCCTTTATTTGTGAAACAACATCAAGACGCACACCATAATAGGAGGAGGAGAGTTGAGACGACTACGATTGCTCTTTCCTTCACCTCCCCAAAGTTATAAAACCAAAACTGGAAAGGACGATATTTTCAGTACGTTCAAGCTAAGCGTGGACGTTTTCATGGATATAATTAACTAGAGTTTGTTATTTTAATATGGGATCCAGTATGCGTCTTAATCATCTTGCGATAATTATTTGGGGAAAACCCTAAAATCTCAAAATTTTGAATCTGATTGGATTGCAATGTGTCGCACTATTGGATTCCTTTAATCTAAGGATTCGTTTTGTGGTTGTGCCATGAAGAAAACGTGTAGCAGTAGGAGTGCAAAACTCATAGTGGACTATTTAAAAACATTCAGTTTTTTAATCTACTAATGGGTGTTTGCTTTCTAGATATTTTATTTTTACTCCCCCGGAATTTTATGACATCTTGGGATCGTCTCGTGCCTTGGAATCTCATGGAAGAATATGGATGATCAGGTCAATTTTTTACTACTATTTTCAGAACTTATCCTACTAATAACACGACAAATTGCCTTCGAAGCTGTCCATATTATCTGTTTTACTTTCTCAGATTAATGACTTCACGAAGTACGAGTTAATAATGGCTGCTACAACCTAATGGGTTGATGTATGACTATCATTCGGTCGGGTTCGCGGACATGAATATTCAAACGATAGAAACAGTTTTTTTTCTAATAGTGGTCGCCCCATCGGCAGGCAATGGAAAACCTCTGAGTGTATTTCTGCCACGCACACGCGCAAGTCCACTGCCCGATACTTTTCAACCCATTAGTGTTAGTTTCCACAAAGATATTTCATGTTCTTTCTTTTATTTTTTGAACTCAAGGCCGGTTTAGGAATTAAATAATAAATTGAATTATTGCTTTTATTTATTTGTCGATATTTTGAGCTTATCTAGAAGTCACCTTCAGGAACTCTTGATCGTACCTTGTCGACTGAAAAACCCACCAAACCTAGTGAACAAATGGCAACACTCATGAATCTTCCTTCTCTGAGCATAATTACTCACAAAAAGTTCTGTGAGTGCAAATCACGAAGGCGTTGGTTGACCTTGACCGTCATCGTGTTAATTCTTCCAGCGGACTCTTCTAGCTAATCATCAGTGAATTTAGTTACTGCGAGGTATTCAACACGTAAACTATTTAACATCAACTACTTTCGAATTTGTGTGTAGGCTTTTGGGAAACGGCAAATTCAAATAGAATGACGGAAAAATTAGATGCAATCATTTTCGGCGCCACCGGCTTTGCTGGCCAAACTGCGGTTGAAAATGCGCTGGAAGTATTTCATGGACTGAGATGGGGCATTGCGGGCAGGAATTTGGTAAAAAAAAAATAACTGCTACTTGTAGCGGCACAGAAGTGATCAGCGTATATACTAATCAAAAAAATCTTAAAAAACTAGGTCAAATTGGAAAATGTATTGAAAAAACTTAGCCAGAAAATTGACAAGGATCTAAGTTATGTGTCCATCACTTTGGCGGATGTTGAAGATGAAAATTCAATCAAAGAAATGGCGAAGAAGTGCAAGGTGATTATAATGCAATGGTAGTGGTGTGAAAGTGAAACATACATACATGTACAGTCCCATCGAATAAGAACTAAGTGAACTGTTTTGAGCTTTTCAGATCATCAAAAAAACAAAATTTGACTCAAAGAAAGTAAAGCACTAAATTACGTTTTTATTTAAAAATATATATATATTTGTCTTTGGAATTGCCAGCTATTCAAAATTGTTAATGCAATTTTTAACTGCGCCAGGTCCTCGTCAACTTCTGCGGCCCATATTATACCTATGGCGAAGTGGTGGTAAAGGCCTGCATTGATGTTGGCACTCATTATGTGGACATCAGTGCTGAGCCACAGTTTATCGATCGTATGGCCTTGAAATATCATGATTTGGCCAAGGCGTCGCATACCTTTGTGATATCTGCTTGCGGATTTAACAGCGTGGCCGCCGAAATGGGTGTGGTATATGCTGAGCGTAATTTTCCAGGTAAGAACAAATACATTTCCTCTCCCTCTATATGTAATTTTTCACTTTCACAGTGACATTTATGTTTCACAGGTACCGTTAACTCTATTGAAACCTACTGGGAGAATACCGTTGACTTCAAAGATCAGCACTCAAAAGCATTGTTACATACCGGTACTTGGCAGAGCGCCATACAAATAATAAGCCATGCTAAGGAACTTTTCGCAATCAAAAATCAGTTGAAACCGAAAGATTATCCCGACTTGAAACCGGTTTTGAGAGTGTGGTATGAAAAAATGAAGTTCATTGATTATGATATTTCTAACTACTTTTATAAGGCGATCGATCAGACCATGCAATATTGTTAAGGAGCTCTGTAGGAATTGCCGTGTAGGAAAATGCGGCGCTAGTACTGAACATGTGTGCTCATGACCAATTTAGAACCATGAATAGGTTTGCATTACTTCTGTCAAGTAAGCGAAGTATTTTGAATATTGCCGTCAATTATTCTAGGTTGGCTTAGGTTAGGTTAGCCAGGTTCCTTTCAACCAACAAGACACTCGATGGCTCTAAGGCACATTGTGATACCTGCATTTGATTTCCATCGGTTAACTAAGTTATGGCCGCCGTAGCCGAATGGGTTGGAGCGTGACTACCATTCGGAATTCGGAGTACGTGGCTCCAGCTCCCTCAATAAATCTAAGATGAAGCTGGGTTGGACTGAGCGTATGTGCCTTTTTTCTGGCAGACGAAGACCGCGATGTATATTCCGCTATGGTAGCGCATTAGAGAAGAAGATGTATTGAAGTTTCCGGGGATTGATCCCAAAAAAGGCAAAAGTCGGTGAACCACATTTTGAGCCTACGCAGATGGCTGTGCAATCAATGCCAGTGAGTATTTTGAGTTTATTCTTAGATTGGATTCTTTATGAGGTTTGCACTTCGATCTCATGGTCTTTTGTGCCATCTACTTACCACAGTACCTCATGCAGACCCAGTTCCCTTATTTAACTCAGGATAGAGTTGGGTTGGATTGAACGTATGTGCCATTCCTCTGGACGCAAGTGGCCAAGATGTTTCAACCTTCTCTGCGCTATAGCGCTGCATTCCAGGATAAGGTGAATTGGAGTATCCTGAAATTGGTTGCAGAAACAACAAAAGTCCATAGACCAAATTCCGATTATGTGTAGATGACTTCGCAACCTGCAGTCGCCTGTGAAAATGCCTAAGAGCATTCTTAGCTTATCCCTTGTAGAGTTATGGGTTTTTAAACCTCTTTTGGTTGTACTCTTATAGTTTGGTGCCAGAAAACCTCCATTAGCTCTAGCTCTTTACTCCCTGCTTCCCCTTGATGGTGTTTTGTCCCATGTGAGGGAAGGGCGCGGCTCCTATTAGAGGCGAGACCGCAGCCTCTGTCAGTTCCCAATTATAACCCTATGTTCTGAGATCCAAATTAGCTGAATGCAATTGTGCCTTCCTTGTATGTGAAGTTTCTCAATACACTCAAGGACCAGGGAGGAATTGATCTATTGAATTCAAGCAGACATTTTGTCCTTTTAAGATTCAATTTTGGTCAGCGCGCTTGGGAGACACTGCAGTTAATAGTCAGATACCACCAAACCTATTGGTTTTCCCAATTAGGCTTAAGGCGATCGCAATTTACAGTTCGTTTAGAGGAATGGTAATGTCCTCTACCATTCACTGAAGCTCAAATTCAGAGCCTTTCCTTGCACACTCATCCGTTCTTTCATTTCCCTCCACACCAAAATGTCCGGGAACCCAACAAAGTGGGATGTTGTGTTGTTGAATGAGCGAAAGCGACCGCGTGCATTCTTTAACAGATCTTCAATTGATGAGCGTTGACGTCAGTGCCGTGATCGCTGCTTGACTGTCAATAAAGAAATGCCAAGGTTTCCTGGAGATAAGTCCATTAGTCCTACCGTTTGTTTGTTTTTTTTTTGCTTTGTCTATAGCGTAGATCTCTGCTTGGCAGATGCTACATCAGTCTGGGAGTCTAAAGGAGCAATTTAAGGATGATGGTTCCGATGGAAGGCACTCCCAAAGAAGACTGTTGAGCACTTTCTCAGTAAATGTCCTGGTTTGGCAGCTAGACGATTAAGGTCACTGGGGGCTCCTTTCTCCGAAATCCTGGGGCAGTGCGCCAACTATAATCCCACCAATCTTCTCCATTGTACCAACAGCTCTCTGCTGTAGATATCCTCCTATTGAATAATGGTATCAAAATGGCGCTTTAGTGCTACTTGAGGTGTACCGGAGTGATACTTCAACAAAAATTAAAACTCTAAAAATTAGTTTCGAGTATAAGAGAGTAAACTGAAAATTTTTGAAAAAGAATTAATAATTTTCATATTTCTTCAATGGTGAAAATTTTGGTATGGCGGCTTGCAAAAGTAAATTTCCTGGATTTTTTTTAATGTTTTGATAATTTTTTTTTTATTAAATAAACTTGTTAAGCTTTTTTTCGGGGAAAAATTATACACTTTTGTCCAAAATTTGAAGAAAAAATTTTTTTATCATCTCCGAAAATTTTGAAAAAAGAATTAATAATTTTCAGATATATTCAATGTAAAAAACTTTGGTACAGCGGTTTTTAAAAGAAATTTCCTCGATTATTTTTACTGTTTTCAAAATTTTTTTATAAAATAGACTTGTTAAAATATTTTTTTGGAAAAATGTATTATATTTTTTCTTCAAAATTTTAAGAAAAACATTTTTTTATCATCTCTGAAAACTTTGAAAAAAAAATTGAAAATTAAAAAAAAAATTTCAGATTTATTCGATGTTGAAAATTTTGGTATAGCGGTTTTTAAAGGAAAATTTCCTCGATTATTTTTAATGTTTTCATAAATTCTTTTATAAATTATACTTAAAAAAATTTTTTTTCGGAAAAAAATTAAATTTTTTTGTCCACAATTTTTTATTTATTATTTTAGCTTTTTATATTTTATATTTTAGCTTATTAGCTTCTAGAAGGCTTTTATTGACATAAATTGCATAAACTTAGAAAGAGGAGTATCTTTGAGCCAAAATATATTAAAAAATCCTAAAACTAATTTTCAAACTGCAACAAATCAAAAATCACTGAACCGATGTGCGTATTTTTTTTTTTTTGCATACAACTTTGAAATGTTTAGTATCAACTTGCATAATTAAATTTATACATTTTTTTCATATTACTATTAAAATGTTTAACCAACTGCTTTTCAACACAGTTTTTTTCCGCTTTTGTTTTTTGTATGTTGGCTGTTTTAGCGTGAATAGGCAGTCAAAGCGAGGGCGAGAAATGTATGCTTTCTGTTTCATATACATAACTGTTAATTTGTTACTGTGTTGCTCACTACTCATTCGTACATACTTTGCCTTAACAGCGCATCATAAACTAATCATAAATTTTCTCAATTTTTTTTGCTTATTTCATGTCCCGCCTCATAGCCCTTATCCACACAAAGTGCCACCGCTGAACAACTACTTCATACCTTTGATGTCCGGAGATCACGACACCGTTTTGAATACGCAACGTTTATGGTTTGAGAACGAGAAAAAGCGTCCCATTCAGTATGAAAACTATATTGGTTTCAAGTAGGTTTATATTCGAAGACGCAGCGTTCGAAAGTTCATTAAGTGCAATTATTTTTGCCATATTTTTACTCTATTTTCAATTTCACCATCTTACATCTAGATCGTTGCTCTACGCCATCGCAGCACCCGTTTTTGCTATCTTAATCGCTCTACTGTGCCAATTTTGTTTCACACGCAAACTGCTGCTAAAGCTTCCGCAAATTTTCAGTCTTGGTCTTATATCACCGGAGGGTCCTACTGAGGGCAATATGAATTCTCACTATTTCCAAATGTATTTCAAAATCAAAGGCTGGCCCAAAGGAAAATCACTTGGTGAGAAACCCAAACAGCAGTTATGGACTTGCGCATCTGGTTATAATCCTTTCTATGCTACGACTGGTGTGACTGCGTTAGCCGGAGCGAAGATGATGTTGCAGGAATTGGAGAAGTTGCCTGGAAGGTAAGGGGTAACAAATTAATTACACTTGTTTTTGTCGCTTTAGTACATGGCTCTATAAAACTTGGAGTCGTATTATACCAACAGCCAAATAGTGACGACTACTCATCGTGCAATTACTGTTTTATTTATTTTTTTTTTTTTTTTTTTGAACTCGTACAGATACTTGTTTGCAGGGTCTTCAAAATTTACTTTTTTTGTTAATCATACATAATTCATATTCTTAAAAAAACAGCCTAAATCAGAGTTCGAAAATGTTTTTAAAAAGCTCTCAAAAAAATGCAGATCTTTAGCTCCTTCCATTTTACTCGTCGTAGAATGAGGCGCAAGTGTACGAGGGTCGTTGAAAGTACTTAATTGTTAGGGTTAAATATTTTTTTATTTTTCGCCATAGTCTGGCTTATACACTTCGTCGAACGCTCTTCAACTTTGTTGATACCTTCGGAATAATAGGATTTGTGCAAGTCTGGACAATAGCCATTCGTTTCTTTAATCGTCTCCTCCTTTAAATAAAATTATTTTTTCCGCCAGCCATATCTTCAATTTGGGGAACAAATAGTTGTCCAAGGAGCAGAGGGGGGCTGTAAAGCAAGTTGGAATCCTATTTCCATTAATTTTGCGACCAAACTTGCTGAGAGGTAAGGTGGTGCGTTGTCGTGATGGAAAAGGAGTTTTTTGCAAATCACTCGGCTCTCTCGGTACAAACCAATGCCAAACACAAAGGATATACCCATCTGGCTAAAACTTGATGTATGTTCTTGCAAGAGATGCCACTTACGAAACATAATTTTAATACGCGCCAGTGGTGCACGGAATTTTCAAGCGATCCTCGTAAATGTGCTGCAGAGCTAATCAGCTAAAAAATTCTAAAAAACTAAAATTTTGAATTTTGATGAAAGTTTGTCTATCTGTAAGTTTAAAACTATGATTTTTCTGCTTTGCTAGAATATGAATCATAATTTTATATACATATAAGTAATTAATAAACTTAAAAAGTTGAGCTTGGTGAATGTACGGTTTTAAGTGACACTAACTGTATATTTTTTTAAAATATACCTATGAATTAGTGATAAGAAGTACCGAGTACTGTTGCAAATCGAGTAGTTCAGCATCGATGCTCAGAATCGGATATTTTATTTTCAATCTGCTCAGACTACAAAGCCTTTAATTTGAAAAAAAAACGACTCAAAAGTACTCAATCGAGCATTACTAATTTCAAAAGGGAGTAGCAGGGTAAATATATTCATCTCACTTTAATACTCATGTAGTAGTGACGTTTTTCGAATACTGTAAGTCAACACCAAAAGCAAATATAACGCCTACTCATCGAACATCCCTCCCCCTCTGAACCCAACTTGTCGAAAGAGCACGTTTCCTGCGTCTACCGCTAGATGACGACCGGTAACTACATCACACTGACAGGGTTTGGAAGCTGCTACAACAACAATATATCGCTCTTCGGTACTTGAGCTAAAGTTCCATGAATTCACACAGATCACACAGATTTTCAAATGAGCATCTGTGTGCACTTTTGATTACTATAGTGAGTGCTTTTGAGCACTTTTCAGTACTCACTTTAGTTATTTAAGTATCGATTCTACCTATCACTCTTTTATAGAAAAAATTCCTTCTGATGTAAAATAATATTTTCTATTTTAGGGGTGGTGTTATCTCACCTGGCTACGCCTTTTCCAAAACTAGTATAATCGAGGATTTGCAGAAGTTCAAATATGGCATTAAATATGAAGTGGTAAAACCGGGGCAGTAACTATTTAAAAGATTTATGTTAAATTTGACTCAGAAATATTTCTTTACTTTTCATAATTAGATGGGTTAGATGATAAAATTTTAACTTTTGTAATGAAAAAAAAACAACAACAAAAACAACTGTAACTTCATATGTAATAAGATAGATAATTTTTTTGTATTTTATATTTTCGAAATTAAATCGTTTCTTTTTAAAAAAAAAACTGTTTTATAACATTAACTATGAGCAGGTGAAGTGTTAAGGAATTTTTTTTGTTTATTTTTGTTTTTTTTTTTTGTTTTGCATTTTACTATGCATTACGTAAGATTTGTAAAAGTTAGTAATAACAAGTTAAGTTTCTCCACCCGCTGTTGTTCTGAAAAAGCTGGCACCTCCGAATGGTTGCTTTTATGAGCAGATTAAAATTTTCATCGAACCTTCAATATTCGGACTACTAACCTACTTGCAAGTTGAAAGCATTCGGCTACGGCAGTTGCGCTACGCATTTGCAATCAGCTATTAAAACATTCAGTGTTTGACCTTTGGGTTTCATTTCGAGCACCCAATTTTTTTGGTTTTTCACCTAAATGCACATTTAAGGTCATTTCGGAAAGATATATAATCAGAAAAAAAGGTAGGTTGTCATTATACAAGGTGGCGCAAAATTATTCACCCTATTGAAATATTAGTTTCCGAGAAAAATAAATAAGTTCTTAGTCTACAACAACGAGCATAAACTTTACGAGATATCGATCACTACACCCATCTATATAAAAACAAAAATAATAATCTCTTGAAAAACCATATAAAATTTGGCCCGATATCAATTGCCAAGTGAGTACAAAGCTCTATTTAAAAGTGTACGTGATGGGTGAAAGGTAGGCATGACTACCCACAGGCGTTTAATATTCTTCCTATTTCATATCAAGCCTAATAAGTATATAAATATGTTGTACCAAGTCTCGTACGTAATAAAATTTCTACTTGAAGGGAAAAATTTTGGTGCAAAGTAACACCTTAACTTTGTGTATTCAATGTAAGGCGTTTTTCAATAGGTGCGCTTCAACTTTTTTCCGATAGGGAGGGCGAACGACGCAAATTTTTTATTTTTCGCTTGTCATTTGTAAACTTCATTAGTATACATTTCATCATGGAACGCTACACACTTGAGCAACGATTGCAAATTTTTTATGAAAATAATCGTTCTGTTGCTGCTATGTACTTTAAGAGCATTACGGCTATTTTACGGTCTTCAGTGATGAAGCTCACTTTTGGCTCAATGGCTTTGTCAACGAGCAAAATATGCGTTACCGGGCAGAAAGCAATCCACACGTGATTCATGAGGCACCGTTGCATCCCGAAAAAATCACTGTTTGGTGTGGTTTACATGCCGGGGGCGTAATTGGCCCATATTTTTTCTTTGACGAGAACGATAGCCACGTTACGGTGAATGGAAATCGATATCGTGACATGATAAACGATTATTTTTGGCCGCAATTGAATGGTATGGACTTAGACGACATGTGGTTTCAACAGGACGGGGCCACAAGCCACACAGCACACGCTACAATTGATCTGTTGAAGAGTAAGTTCGATGAGCGCATTATTTCCAGAAATGGACCGGTTGAATGGCCGCCGCGCTCGTGTGATTTGACGCCTCTAGACTATTTTCTTTGGGGTTATGTGAAGTCATTGGTCTACAGTAACAAGCCGGCGACGATTTGTGAGCTCAGAGCCAATATTGAAAGCGAAATTGCTGGAATTTCGGCCGATTTATGCAAAAGAGTGCTCGAAAATTGGGTTCAACGATTGGACTTCGTAAAACGTGCACGCGGTGGTCATGCAAAAGAAATCGAATTTCATACTTAAATGTGTATGTTCAAACTCGATAATAAAAAAAAATAGTTAAAAAAGTCAAACCGTTTCTGTTTTATTCAAAAAAAAAAAGTTGAAGCGCTCTTACTGAAAAACGCTTTATATTCAATCGCGATTTTGAACTTCAGTTTTAAATAGAGATACAAAAAGTCAAGATAGTCGGCTCTGTAATCTGTATACTCGCCAGCGAGAAAAACTGAAACGTATACTGTCCGCGCCCCTTTACGTTGTTTAAAGTCAAAGCCGATTAAGCTGGTGAGTGCCGGTGATTCGGGCGCGAGCGCGACGGAGAAAGCAGTATGTGCGATCGAGAGAAAACACCGAGGTGGAAATATACGGACCGCCCCCCTTCTCAACATTTTACATCTTTGCATACACTAACTTGCTACGTCACGGCACTTCTATGTAAACATAATCTTCACTCAGTGTTTTTCATCCTCTTTTTCTCAGTAATTGAATAGTTTGATTGTTTGTCACATAAAGATAAAAATTGTGTAATAACTTAGTTGGTGTACATGCAGCAAAACAAAATGTAGCAATAATGTAGCAATGGTCACTTTTTTTGGAACGATCGAAAGTCTGTATGCATTTTTTTCTCGTTCAACACAACGTTGGGAAAAACTTAAGGAAGCTATACCAGTTGTTATGAAATCCAAATCTGAAACCAGATGGACTGCAAACGTAGAAATTTTGGAAGTTCTTCAAGAAATGGCCGAAGACAAGAATCAAACAAGTAAAACAAAAAGTGATGCCCAGTAACTAAATAACCGAATATTGAAGTATGATTTCTTGATATTGCTGGGATTTTGGAATAAAGTACTAATCCGCATTGAACGCATTCAAAAGAGGCTGCAAGAATGCTGCTGAAAATTTGAGAGGCCATCGTTGATAGTTCACTCGAGGAAGGGATAATTTTATGTCAAAATTGGGACGTTGCAACTGAAAGACGCCGAAGAAGAATAAAAATATGGATGATCGACTATTTCAAGATATGAACGGAAGATTCGTACGGTTGAATGAAATCGATGACAAATTTGGATTCCTTCTCGATGTCAAAGGTCTTATTTATCAGGAAAAAGAATACGACCTAAAAAAAAGTGCTACGAGTTAGGTCAATTCTACGTGAGTGAGATTGATGAAAATGAACTTTACGAAGAAATTCTTGACTGCAGGATGCTACTCACGAGGCGAAAAAAAAATCATTTCAAGTCCAGAGACACTCCTCGAATTCATTGTTCAGTTTGGAGATATAAGCATGCTCCCGAATTTTCGCGTCGCAATTCAAATTCTACTGACAATAGCAGTTTCCATTGCTAGCTGCGAGAGATCCTTCAGCAAGTTAAAACTTATACTGTCAAAACTATACTAAGAGCAATTTTTCCGCTGCCATGGCTGCTACGTCTCTAGGTACGCCTCTGACAACAACCGACTGATGGATTGGATTTCGAATTTAAAGAATTATCGACACACGGTAGTGTTGCCATATCTTAAAATTTTAGCAGCAACCTATCGTGCCATGTCTTCTTGCCACGATTTTGTATTGTAATAATCGAATTTTTTGCTTGATATCAAAATTAACATTTTGTTTTAGCAGTTAAACATTTTTTAAATTTTTTTTTTTTAATTTTTCAATTGTGCACTTGAGTACTGTCCTTGGCAGCTAGTTTTGTTACATGCACGCAGTTTCATTGAGATATCTGATCGGATAATTCATTTAAATTGGACATTTTGCTATTGATACAATTTTTTACACCATCGCACTAGTACAGATCTAGTCCTAAAATCACTAGTTTGGAATTTTACTACCGGGTTATGCATGTAATTACTTTTAATTACACAGCTGACATATGTACATCTCAATGCAAGTAAGCTTTAGATTGGAATGACGATGCAGTTCAGTCGCAATTCTCAACTGCGCTTACATAACCTTCGCCACAACAATAACACAACAAACGGATGAGAATACCAGTTTAGTCAAAGCGTAGCGTTTGAAGCGTTAACAGATTTTTTTTCGTGTTGAAACGTAGTAAAAGTGAAAATGTCCATGAAATTAGATGCAATCATATTTGGGGCTACCGGATTTACGGGTCAAATTGTGGTCGAAAAAGCGCCAGAGGTATTGGAGAGCCTCACATGGGGCATTGCCGGCCGTAATAAGGTGAGTAAAATGGCTTGGAAAATCTCATAAGCTACAGTGCTCTTCACACTGTTAGAGTAAACTAGAAAACGTGCTGAGAAAAGCAAGTCAGGCAACTGGGAAAGATCTGAGTGCGGTGCCAATTATCTTGGCAGATGTGGAGGACCGGAAATCGATTGAAGAAATGGCGAAAAAATGCAAGGTTAATATGAAATGGTTGAAGCGATTTACTAAAATCAATAAATACTTGTCATTTTTATTTCAATATCGCTAAGATCGTAATCAATTGTTGTGGCCCCTATCGTTTCTTTGGCGAAGTGGTGGTTAAGGCGTGCATTGAAGCCGGTACACATCACGTGGACATTAGCGGGGAGCCGCAATACATAGACGGAATGCAAGTTAAATATCATGAACTGGCACAGGAGAAGCACGCCTATGTGATATCGGCCTGTGGATTTGACAGCATACCCGCCGAAATGGGAGTGGTGCATGCAGAGAGGAATTTTCCAGGTGGGTTAATTGACTTCTAGATTTTTAATAAAATAGATAGTAATGGTATTTTGATAAGTGTGAATGAAGTGCAAGTGAGTAATATGATTGGATGCATATATCATTTTTACATGATCAGGAAAGAGAAGTAACAGCTATAATAGTTCGACATTTTTTGTATTTACTTGTAAATGAAATTTGATTGCAATGGAACTTAATTATAATTAAACTGCAAGCTTTAATTGAATACTCAAACATTCTAAAGTTAATTACCACTAACACTATTACAATTACCATTACCATTACTATAAGCAGTATCATTCGAATTTTTATGTGAGTAACTATTACCGTCACTACTGGGCGATTCCAAGTCAAGTGATATAAGTATTAAGCATTGTTGAAAATTTTTATGAAAATTAGTTTGTTCGCAAGTTTGTGTATATAAAGAAGTAAATGAACAACAAAATATTCTTTACATGCTGAAAATTTTGGTACACAATTCTTTAAAATGCAATATCTTCAGGAATTTTTTTTTCAAATTTTTTAGGAAACCTTTGGGGACATTGTTTTTTATAGATCTTGTCAAATACCGCCTGAGAGGGGAGGGGGTACTTTTCAAAAATGACAAAAAACGTTTTTTTTTGGTTTTTTTTTCAAAAAATCTAATGCGAAAAAATCAAATTATTTCCAAAAACTTTTTCTTCAAAGGTTTTAAGTGGTGGAGTTTTATACGAAAGAATTAAAACATTACTTAAATATTCTTAAACAAATTTTTTTAACTTTTTGAAAACAAAATAACAAAAAAAAACTTTTTTTCAACAAATCAATAGGGAAAATCAATTTTTTTTTTAAATGTTTCTTTTAACATTTTTAAAAATGTTCGAAAAATTAAAAAAAAATATATTTCTTCAACATTTTTAAAAATGTTCGAAAAATTAAAAAAAAATATATTTCTTCAAAAACTATTTCATTTTTTTCACTTCACTTGATATAAAAAATATATAAAAAAAAGTCAAAAATAAAAACAAATTTTTTTTTGGAAAAATATTTAATTTTTCACTTTTAATGTTTTGGGAAAACAATTTTTTGTAATTTTTTTTCAAAAAGTGGAAGAAACAATTTTTTAATTATACTCAAGTAATATTTCATTTGTTTTTTTTAGAAAAAGTTGTTCAAACATTTTTAACAAAATTTCAAAAAAATTAAAACAAACATTTTTTTCTTCAAGAAATATATACTTTTTTTCACTTTTGATTAACAACAAATTTTGAAAAAAAAAATTTCAAATTCCAGAAATTGTTTTTCTAATTTCTTAGGAAGCTCTTGGGGACATTATTTTGTATAGTTATTGTAAAATATCCCCTTAGAGGGGAGGACGGTGCTTTTCAAAAATGCCAAAAAACTTTTTTTTCAATATCTAAAGTGAAAAAATCTAATTATTTGCAAAAAATTCTTCATCAAAGATTTTGAATGGTGGATTTTTAGATAAAAAAATTAAAGCATTATTTAAATATACTTAAAAAAATCTTTTTCAAAAAATCGAAAGCGAAAAAATCTATTTTCTATGCTTCATTGAACATTTCTAAAAATGTTCAAAAAATTAAAAAAAAAAATTCTTAAAATATATTTAATTTGATATAAAAAAAAATTAAAGAAGAAATTTTTTTTTGGAATAATATTTAATTTTTCACTTTTGATTTTTTGGGAAAACAGTTTGTTGTAATTTTTTTCAAAAAGTGGATTAAACAATTTTTTAACTATATTTAAGTAATATTTTAATTCTTTTGTAAAATGTTTCTTCAAACATTTTTAACAAAAAAAACAAATGTTCAAAAAATTAAAAGAAACATTTTTCTTCAAAAATTATTTTAATTTGTTTTTTTAATTCAAATTCCATTCCCACCAATATTACCATTACCATTTTTTACCAGTCTCTCCATCTCCAGGTCTCCATCTTTTCAATCCCTAATGTAAGCATTACACTTTGAATTACTTTTCCCTTCTCTCACTTACCTCCTTTTTTACTACATTTCCCTTCCCTCACTTACTTTTTCTCACCCACTTTGACCTTTACCTGTACTCTTATCTTCATTCCAAATTCTGGTGTTTCCAATAAAATTTCCTCTTCCTAAAACCATCTTCACGCTACAGAAAAACCAATTGCTTGCTTTGTATTCCCGCAGGTACTGTAAATTCGTGTGAAATGTTTTGGGAAAACATGCTTGATTACCGCGACAAAGACTCTAAGGCTGTTTTACACGCCGGCACTTGGGAGAGTGCTATTCATGCCATGGCCAACTATAGGGAACTGCGAAGGTTGCATCACGCGTTGGAGCACGAGAAGCTGCCAGATTTGCGACCTAAATTGAAGTACTGGTGAGATAAAAGTATTTTATTAACGCAATGTGGTAGACACACTTATTAAGCGAAATTGGCGCGTCTCCTATGAAATGGAAATTTTCACAAGTTTAAAAGAAAAATTGTTAAAAATAAATTTATTTAAAAAAAATATTACTGCCTATCGTAGTTTTGAAAACATTAAGATTTCTGTAGCCATTGATGAATTTTACTAGTTCTACTTTGGCAGAATTTTTATTTAGAACTCACTATTTTTAATTGCACTTATTGAAGTGAAATTTTATAACACATTAATTTGCCTATCTTTTCTTCTCTTCTATTTCGCAGCCCCTTTATACGCAAAGTCCAATTTCTCGATCGATACTTCTTTGCCATACACTCCGGCGATCGTGATGTCGTAATGAATACTCAACGCTTGCGCTATGTGGACAATCAGAAGCGTCCAGTGCAGTTCGAAAATTATATTGGTTTCAAGTGGGTTTAAAAAATGACAGCGTATAAAAAAAAAATACTTTCTCCACTCTACTCTTTTTTGTCAAATATTACCTAGTTCCTTTTGGACCACTCTAGTGACACAAATGATACTTCTATTCACGGCTATAATGGCTCAAATTCCTTGCATGCAACGAATTCTAATTAAAAATCCGAAATTCTTCACTAGAGGTCTCATGTCCCACGAGGGACCAGTCGCAGCAAATCGAGGAACGCAAAAATTTCAAATGACTTTTCGCACCAAAGGTTGGGCTGAGGGACAGCCATTGACCGAGGAACCCAAACAAGAACTTCTAACACGGCTCTCAGCTACTGACCCGTTCTATGGCATGACAAGCGTGTCGATTTTGGCGGCGGCAAAAATTATACTAAAGGAGAATGAAAAAATGCCCAAGAAGTAAGTTGCTGAAGTTATTGAATAAAAATGATAATTAATGAAATGAAATGAGAAAGTTAAATAAAATAAGCAAAATGAGAAAAGAAAATAATAATACATATATACAAAACAAAAAAACAAGAGTGAAGCAAGAGTGAATGAAGAGTTAAAGACACTTAAATAATTTATTTAAAAATAAATAAATTAAAAAATAAAACTAATTTCATTAAAATAAAACAAAAATAAATAAAATGATATATTATTAAAACAGACTAAAACACCTGAACAAATAATTTAAATAAAATTAAATTAAAAAATTAATTCAAATATCTAGTTCCGTTATATTCCGCGAATAATTTTTTGTATGCAAAAATCGTACAAAAGTGAAATTGTACAATATGATGGGTAAAATTCGCACGAACTTATGGAATGACCTAGAAATTAAGATAAATTCGTATGAATTATAATGAAAAAAATAAAGCCAAATTAATTAAAGTGAAATTTAATACAATTCTAATTGAACTAATTTTAATTAAAAAATAAGTTATCATAAATTAAACCAATTGGATCAAAAAATTACCTTTAGTAAAGCAAAATAAATTAAAATTAAATTAAATTAAATTACTTAAAGTAATAAATAAATGAAATGAAATCATAATAATAATAATAATATCTGTCACAAATTCTATTAATAATCTGTTATTTTATTAACTTTTTACTCCCCAGCGGTGGCGTCATATCGCCCGGCTATGCCTTTGCAAACACCGGTCTCATTGAGGAGTTGAGTCGTCTGAAGGATGGTTTGAAATTTGAGGTATTGAAGCTGGAGCGCTGATTTCAATGGCATCCTTTTTTTGTTTTTGTATTAATTACACGGGTACCTGGAGTTTTCTGCAATATATTTTACGCATTTTACTACTTATTTTACAATAAAATATCAGAAATATTGGCAATAAATTTGTTTGTTTTTCTCATAATTTATTAATTAAATGATCGCCGATCGCACGGTAATCGTATCATTGTCAGGGTCTGGCGCCAATGTCGATAAATCATTTGTCGGTGTGACTATTTAGTCGACTTACGCCACCTTTTATTTTAACAGTAATTTACATGAATTACAAGCGCGCGCGCTCAACAAATGCACACACTCACACACATACACATATACGGAGTATATGCATATTCATATTTTCATAAGCTTCGCGAACACTCACGGCTAATCTCCTACGCCGCTTAAATGCATATTCGTACAAACTCAATTTGCCTGCGGCCACTTGTCACTTTGCTAAATGATAAAATTGATTTATTCCAGCTGATTGGCGATCCATTGTACGTAGAGCCGCCGGCTGGAACTTGGCTACAAATACTCACCTACCTACTAAAACATTTACATTTACTCCAGCATGCGAATGCGAGTGTGCTTGCGTTAAGCCGCTTGTCATTTTACATGTTTTGAAATGTGCAGCGATCCCAGCGTGGCCCCGTAGTTGATCCATACTGGGTTATCTAAAGCGTTGACACATTGCAACCGTGGCACTGTTCGCAGTGCTCCACAATGCAGCTGAGCGTAAGCATGCACTTGTTTGTGTGTGTGTATGTGCAAATCCAAGTGCATATCTCGAGCGCTTTTCAACTAAATAAATTGCTTTTTAATTAAGTTTGAGTGATTGTGTGCGACTCAAATGCTAGAAAATTTTCGTTATTGATCGCTTGGGTGTAATTTGGTTTTTTTTTTTTATTTAGTTGGGAGCAGCAATGAACATTTCATGTGAATACAACATTTGCAAATGATAAAATATTTATTAATATTATAATGTCTCTTATTCAAAGTGAACTCCTGCGACAACTCATTTTAAATCTCAATACACTTTTTGTAGGCTGATTCTGCTATTTCAACTTCTGCAATGTATTTTCTACATATAATGGCCTAAGTTCGCGTTACACATTTTTCGAAGTAGTAATTTTTACTTCGGGAACAATAAAAGGGAGACGAGGTCGTATAATTTGAGTTACGCAGAGGCGTAAAAACAGCCTTTCATTAAATCTCTCTGCGAGAGCTCCTTCTTTTATTTGTGGCGTGCGTTTTAAAGTTTTCTGCAAGTGGAGGAACCTAAAATTTTACGCCGCCTCCGAACGGCAGATGACTTCTCATGTGGAGTTTTTTCATGGCGGAAAAACATTCATTACCTGCCGAGGGGTGACTGCTATAAGAAAAAACTTTTTCTATCATTTTGCTATTTTTTATTTATTGATTTTCCTGTTTAATTCTCAGAACTTCAATAGAAATTTTCCATATTTTTGCCAAAAAAAAAATTTTCTTATTTTTTAACTATGAAATATCATAGGCGAATTCATTAAAGGTGGGAGCACTACACCAACAGTAATGTTTTGTACGTTTGATTGTCAAAACAAAGTATTGGCAAAGTAGAAAACAAGGAATGAATTCGCCTTGTTTCATTCTGGGCTGACAGCCATATGGACACGGCGAAAGAAAAAAAAACAAATCAGCTGATTTACCGATACCACCTTTAATAGATTCGCCTTGGCCAAAAACAACATTTTGTACATTAGCATGACACGTCAAAGTAAATAAAAAAGAAGAGATTTATTTCTGAAGGCAAAATAGAAAAAAATAATCAATTTATTTATCGTGTTGAGATTATTTTAAAATATTCATAATAACCAAGGCGAATCTATTAAAGGAGTTGTTGGTAAATCAGCTGATTTGTTGTTTTCTCTCGCTGTGTCCATGTGGCTGTCAGCTCAGAATAAAATAAGGCGAATTAATTTTTCGTTTTCTACTTTTCCAATACTTTGCCGTGACAATCAAACGTACAAAACATTGTTGTTGATCTAGTGCCACCACCTTTAATAAATGCGCCTTGATAATAACTTCTGATTTTAAATTCATTACGAAGTTTCAGTTTTCAAATTACAAATTTCCTAATTCAATTTTTTGCTGACATCCAAATGTGCAGCGCAAAAGTAAGAAATCAACTGGCCAACTGCAACCATCTTTAATAGCTTCGTCTTGAAAATATCTTGAAAACTTTTGATTTTATTGAAAAATTAATTTTTAGATACATTTTATTAAAAAAAAATAGAAATCTGAATTTTCTTTAAATCGATATTTCACATTTCGAATTTTCCGTATATTAGAAATTTTTGCGATCTATCTTTTTTTCACCAAAACCATTTTGACAATATCACGAAAATTACATGAGAAAAAAAAACTCAGGTAGATTTTCGGATTTTGTGTTTGATTTTATACACAATGTGGCGCAAAATTAATCATCATAAGCAATCATAATTTTGCTTTTGAATAACTTTTTTCATAAAAAACATTTTGAGTGATGGAATTTTGTTTTTCCTTTTTCACTCAACTCGGTAGCAGAAGGCCTCGACAAGACTCAGTCTTAGGTTGGTTTCGTTAATCTATTTTGCTTTCTGGCAGGTAGGTGATTAGCCTGCTGCTACCAGGTTGGAAATATTTTATTGTTATCTTTATTCGCTGCGCTATGTCTATGTCGTCGAAAAGCGCATACAGCTCATTGCTCCATCGCTTGCGATATTCGCCGAGGTCAACGTGCAAAGTTCCAAAAATCGTCCACAGAATATTTCTCTTAAACACTCCAAGGGACGCCTCATTTCATATTGTCTTCGTCCAATATTCTGTACCATACGATAGCACGGACATGATGAGGCCTTGTAGATTGATAGTTTTGTTCGTTGAGAGAGGACTTTACTAATCAATTGGCTACTTAGTCCAAAATCCTACATATTCCAAGCAGCTGCCTAGTTCATAAGTGTCAGATATGATTGGCGCAAGTCGCCATTTGCAAAAAATAAAATCTTCGTATACTGTGGTTACATTTGCGCCACCTTGTAAAAATTCGATTACCTGCTTCTTGGGTGTTTTTTGTTGTAAACTAGTGTTTTGTGACAAAGTTGTCGTATCCACGGTATTGCTTTCTTGTCTATGGGAGGTTATAATAAGGTTTTATTGATATTTTCTAGTCTAAGTGAGTCTGTTTGAAGACCGACTGGCACTTCTACCTACCCACCTACCTAGTCAAAGGTCCTTGCTTGAACTTAATAAATTTGAAATTTTTTTGGACTAAGCGAAAGCCATTAATTTCTGGTATATTTCTATTAAAAAGAAATTTTGTAGCTCTTACTAAGCTGAGATTTTTTAGTGTTTAGGCTCTTTTCACGCAATCACCTCAATTTTTCTCGCTTTTGGTTTTTTCTGTAGAACAGGCCACTTTCTTAAATAAAATTTAAGAAATATCGAATCAATCAAAAAAGGTTTTTTTGTTTTGTAATTCGCCGCAGGGTAGGTAAGTTTTCTGTTTTGCGGAGTGAATAATTTAAGGGGTTATATACAGTTAGAATTTTCAAAAAATCGATTTTGTTTTTATTTTATTTTCTTAATGTACATATATTATATTTAAGAATGCACAAAGAAAATTTAATATCGTTCCGGTGAATATTTTCGAAGTTACACGCAAATTTGAAAAGGCGTAAAGTGCTTTTCAAACTTTAAACGCGTTTTTCTCAAAACCGTGTTTTCGAAGACGGTGGACACGATTTCTCAAAAACAGCTGAACCGATCGTCTTGAAATTAGAACACAACCTTCTATGATATATTCTCCAGGTATTATTCGAAGGAATAAGAATTCTGATGATTTTATCTATTTTTTCGATTTTTTTTCCTATAGCCGCCATTTTATCAAAAATTAAAATTTTTAATATTCCTTCGTTTAATAGCTTTATCTATCCACAAAAAGATTCTAATTGGCTTTTCGATTTCAGATAATCCAAACTTGTAAACTGGTACATTTTAATTTATTTTTTGTTGTTGTAATTTCATGAGTAGGTATGTTTTTGTAACGGAATTTCTCTTCAAGCCTCTCTCATAGAAATTTCCATCACCTCTTTCTATGTGCGATCACTTAAAATCAGCGATAATTTTTCTGTTTGTTATTTTTGTTTTTTTATAATATTTCACTATTATTTGAAAAGTATTTGTTAGCATTTGCTTTTCTTATCTCCTAAGGTAATCATAAAGCTTTTTCTATTTTTACATGTTTCGTATGAAAGCTTTTTTTGACGAACCGAGGAAGGCAAAATACACCACATGCGTACATACAATAGACACACGCGTTTGTACTGATGTATTTTTATGAGCATTCGCACATAGAAATCAGCCCAACTAACCGAAATGAACTGCTTGTCCATTCGCAGGCAGCTCAATGACCCTAATATATGGTGTGTTATTGCTGTCATTAGTGTCTTTAGTCGATAATGCAGTTAACCACTCTTCATACTTGTTATAACAAGTACTGCTATACACTTTATAAACGCCTGGGGATGTAGCTCAGATGGTAGAGCGCTCGCTTAGCATGTGAGAGGTACGGGGATCGATGCCCCGCATCTCCAATAGTTGATTTTCATTATTTTGGCTTTTTTGCATGAGGGCATATAATTTTGCTCACATAACGGTTGTGTGGTATGCAATAGCATAAAGGAATCAAGATAAATACATATACACCTGTACCTCGCTTTACACGGTACTCGTTTTACACGTTTTCGCTTTTACACGGTTTTCAAAATCGAAAAAAAAATTTTATTATTTACTTTAATTTAATTTATTTGTACATTGTTTTAAATCTGGCAATACTATATGCTATTCTGTCATAATACTTTGATAATGTATATAGATCTGGCAATACTACATGGTATTCTGTCATAATACTTTGATAATGTATATAGATCTGGCAATACTACATGGTATTCTGTCATAATATTTTAAGAAAAACTAAACAAAGAGGGAATTTACCATGATGAAGAGAAAAATTATTTCTTTAGAAACTAAAATAGAAATTTTGGACCGCTTAAGCAATAAAGAAAGAATAGTGGATATTGCTAAATTTTATTCAATGAACGAAGCAACAATAAGAACAATAAAGAAAAATGAAGACTCAATCAGAAAAA
This sequence comes from Anastrepha fraterculus, assembly GCA_037575425.1. Lineage (NCBI taxonomy): Eukaryota > Metazoa > Arthropoda > Insecta > Diptera > Tephritidae > Anastrepha > Anastrepha fraterculus. The sequence goes on along the minus strand of JAYXIM010050123.1, from coordinate 258,091 downwards.
GTGTAAAGGCTGGAATGCATACGAGTATGAAAACCACTTCATACGTAAGAAATGTGACTATGGAAAACATGGAAAAGGCTCTGATGATATGGGTAGAAGACCAAAATCAAAAACGGATTCCAATTGATACAAATGCCATACAAAATAAAGCTTTAATAATTTATGACACTCTGCAAAACCAAACGCCGTCCACTTCTGCGAATAAGATAGCTTTTAACGCAAGTCATGGCTGGTTCCAACGATTTAAGCAAAGACATTCTGTGCATAGTCTTAAATTAAAAGGTGAACAAGCATCTGCTAATTTGGAAGAAGCACAAAAATATCCACTAAAGTTTGCTGAAATTATTGGCGCAAAGTCATACAGCGCAGACCAGATATTTAATGCTGATGAATCCGGACTATTTTGGAAGAAAATGCCAGGGAGGACCTTTCTAGCAAAACATAACAAATCAGCTAGCGGTCATAAGGCTGCAAAAGATCGTATAACGATTCTTCTTTGTAGTAATGCTTCTGGAGATCATATTATGAAGCCATTGGTAATTGGTAAAGCTAACCGACCACGATCGTTTAAAAGTTTAAATATTAACAATCTTCCAGTTTATTGGAAAGCCAATAAAAGAGCTTGGGTTACCGTAACGTTGTTCAATGATTGGTTCTATAACATTTTCGTGCCAGATGTGAAAAAGTACTTAATCAATAAAGGATTACCTTTTAAAGTCCTTTTAGTTCTTGATAATGCTCCAGGACACCCTCAAGACTTGCAGCATGAAAATGTTAAAGTTGTGTTTTTACCACCAAATACGACTTCTTTGCTGCAACCCCTAGACCAAGGGATAATTTCAACTTTCAAGGCCCTGTACATAAAAAAGTCATTCAGATATATTTTAGATCATGTGGAAAATGAAGGAACTCTTTCAATCATTGATGCCTGGAAAAAATTTTCAATTTTGGATTGTATCAAACACATAAGCATGTCGTATAACGAGATTAAAAAATCAACGCTGCATGCCTGTTGGAAATCTTTATGGCCTGATTTATTTAATGGTGAGAATAGCAGTGTGGCTTTGGAGGAAGAGTATTCGCGAATAATTGAGTTGGGCCAAGAATTGGGTGGAGAAGGCTTTGACGATATAACTAAAGCAGATATTGAAGAATTAATGCAAGATCAGGAACTAAATGCAGACGACTTAATTGAAATGGTTATAAGTTGCAAGGAAAATAGTGATGAATATGACTTTGAATCTGACATTGAAAACAATGAACCCAACGTATTCACAGCAAAATTTGTTCACGAGGGACTTGTTTTAGGAAGAAAACTAGGAAACCATTTTCAAGGAGGAGACGTTAATTTAGATCGTGGTCTTAAATTTCAACGAGGTGTTAACGATCTGTTAAAACAATATGAAGAAGTCTATAAAGATATGACAAATAAAAATAAGCAACAAAAGCTTATTTCAGAATTTTTTCCAAAACATAATTCTCAGCAAACTTTGACTACAACCAACTCAGTTAATGCAGAAGAAAAATCCAATGAGATTATTTTATCCAGTGATGAGTCGGAAATTATACAACTTCGAAAGAGGAAACTTATGGTTGAAAGTGATAGTGGATAAGTTTGGTTAACAATAGAGATGTTTTATTTATAATGAAGTACATATATTTTTTTAATGGAATGCATTTTTTGTTTTACTTATTTCTATGGTTTTAATGACTTAAATGGTTCTCTTATATCTTGTTAACTGTATAAAGATATGTTTTAAGTTAAATAAATGTCTTAAAAATCGTATTTATACTCTTTTTCGTTTTACACGGGTTTTCCATATAAAAATTTTTTTTTCGCTTTACACGGTTTTGTCAGGAACGTATCTACCGTGTAAAGCGAGGTACAGGTGTATAGGTATGTCTGCAGTGGACTCGCGCTAAATCGAACGTTCGGAAACTTGAACATTTTTTGTTTTGAGCTAACTATTTTAAACCTCGAACAAATCATAGTGGTGCATAACCGTTTAAATTTAAATACAATATAATTTTATTAGTTTTCGTTTTTTTATTGACGTATACTATACATCAAAAATATAATACTTTTTAGACACAGAGCGTTTGGAGTTGGACGCAACCTTTTAGCTGTACTTCATCTTGAAATTAACGACAGAATGTAACTTTGAAGTTTGGGTATTTTTTTGTCGGGACAACTGCAAGTACAGCACTCAGGCAACATTAACTTTATTTTACTGCACTCGGGTTCCATTTTTAATTTTCTTTAAATCTATCCAATCTCCGAAGAATACTGAGTAGATCTTGTGGTGTCAAAGGGACAAGGTGGTCGCTTCTTAACACAGCAGTGCCGGGCCTGATTCGAGCGAAGGCCGGGCAGATTCACAGAAAGTGGTCCGCCGTTTCATACTCCTCTCCACATATTGGGCAGAGAGTACTGTCTGAGATGCCTTCCTTTTCCATGAGCTTCGCCCATTATCAGTCTAACCTGCTGCCTACATCCCCTTCTCCTTAATGACAGAAGGATCTGCGACAGTCGGTCGGGCATGATAGGTAACATCAGTTTAGTCCATCTGTAGCCTCTCTCAGCCTGCCAAGCTCGCTTGTGGGTTGAAGTAACCCGTTTGCTGACCGTGGCTTTGAAGGCTGTAGAAGGAAGTGGCAGAACGGGCTCCGGGTTAAAGAAGTTGGTCTTAAAGCCCATCCTAGCTAAAAAGTCAAAGGTCTCGTTACCGAGAGCTATACCCACGTGCCCCGGGACCCACGTTAGCATCAGGCTATTATGTCTACCTACACAGTTCAGCCTGGAGTACAGGATCAACTACTCTTGAAGTGGTTGGAGGGCTGTCTAAAGTCATGATCTACCTTTCCACATGTTATCTACAACAAAGTTCATTGCTTCTTGAACAGCATACACCTCCACTTGAGACACAGATGCGTACATTCCAAGAACAAAGTGTAATTTTGTCCCGCTGAATTCCACGTAGACTCCAGAGCAAGTGCTTGGTCCTGGAGCCATCCATGAAAATGCGAAAGTAGTATTTACCGCGCTCATTTTCAGAGTTTGGCCAAAATTTGGCGTCTGACAGCTGGTAAAGTTTGGGTAGTCGGTAAAAAATAATCCATTATAGTTTTCCTATGCTTACCTACTCCAGGTATTAACCGGAGCGTTTGTCAAATAGAAGGATCTATAGTTTTATACCAACTTCTAATAGGACCATGGGATATGAACGCGGATACACCGTCGTTTTAACACAAATATTGGAATTTTTTCTAAATGAATAAACTTGCCCATGACAGCTATTTACTTGAGAGCAAAACTAAATAACTTTTATTTTGCACAAATTTAATAAAACTTCACGAATTTTTTGCATAACATTAACTTATTAAGTATCTATGAAATCGTTCCATAAAATTTTCATTAGCTGCAATAACCTCCTCGATCTGATTCCGGAAACGATTGCATGCCCGAATCGAATGCTCCTTATTCATATTGACTATAACGGCATTAATTGCAGTCTTCAGAGAAGAACTCGTGTTATGAGAATGCTTGTGGTTTCATGCTCACCTACGCACCATACGTAGTAATCCAGGGGATTAAGGTCTGGGGTGTTATGCGGTCATGGAAATTTTCAGCCATCCAATCTTGTGTCGCCATCGCTTTGTGGGAAGGAGCAAAATCTTACTGAAAGATGTATGGACTGTCAACGCGTACAATATCAATCCAGGGTTACACTACAATCTCTAGAACCTCGACATATGCAGTAGAATTCACTCGAAATCCGTGAGTAAAGAAGTGTGGTGGTTTGACATGTCCTTTGTTGTTCACACCATCTAAAATCATAACATTGACCGGAAACTTCGTATGCATGTCGACAGGAACCTCTGACGGATTGGAACATAGCCATCTGTCAAACTGGTTATTTCTGTGGTTGGACTTTTGTTTTTGGTCAATATTTTTTTCGCCGAAAAAAACTCATATAATCTCGGGCTTTTCAGGGTGTTTCATTTTGTTTAGCAGACGTTTTGATCGGATAAGTCGCAGTTCTCGTGTTTGCAACGTAGTATTCATACCGCAGATGTGCATGGACAACTCGACGGATAACACCCTCAGAAACACTGCGCTCACTCGACATTGCGCTCATTTGATGTTGGAGCGTCTAAATCAATGATCGCTTGAACTTTTTGAATAAATTCTGCAGATCGGACTTGTCAAAGTTTGTGTGCGTTTTGCAACAGATCCTGCATCGCCGAGTGATGCTTCCAATTCACGGCGAACCTTATGAACAAGTGAACGTGCACACTGAAGAAAATTTAAGATTTCAAATGGGTTGTGATTTGTGACGATAACTGCAAACCTCTTAATTTCTTCAGTTAAGTTGTTGTCTTCCGTGCCTTATCTGAAAAAGAGCAGAAAGCATTTGGACGAGCTTCTCCTCCTGTTTGTGGTGGGCGTCTTGATGTTTTCCACAATTTTTCCTCCGAATTGCAAGAGGAGCTTTTTCGTGGCAGAAATTTAATCGGAGATTTGCCATTGTGCGCCCGAGGGGCGACTGCTATTACAAAAATCTTTGTTTAGTTAACTGACAATTAACTGGTTAAATTATATTCCTTAGAGAAATTAAATTATATTCCTTATTAGAACTGAAGAGTCCGTTAGTAATTTTTTTTGAAATGTCGTTTGTCAACTTTTTTCAACTTTTTTTAACTTGACTTTATGAGAGTTCACTTCGGTTAACTTTTCGTGCTAAAAATGATTTTCAACTAATAAACAAAAAATTACTATAAATAAAAATCTATTTATTAAATGGATATTCCCGAAACCCAGTCTACCTTTGACTGCTCATAAGTCCACGCATCAGATTTGATTTACAATTTTCATCAATCAAAAACTAAGCACACAGCTTCTCTGCGCTGAATGTTGAAAATGCCTTGGAGCAGCGTAGCCAACTTAAGCAATCTGCAGCAATTTCAGTCAACAAATTCACGCAATGACCAAAATGTGGTTCCTGTCTGTGGCGCTGCCAGCGGTCATCGCGACTGCAGCGGCAACGAAAACACATTTGAATTTTACAGACACGAATACTCGTACCAGTTGACGTTGCACGGAAACGTTTTGCGTGTGGCACTGCTCAAAATTTATTGTTGCCTTTACTGTTGCAGCCACAAACAATGTTTATTATTAAATATTAGTTTTTGCAGCAAACAAACACAAAAATTCATTTAATTCGCTGGTGGTTTACTGATGTTGCAAGATATGAGGCAAAATAGGAGGTGTTCAAGAGTACAGTGAAAACCATTTAGAGTGATTCAGGGTTTAATTAGAATTTTAAAATGCTTTTTTGGTATGCAGTTTTGCAGCTTATTAAATTTGTGTAAGTTTAAAGTGCAAGTTTGAAGTTTCTAGAAAATCGCATTGATTTTTTATAATTTTTTCCGTGACGGTGTTGAGCATTTTCTTCACATATAAAAATGTGTATTCGTTGCACTAAAATTTAATGAGATATAAAAATGAGTACCAAAAATCTTTCCAGAAATTTTAAAATCGTGGAATTGGGATGCTAATTTTGTAGATTTTTTTTATTTTTGCAGAAAATTTAAAAATTGGACTTATTTGGCTTTTTTTTTAGACGATGAATAAGCTATACTTTTCACAAAATTAAAGAATGTTCAAAACGAAAAAGAAAATTAGTCAAAATATTTATGATCTTTCATTTTTTAGCGAAACGTATATATACTACGAGGTATACCTACTAAATAAGGATGCTGGTGCTGGTGTGGAAGTAGTACTCATACGATAAAGGCCAGCGATAGACAGATGTTAAAGGGAAACCTTCTCTTTTGTATGTACTGCCTCTCGATTCCGTAAATGCGACGGGAGGTTGAAACCCGGTAGATTAACTTATGTAAATAAAATGTAAGATTAAAAAAAAAAAAATTAGATGAAGTTACTTGGTGCACCCTGAAATTTTGTTCTATGTAACGAATATTTTTATTAAAAGCTTGAAAACTTTAGATGATTATAGAAAACAGAAATACTGTTGGAATGATTTTTTTTATTAATGAAAAAATAATCGCTTTTCATTGCAATTCTAATTTTCTCGGAAGACATTGAACTAATTGCGGGACTACAGAAGCTTTCAAAAGGAGTTTTCTAAAACTTGCGTTCACGGCCAAAAGCGAAAAACTAAATTTATCTGCACTGGAAAAGTTCCAAATGAATGTAAATCTGCGTTATTGGCGTCGTTCAAATATCTCGGATCTATAACCTTTGCGGACGCAACATCTAAACAGGAAGTTAGTGCGAGGCTCCAGGCGGGAAATGTGGTCTATTTTTCGTTATACAAGGCTCTAGGTTTCTCGGTTCTTTTTCGTTTGTTCGCTTCGAAACTTGGTTTGTCGGTTTTTTTTTGAAACGAACAAAGCTGAAACTATATAGCATAATAATTAGGCCTTGCGTTACTTATGGTTCTGAAACCTCGGAGATGCATAAGGTGGATGAAGAGTAGCATATTTGAGCGAAAATCCTACGCCGCCTCCTTGGACCGGTCCGGATATATCACATTAACTACCGCCTTACAACGATTAGTTACGGCTTACCGACTACATCAAGCTTCAGCGTCTTAAGTGGGCCGGTCACGTTCTGAGAATGGACTCAAACGAAATTGCAAACAAAATCTATAATAGTAAGCTGTTAATATCTACTCCGACAACCAAACGGCAATCAAAGCCCTGGGCTCGATGATGGTGTACCCGAAGCTGGTTATCGTATGCCTGATCGCATCCAAATTTTTCGATACAAAGCTCAATTGGGTACCTGATCATAGCGACATTGCAGGAAATTGCGAGGCAGATGAGTTGGCTAGACAGGGGATCTGTGAGGTAGTTACCCCGCGAAGTGAGATGAATGGGATCCCGTTGACTATCTGCGATTTGCTTCTGGAAAGGTGGGCATCGCGTCAACTAAGCGAACGCTGAGAAAGTACACAAACTTGTAGGGTCGCGAAATCTTTCTGGTCACGAGGGGATCAGAGGCGCTCGAGAGAATTCCTTAGGTTAACAAATTCTAAGCTCTCGAATTTCGTGGTTGCCCTTACAGGGCATTGAGTGTGAGATGTACATGTTGGGAAACTCGGTATTACTTCGAATCAGCTACATGGAGGATGAGATTTTCATCTCAAGAGATGATTCCTCATCTTAGCAATTTTTCCTTAGCTGATTTAAGTCCCTGTGCTCTCATCCCTTTGCTACACCTGCTGATAAATGCAGACATTGATTTTAAAAACTTGACGAATTTCATCAGTAGTACGAAGCAGCTGACACCACCGTGAATAAGTTATCGTTGGGGTGTCTTCAACAAATACACATAAAAGAAGAGCTTATTTTCCTAAAAAGTGCGTGTAGCGTAGTACACATAACAGAAGTGAAACCTTCAAGGCAGCCAAAGAAAGAGGGAGAGACCCGAGAGAGAATTAAGAGAGAGAGAGAGAGAGACCCGAGAGAGAATGAGAGAAAGAGACAGAGAACATTTGCAGAGAATACAAATAGACAAAATTTACAAAAAACGGAGAAGGGTCGACCGGTGTAGGTAAACGCCGGACACAAACCGTGGCAACAACGCGCACTACTCCGTGCGTTTATATTCCACACAAACGCAGTGATTCTAGGACCGCACCAATGACACAAATTACTGTAAGGCTATACCAATAAATCCGACGCCGGATTGAATAGCACTTTATAGTACGCACAAGCACTAGCCAGGAAACGAAAATAAGCGCCAATAAGTAGGCACCAAAAAAAGCGCCAAAAAAATTGGGACCAAAAAACGCCCCAAACAGTAGGCACAAAAAATATATTTCCTACAAGTTTGCACCAAAAAACAAGCGCCAAAAAGTAGGCAGTGTTATTTCTCACTAGAAATTAGCAATCACAAGGAAAAACTCAGGAAAAATAGCCTAAAGTGTATCTAAGATATATATAAGGTATAGCTCTCTCTCTCTCTCCTTTTTCTCTACGTTATATCTTTTTTCTCTCTCGAGGAACGAAAATGCCCTAAACGTTGCATGACCTTGAAATTTGACTCTCCATTCACGCTCGTCCATCGACGCCTAAGAAGTTTCACTTCAAAAAGGCCGCAGCAATGCATAGTAAGGATTTCCTAACTGCATTCCAAAAATTGTTTCATCTCAAATGAACTCTGAATGGCCTTTTTCTTCAGGCAAAATTTAATTTTTATGATCAAAAAAGACAAAATTGAATACCTACTAAGCTAAGTGTTTTCGTTTTGCATACTTCCTGAAGTTTGGAACATAAAGATATTCAACCGGACAAATTGTCTATAAAATACTTAAATTTTTCTAATATTCCATATACATGGCGGCGCAAAATTAATCATCCTATTGGAAGATTTATAATTTTTGCAAATGGCGTCGTACGTCAATCACATCTGACAGTTATGAATTTGGCAGCTGCAGTTCATAAACAGACAAGCAATGGAGCGCGTAAAGGCAAAAGATTTCCATCATTCTAAATCATTTTTTTATTTAGTAAAAAAGTTACTCAAAAACAAAATTCATTGAGGATTAATTTTGCGCCACCTTGTACGTAGCTATTTCGCTAGTGTAGATGCATGCCAACATATGTACGAATACGAGTTCCACGCATCTTTGGCTAGTGTCCGCTGTCTACTCCATGCGTATTTGTTCGTGTTTCTTTTTTCTATTTGGCTATTTTTGTTTGTCTGCCGCATAATTTAGAAATGTTGATACATTTATTAATTGGCAAGAAAACACAAAATTAGCGTCGAGCTTTCGCAATGCAATCAAGAGATCGAAGTTTTTATGGCTATCCTTGGTGGTTTGTCAATATTTGTTGCTAAATTCCAACTGTTGATTAATTATTACCTGATAGAGTAACAGACACGCAGCCGTTCATTCCCTGTAGGAAAGTTGGGTGGTTTCTATGTGAAATGTTTCAGGTGATTTCGAGAAGATAAATTAGTAGTTTAAACTGAAAATAGAAAATAGATAAAACATACGTCTTCGTTACAACAACGGAATTGAATACCTTATTGGTGGTGCGACTGTAAAACCTTTTATTAAAGCGCAGTGGATGAGATGGATTGGTCACATTACAAGAATGCCAAATGCAAGAACTCAAAACAAGTATTTACGTTACCAATAGAAGGAAGAAAAATAGGCCGTCAAAGAAAGTGATGCATTGATGATGAGATGCAAGCGATGTACGTTCGTAGATGAAAAAATGTAGGAAGAGAGAGAGTGAACTGGAGGAAGCTTGTTGGTGAAGATATGGCGCACCACAGACTATTAAGCTAAGAAGAAGAAGATAAAACAAACATGCAAGCATGACATACTTTATTCTTTCGAGATCCTTAGTTCTTACACCAAGTTTAGAAGGACCACTTACTTGTCTTTTGTTCTACCCAAAACCTTCTTCTTCTTCATCTTTATTTAGGACCTTTTTTGTGTTGTTACAACGATAACATTCAAAAGAATTAATAAATTGAAGACTACTCAAGCAAACTTACTTTTCACAGAACAACAATTGCCTCGCAAGCAAAATTAATCAGCACTTAAAACTCAAAATTCAAAAAAACTCAAAATTCTCAAAAATCACAATACGTATTTATTTATGTGGGCATCTCGTTTTGCCAGTTCCTTTTCTATCCCTTAGTGCTGCCAGCTACTCTCTAGTGTTAAAAAAAGTTTTTAACAATCGAATTTTTCATATCCAAAAATTTAACTGTCCGTTTCATTATCCTCTAGAGCCGTCTTCAATTTTTAATTTACTTCTTGTCGGCTGTTAAAACGTCAAATTGGTTCCCCGTGGTGGTTTCTTGACTCGATCAAACACAAAAAAAAACGCAGAGAGCCATATCAGCTGGATTCGATCGCTGTTGGATGATATTCGTTTCTTTCTTGGCCAAAAATTCACGGAAAATGATGGCACTATGCGTTACTAAGGTGCAAAATCCACGAGTTGTTTTCCCACAAAATCTTTCTTTTTTGACGAATCGCTTCACGTAAATGTCTCATAACGCCCAAACAATAATCTTGATTAACTGTCTGAGTTTGTCGAAAAAATTCGTGGTGTACAATACCGTTGTAATCCATAAAAACCTTAAAGGCCCTTTTTTTTTAATGAAAAGAACATGGTTGGTTCATTCGGAGCTCTTCACTCACTCTTCTGAAGTCTGGATTGCTTGCCGAACTCAAAATCCCACGTCTCGTTTCCAGTAATGATGCGTTTGAGGAACGTTGGGCCTTGGAAATCATGGTTTTGGCGATATCAATGCGAAATGAAATTCAAGTCCTTTTGGATCATCTTTGAAGAAACACGGCGCAAGCTCAAATTATTAACTACAGTGTCGTGAACGGATCTATAAACAATGTTCAAGTCTTCTGCCAGATCTCTGATGGTTAACTTGTAGTTAATAATCAACGTTTCTTTCACTTTATTGATGTTTTTATCAGTTTTCGATATCAGTTCTCGTTGTTGCAAGTTCAAACTCATTTTTAAATATGTAAAAAATCGTAAACATGTGCAGAGGTTGCTTTACTCCCGACGGCGTAACTTTCTGTGGGCAAAAAGTAAGGTGAATTTGGTTGTAAAATGAAAAATCTTTATTTATTCTTGTAAATCAATTTCATCCCCTTCAAAATAATCCCCTCTCGATGAAATACACTTATGCCAACGATTTTTCCAATCCCCGAAACATGCCAAATAGTCCATTTCCGGTATAGCCATCAGCACCTTCTTCGATTCAGCTTTTATCTCCTCAATCGACTCGAAACGCGTTCCCCGGAGTGGTCTCTTGAGTTTTGGGAATAGCCAGAAGTCACACGGAGCCAAATCAGGCGAATACGGTGGTTGCGGAACGATAAGCGTGGAATTGTTGGCGAAATGGTCACGAAGAACGAGTGCAGTGAGAGACGGTGCATTATCGTGATGCAAAAACCAAGAGTTGTTGGCCCATAATTCTGGTTTTTTTAGACGAATTGCTTCACGTAAACGACGCATAACGCTCAAATAATATTCCTTATTAACAGTTTGGCCAGGTGGAAGGAATTCATAGAGCACCACACCACGAAAATCGAAAAAAAACTGTCATCATGACCTTTATTTTTGAACGACTTTGACGTGCTTTTTTCGATCTGGCCTCGCCTTTAGCACGATATTCGCTTGATTGGTCGATTGTTTCAGGGTCGTAAGCATAAATCCAAGTCGCATCTCCCGTAATGATGCATTTGAGCTTGTCCTGATAGTCTGAAAGCATTGTTTCACACACATCAACGCGACGACTTTTTTCCAAGAAATTGAGAGTTTTCGGTACCAAACGAGATTTGACTTTTCGTAGGCCCAAATGGTCTTTCAAAATGGTTTTCACAGATCCTTCTGATATTCCGATCATATCAGTAAGGTCTTTAACAGTCAACCGACGATTTTTGAGCACTAACTCCTTCACTTTACTGACGTGTTGGTCCTCTGTTGACGTCGATGGTCGTCTGGAGCGCTCCAAGTCATCAACACGTTCTCGGCCCTCTTTAAAGTCTTTGTACCACTTATAAACATTTTTCTGCGACATGGTCGAATCACCAAATGCCTTCTGCAACATGCTAAACGTTTCCGCAGCCGAAATTTCATTCCGCAAACAAAATTTGATAGCACTTCTCTGCTCAATCAATTCAGACATTGTAAAAATCGAAAAATGCACTCTTGGTCGTTTGGAAAACACAAGCGTAAATATATTACTGATAATGACATTCACAAGAAAGTTGGCCCAGATGTTATTAACAGTGCTGCCAACTCATGAAAAAATAGCTAGAGCGAAATTTTAATCCCGCGAAGTTTGACAAATAAATTCCCCTTACTTTTTGTGATAAGAATGTTATTCACGGATGTGGAAATCTAACAAAAGAAAATATAACTCAAATCACTCGACTTAGAGTGTCACCTGGTACGTGTTCTGGGAGGTTTTTGATCAAGGTGGTATATAAGGAAGGTTATCTATAAAATCGGGTAATCAGCTGAGCACTTCTTTTATCTTCTGAAGTTCTGAAGACCACCCCTATTTATTAAAGGGTGTTCCAGTAGAGATTTTTCTCAGCCTAATCGTAGTATATAAGTATCAAAGTTTCAAGTGGTTAAGGTGCTTCGCTTCCTCAGTTTGTTTCATCTTGGAAATGTGTAAGCCAGAATTTTTACAAAAATTCTTAAGACAAAATGAGCATAGAGGCTTCCCAATTTCAGTGAACGTCGTGGCCTCCACTGTTTTGGCTCACTTTACATAAAAGCTGCAATATTTTTAGATAGCTCCACCGCTGCGTTCTCTCACTGCCACGAAAAAATTCCAATACTGGATATGTGAACGCGAATTTATGTACTGTAGCAGACACGCCTTGTTTGGTGGGATGATTCTTTTGAAAGGCTTAAGCGACATAAAATTCGACTCATTCCATGTTTGGCCATTAGCTGTAGTAAAAAACAAAATTGTGCGAGCAACCTCGGCTGTCACTCACAGGGCCCTGGACAGTCCATTTCTGCACGCCCATTTCATATAAAATATGCTCACACATTCGTCAGATGGCAACTGTGAGTTTTTTTATAAACACATCTCTTGTTTCGTCATCCTACCAGCTGATTCTATTGAATTCGCTGAGAGTCGGTTAACGGTCTGACATTGGCCACACCTGTCAACATCTTTACACAATGGACTCATTCGACTCGAGGATTTCGATAGCTATTTTTTGTAATTTCCATACGTTGCTCTTTCGTGAGTTTCAAAAGGTGACAAATGTAAGACCTGAGTGGCATTTCGGCATTGTCAGATGTTGATTAGTGCTTTTAAATCCATGAAAAGTAGATAGAAAGCCAATAGATCGAATTTCCACAAACCGGAAGCGTTGAAGAACGAAAAACTCCTCTTAATATTTATTACGATTTTTACTACGATTATTATCAACGCACATAACTTTATTTTTCTAAATTACTCGTGCGGCATATACCAACCGGCACAGGAAAAAATCACATCAACCGGTTTCTTCAAATGACTTGGGATTCTAATTAGAATAGAAATTCGCTATGTAATCAAATTAGCCAAAAGCTTGTCATCCAAGTGACGACGACGTTGCATAAAAATAAAACAAAGCTCGCACATGGAATTAAACATATTATGACGGCTAAATGTGCACCGCACACAAACACACATACAGATGGCGCGGCGGAGCAACAGCAAGCCGATGCCAATGCAACTGGCGACTGAGCGTGCGACAGGCGAACAAACATGAAACTGATTAACACGATCAAAACATCGCAGCACTGAGTAGCCGATGGCGGCTAGCGCGGCCAAGTGGTCGTGGTCCCAGTGAGGAACAGGCGGCGCGTTCGGTAACTTTTATGGCAGTCATAAGTGGGAATTACTACATAAATAAGTGCAAGTATGTATGTGTGTGCGTGTGTAAGTTTGTACTGTGGATATGCAGCGGAGATGCGCCGCTATGCTGCTGAATTCAATTTACCACATTTCAATCAAATTGAATGTCGGAAATGTCAACGATTCGCTGTGCCTCCTTTTTGCCACAATTGGCGCAATGTTGTAACAACTACTTCAGACAGCAGTTGCCATTCTTGTTGTTATTGCCACTCTTACTAATGTGTAGCTATTTCGGACTGTGTTGTGTGTCGTTACTATTATTTGTGTGTACATTTGCTTAACAACATCGGTGCGACGCGCATGCGCAACAACTTCAATAGCATTTTTCCCCATTTCTCCTGCCGTCGACCTCTCAATTTCGCCCATTCATAAAATCCAGTACTTTGTCGCTCATTTGTTTGGCTTTTATTTGTAAAATATTATTTCTTGGGCACAGTGCGAGTGTCTCTGCTTGGTGGACATTGCAAAAAGGAATACCTAATTGGATTAGCAGTTCCTTGCCTGGCTGGTGTGGTGCGTCCAGCTGCGTCGTCTGGTTCTGGTGCGGGCATCAACATTGCCGTCATTCATGTCATCATCAGCAACAACTTACATTCTTTTCCATTTACATACATACACACGCACATCACATTCATATGCGCACATACATGTATGTATGTATGTATGCAGTTAAGTGCGCTTGCCTTTGGTGCTTCGAGGCGAGTGGTATGCGTTGGACTTGGTTGGTTTGCAACATTTTCGCATTGCGTAATAAACATTTGATTTCCCTAAACATGCCGTGAGAATAATTCTGATATGAATAGGTACTTTTATGAAAATCTGGTTGTTGGGCTGGCACTACGCCTGTGCGCTTTCAAGTACAAGCATTTGTGGGTACAATTGTTGGATGTCAACGTCAATCATATTTCCAATTTTGAAGCGTTGACACTTTTTCTAAGGCGTTCATTTCCGTTCGTATGTTTGGTGCTTTATATTCGCCTTAGGTTTCATGTAACATAAATTCACATATACATATACATACTGGCACTTGTAAATATAAGACTTAACACACTTTTCCTTTTCGTGGCGCCAGTCGAGGTGATTTAGCCCACAATGTGGCCCTCCAGCATCATAAATTACATCTGCACATGCAGATACCTTCTGTTTGTATGGACATTCAGGTGCAGAGTTCGTTAACAAAATGAACTTACTTCTTATCACTATTTTACCACAGCCATGTATTCAGGCGCCTTTTTAATTCACTATGAAATATGCAAAATATTAAATTACTAATATATAGTCTAGGCAAGAAATGCTAGTCTAACCCCCTAAACCCCTATAGGTCTCAAAGTCATATGTGCGCGACTACAAGTCAAGTGATGCAAGTATTTTGAGCATTCACGTACATTTTTCTTGGAGTTTGCTTATTTGAGTACTTGTAAAAAGTGGCGCAAAATTAATCATCCTATGATGAAACCAGTGAATGAAGTTTTAAATTATTTTCAGGTTTTTGGACTAGATTTTTTATAAAATAAATTTTACAAGGTGGCGCAAAATAAATCACCCTATCGGAAGATTTATAATTTTAACAAATTGCGTCATATGTCAATCATATTTGACACTTGTGAACTAGACAGATACAGACAGGCAAAGGTCTTTTTTTTATTTAGGAAAAAAGTTATTCAAAAACCGAATTGCATGATTTATTTTGCTCCTAATCAGGTTTCTGGTTTTTACCCTCAAGCGAATTCATTGCTATTTCACGAAATATGGAAGTTAATATGAGTAGGTCACAAAAAGTACTATATTATAATTACGGTAAATATCCTTAATGGAGTCTAATACGAGTGCTGATAGAATGATAAATGAATGTTTGACTTAAATCAATTAAGTGACCTGGTTCATTCGGTGAAAGATTACGAGAAACTTTGGTTTACTGAGTGAGTTGAGGATATTTGCAGAAGATGGCGAATCTAATGATAAATTCAATTAATTTGATCTGACTGAATTGCTCCGCCCGATTGATGTGATTTAAACAAATATACATTAAGCCTAATTATAGAACTGAGGCATGTGCACCTATTCTAGACTGGTTACACCGATCTTCTTCTTGATTGGCGCGATCACTCCTCATGCGATTTTGGACGAGTTTAACAAAGCACGTCAGTCGTTTCTTTCTCGTGCTAACCAGCGCCAGGTGGACACACCAAGTGAAGCGTAGTCCTTCTCCACCTGGTTTTTCCAAAGAAAAGGGGGTCTTCCTCTGCTGCCACCAGCTGGTATCGCATCGAATAATTTCACAGCCGGAGCATTTGTATCCATTCGGACGGCATGACTTACCTAACGAAGCGTTGGGTCTTCATTCGTAGGGCAATGTCGATGTCGTCGTAAAGCTCATACAGCTCATCGTTTCAATAGCTTTTGATAGTTTTGCGGGTCGCACGATCCTTTCCAGGATCAGGTGAAAGAAGTCACATGACAGCTAGTCACCCTCTTTGAAACCTCGTTTGGTATCAAACGGCTCGGAAGGGTACTTTCCAATTCTGACGATGTTGCTGGTATTGATCAACATCATCTTACATAGTTTTGCGGGGATACCAAATTCAGACATTGCGGCAACTCCTTTTCGTACTGTCAAATGCTGCTTTGAAATCGACCAAAAGATGGTGTGTGTCGATTCTCCTTTCATGGGTCTTTTCCAAGAATTGGTGTATTATGAATATCTGATCGATGATTTTCCAGGTCTAAACCCGCACTGATAAGGCCCGATTAGTTGGTTGATAGTGAGCTTCAGTCTTTCACATAATACTAGTGAGCGTATTATACGCGATATTTAGAATGCTAGTCCTGCGGTAATTCTCACAGATTGCAGTATCACCCGTATTATGGATTGGGTAGAGCACAATTAAATTCCAATCGGCCGTTTTAACCCGACCATATTTTGCAAAAGAGCTGATGCATGCACCTTACCAGCTCCTCGCCGCCGTGTTTCAATAGCTCAGCTTACAGTCTGTCGGCTCCCGCGGCTTTTTCGTTCTTTAGTCGCATTATCGCTGTTCACACCTCGTCATGGTCGGATAGCGGAACGACAGTTCCGTCATCAACGATTGGGGTATCGCGATCTTCAAATGATCTGTGACGTGCGCAGTTGTCACTATTCAGCATTGACAACTGTTCCCTCCATAATTCAAGCACGTTCTGGATGTCAGTCACCAGATCGCCGTCTTTGTTCTTACAGGAAATCGCTACGGTCTTGAAACCTTTTGTAAGAGGCCGAACTTTCCGTTAGAATTTTATGGCGTTTTCCTGTTGGCCAGCATCTCAAGCTTATCGATTTATTTAAGTAAAATGTGATTTTATATTTCTTCTAAAAGCGCAAGGTTCATTGATTTAACTTCTTAATCAAAGTTCAACGTCTTAAGAATAAGTCCAACCAACCTTGAAGGCTACATCTAGCTTACCTACATTCGGTTGCCTCAATCTTTGCTTGTATGTATGTACAGTAAACCAGCAAATCAACTTGATGAAATGAGGAACTTGAACTTGTACCAAAACGCGTTTAGCACCAAGAGCGTGCGATAAGACTGCGACTCAAAATTACAGCAGCAACAACAATATTCTTTGACGAGACACATTACTTTATATATATGTTTGCTCGTGTTTACAGCGATATATTGCAACAGCGAAAACCGTTAATGGAGCGTCAAAGTGGCAACCTGCTGCCACCACAAAAGTGTAACAACAGAAGCTGCACAGCAGTGGTGTTGGATGTCAGCAATTTCACGAACGATGCAGATTTCAACGGTGGCACTGGATGTCGCAAAACGTTAATAACAGCAGCAAGAAAATGTAGTAGCCAACATACACACACATACACATATATGGGTTTACATACATATATTGATATGTCCATGTAAAAGCTACGCCAAGCAAATAAAAAGTGCAAAGATATAAAATACGGCATAGTGAAAAATGATTACGCATAGTAAACATACGCACCACAACAAGTGGAACGACAGTTGTAGCCACAACGACAACAACAATACAACATCAACATAACCAACATCAGCCATAATAAGGCAACACCTCATGCGACAATACAGCTCTAAAATTTGCCATTAAAACAAGCTGGAGTCGTAAATTTGGATGGATGTGGGAGATGTTTAGCGGCTGGAAACACGTTTTTATGTGTTTGGAGTTCAAAGTCAAGGAATGCAAAAATTGAAAGGCGATCTGCAAATTAGCAATATATAGCGCCACAATGCAAATACAGGGTTCGGCATTCGAAGTGTAACCAATTAAAAAGGTCATACAATTGTGTAAAAATAATATAAAATAAATTAATTAATTACAAAATTACTTTTGTTCGATATGACCACTTTATGCCTTGCCTATGGCCTTGAGACGGTCCTGAAACAAATCGCAAGCTACCCGAATGTGTTTTGCAAGTAATTTGACTTTTTTCAGCGTCTCGAGACTGGTGAATCTATTAGTTCGGCCCTTGCGCTTCAAAATAGCCCAAAGGAAATGATCAATCGGATTCGCGTCTGGAGAGTTTCAGAGCCATTGTGTGGATGTTATGAAGTTCGGAACGTTGCTTTTTAGCCATTTTTGGTTCACTCGAGCTTTGTGAGATGGTGCCGAATACTGTTAAAACGTCCATGATCTGCGGCTTCAAAGCGACCTCCAGAATACTTTCCCGATAACATTTCGCATTTACCTTGACCCCAGGCTCAATGAAAACGATTGGAGAGCGCCCATCCGCGGTTACAGCGGTCCAAGCCATTACCTGTGGTGGGTGCTGCCTCCTGCTGGCCAATCGATGACTCAAATTCTCGTATGAACGGTCGGTCAAATAAACCCTATCGTTTTGGGAGTTTTTGAATTGCTCAATTTGAACAATTTTCAAGTCAGAAAACACAATTCGGAAATTGACCGCTTTTGACCAAGCGAAGCAACTCCTTTGCTCTCTCAAGTCGGACTGTCTGACTTGTTGCTGCTTTGGTGTGAGATCATGCGACCTTTTGATCTTATATGGCATGACTTTCAGATTATTTTTCAGTATGCAGCGACCAGATATTTTCAATTCTTGATTTGATTGGTACTTCGTCGGGGATTTCGCTTAAGTCGCTTCTTCACTTTCTGAACCATTTCACGTGACGTTGCAGGCTTTTGATGACCACCTCCATGACATTTCGCGATGTGACCTGTATCATTGTAACGAGTATAACGAGCGATAAACAAACACTTTATTTACTTTAAGGTACTCTGTTCTGCTTTCATCGGGTATGACAGTTATTAAAACTCATCAGTAAAATTTTAGCCAAGTACAGACAATTGTTGTTGTTGTAGTGGGTGTATATATTAAGGCGGGTCGTTCCGATGAAGTTGAACCGAGTATCGTGGGAATGAGTCCTGACTGTATTTTTTGTTTTTGTGGTTGAAGTAGGGTTTAAAATGCTTTCGCACTTACTAAAACAATCCTTTGTCTACTTCTGGGGAGACGGAATTAGTTTCTGCATTACTTCGAGAGGGCTCAGAACGGCATCTATTGAGAACCAATTCTATTCACTCATGTCTTCTTGTGTATCTGTCTGCTAGTTTCGCTTTGTCTATCTTTTTTTCCATAGTACGTTCGCGTTCGATCATTTTGCTGATTATCTTGCTCGGCGCGATGTCGCCCATCTACGTCCTTATTCTTTCCGCGAGCCATCTGTCACAATAAAAAAATGTGTATTCAACATCAACGCTCAGCGCTTCGCAGTGTTTGCCCTTACGATCGCTTAACTTGTCCATGGGGTATAGGTATCTCCGGAAGTATCCGTGGCCCGAGGGGAATTGAGCGTCTCCGTTCTGTCACGCCTGTGATTATGTTGATACTTCTTCTTGGTGCCTAACACATCCATTCGTTTGCGGGCCATGCGGTTGACGGTAACTCCCCGCTGGTTACAAAGACTACAGTGCCAGAGATAGTGCGGTAGGCTGAGGCAACTCTGAGTGCCACTGTTTGTTACACAGCCTCCAGAGCTTTGCGCTTGACTTTGCAGTTTAGCGCATATCCCCCCTGATATTTAAGAAGGCTGCTTGTAAACATTTGAATTTAAAATGTTAAGTGTTTCCTACTTCACATCTTTCAAAGATAAAAAAAGTTGTATGGAACCTTTCGTTTAAGCTATCCGAAAAGCAGATGTTTTTTATGAGCAACTTTTCATTGCAGAAATTCAATCCACGATTCGACTCAAAAACAGCTATTTTTTCTCTTATTTTATGTTTCCCTTGAGAAGAATGCGAGTAATGTGTTCTTGAGTGTGTATGTGCCCAACGGCACTTGTTATTGCTGTCAATTTGCGTCGCAGACGTCCAGTTGCGTCGCACTAATGTTGCTGTTATTATTTGTCTTTTTTTAAGTAGGTAAAGAATTGCTTTTGTTTTTTCCACATCGTTTTTGGACTTCAGTGTTTTGCCATTCTACGCAATGCGAGCTATTGCAGTTATTGCTAATGTTTTACTTGTTGTGCGTGTTGTTTTTCGTGCGTTGTTGTTGTTATGTCTGGTCGTATGCATGTACATATGTAGTCGCCGCTTGCTTCTATGCAGCAAAACGCCGTATGCAGCAACACATCTTCTGGCAGCTAGGCAACAATTTCATATTTGCACACAAATAATAAAAAGTGCGAGAAATAATTTATGCTGCGGCATATCACTTACAAATGCGCTCAATAGTGCCCTTGTTGCCGCTCGCCTAAGACCAACCAACCAACCAACACCTATAAATTATTGTTGCGCATTTGCTGGTCGGAAAACATGAAATTGTTGAGCATCGGTTTCATTTTAGTAGGTTATAGGCCACAGCCGGAATTTCTTGGCGAACTACAGTTGTTGACTTCATGTTTGCATTCGCTATGAAATTAGATAGTTTTGGGGGAAGCAGTCGTTGGTCTAAGGTTATTCTTAGATCAAAGTGGAGTAATAAAACGCAATGCTAAAGCAAACCTAGATTATTGCCGCGCAGAGAGCCATTCCATGGTTGGTACACATTTTGGCGGTTTACGTGTTAAATTAAAATCGAATAAAAATATTATCATACGAACCATTTGGTGCATTGAAATTGTGCGGTGAAGTAGTAAAAATAGGGAATCTAAAATGTTGGCAAATTCATGAGGTGTCGCAATTAAATTCTGAGATTTTCGGGAACCCAAAAGGGTATAAGCGCCAATTATTTATTTATTTTCATGTTACCGTCCTCCTGCAACTTTTTCTCATTCGCCCCCAGGATAGAATCTCACCTCATGGAAACTTAGCGTGGTGACAGGCTTCTCTAACGCTTTCCAAAAAGTAACTCAAATAATCTTAAGTAATAAATTTGGTTTTTGGGGTTTCACTCGGCAGTTTGGCTATGGATTACCTCCTATTTGGGTATTATACTTTGTGTTGTTACCATAACAACCCCTTTTGTTGTTTCCTCGGGCAAACTACTTTTTATAAATCATATCAATAGTTGTTTTTCCTTTACAAAATTCCTATTTAGACAGTTTTGACTTATGGTGCCAGAAGTCGAGGCTTCGTTAGAATTTGGGCAAATGTTTTCACATGACTTCCGCAAAGGTTTTTAGCATTTTGCCTTCAAGTTACAGCTTATCAAATTATGTCTTTAAACGGCTTGGTGAGATTAAAGACCTTGAAGTAACTTTTGATAACAGATTGTATTTTACTAGGCATATCAGCAATATAATATCGAAGTCCTACTGCTTACTTGGTTTGGAAAGGCGTAGGTAGGTAGGTAGGTGAAATGGTTGAAGTATCTCTATGGCACTCCCCAAGTAGCTCTAAAGCGCCATTTTGATATTATTATAAAATCTCCAACGGGAAAATATCTACAGCGAGCCAGAACTGCTTATGTAATGCAAAAGATTGATGGCATTTAGGTTGACGCACTGCCCCAGGCTGTCGAGGAAAGGAGTACGCAGTGACCTTAATCGTCTAGCTGCCAGATCCGGACATTTACAGGGAAAGTGTTCATCAGTCTCCTTATCTGAAAGGTCCCCACAGCTTCTGCAATGGAGATTACATAGTAAATCTAGCTTTTCTGCGCGTGTCCTGATCATCCAATGACTGGTAAACACAGGTACGAGTTTGAAAATTCAATAGCGCGGAGTTCCCAGAACTTTCTGCGACTTGCGTATATTGTACAGGAGAAAATGGAGTTTTGAAATGGAGCACGAAGAAATGAGGCTCCATTTGTCTTCTGCTTTTCTGAGAAATAAGTTGAGCAATTCTCCTTTAACAACAGTTAGTGCGATAGCAATGGCCGGGTGGTAGACCTCTAAGATCAATTCAGTCGACCCCTTCCTGGCAAACTTATCAACAATTTAATTTGCCTGTATGTTCCTGTCTCTTGGAATCCAGATTAGTGTAATGATAACTGCACATCAAAGATATATCATCTTCTCCTTACAGGACTTGCCTAGTTTAGATCTGCACAATGGCGTTGTCAGAGCCTTGATTGCTACTTGACTATCGCAAAAAATGTTAATATCTCCCTCTCTTCGGCTTTCCCCAAACATTTTGCATGCCTGCAGAATCGAAAAGATTTCTGCCCGAAAAACTTCAGCAGTATTTGGCAATTTTAAGGAAATAGATAAATTGGCAGAATTAGAGAAAACCTGCTTAGGCTGCCGATTTTATCTTAGAGCTGTCAGTGAAGGCAGAGGCTGTCTTCCTTGACCTTTCCGTTTTAAGAGCAGCTTTTCTTAACCTTTTGAATTTCGTTCGTTGGGTTTTGAATTTATTCCATATATTTAGTTTTAAGTTTCATGTCACCTCCAAAAGGCAGATGATTTTTTTATGAGGAGCTTTTTTATGGCAGAAATGCACTCGGGAGTTTGCCATGCGATTCCGTGTGTAGAGTTATAGAGAGACTGTTTTGAAAGTCGTTGATACAATTTTTCTCGTAGTTTTGTTTGCTTGTGCCTTAACGAGAAATTCCCGAAGCTTGCTTTGCATGTGTGCCGGACATACAAAGTTCGATTTCATTCGAGCTTACGACTGTTTTTAAATTTTCATAGTTTTAAATTTCTGTGATATGCCTATCGACACCAAATTCTAGCTCATTTGAAAATTATTTTAAATGGAAGATAGGCAAGATTGTTGCCTGAGTCCAGAGCAATATTTGTACCAGTTTTCATTAAGGCATCTTAGATTTTATTATGTTATGCGTTGCACACACTGCCTGACGGATAAAAAAAAATTTCAATATTTGAGAGATGACCGTTATTTTTGTTCTACATTTATAGGATGTGCAAAATCAACTTGGTACGGTCAAATGCTGTATTTATAAGTACACCACTTTTTGTAGAGTTTTGGAAAAAAGGTTCATGGGCATACATACGGGTCTCGTTAGAAAAGTCTGTGCAAAAATGAAAACTACTTAATTGTTTGGCGTAGACCCTTTTTATCTTTCAACATAGTCTTCTTTTAGATTTACATATATACTTCGTCCAACGTTGTTCTAGTTTTTTAATCCCTTCCGTATAATAGGATTTGTTCAAGTCTGAAAAAATAGCCATTCGTTTATGCAGTCATCGTCTCGTTTGAATAAAATTGCTTTCCCAGCCTAGCCAATTCTTCAAATTGGGGAACAAATAGTAGGGAGATGTGAAACAAGCTGCCACCGTATTTCTATTTATTTTCCGACCACATCTGCTGAGGCAGCCCAGAAACGAGTACCAATCATAAAGAAATAGACTGATGCGGCTGAAACTTGGTGTGTGCTCTTCCAAGATATTCTACTAACTCAACATAAGCTCGATAAACGCCAGTTTTTTTTTCAAAGTGTATTTTTTGGCGTATTTTCAAAACGTATTTTTTGCTTTATTTATTACAGAATGCATTTTGTTAAGTTTAAATTTTTAGAAAAAATATTATAGTTCATTAAATTTTGAAAAAAGAATATTAAAAATTGTGAAATTAAAAAAGAAAAAAAAAAAATTGTTGGAGTTTTTCTAGTGTTCTACACTAATTTACATGGTTTTGATTGAAGAATAAAAAAGGTTAACAAAAAATTAATCCAAAAAATATTTGAAATATTAAAAATATATAAAAGAGAAAATCATCACGCATTCCGCCACTATATATATAAGAAAATTAAATTTATATGAAAACTTCCCCAAAGAATATTTTATTGACTATTCGCATTTAACCATTTTATGTGGAATGCTCCTATTTGAATTTTTCTGTAGCCGTTGAGATTTAAACGTTAGAATGAAAGTGGAGTAAAAAAATCTAAAGGTTTTTTATTTGTTGCCAAATTTGCACGAGAAAATATATTTGTATGTATAAAATATTTATGTTTGAGCCTACAGCTAACATTTGTGCGTTTGGCCTAACTATGTGACCACATCAAAGCAATGATCTGTCACCCCAAGAGCACTACACCAAAAAAAAAAAAAAGATTGAAAATCACAGCTTGTGACATCTACAAGTTTGAGTTGTCGAAAACGTCGTGAACTATTTCTGAAGGTTTTCCACTGGTGATGCTTTTAGTCAACCACATCGCACGATGTGCGCATCGCATTGGACCAGACTGGAAGGTGGTGTAAAGATGGCATGATATTTTAAAACAGTACTTTGACAGCTTAGGCTTCGGGGTTTGTGCAAAGTAAAACTAAAACCAAAGTAAAACTAAAAAAAATTTCCACAACGACCAAGGTGAAATGTCAGAGCAGGCTGCGAAAAAAGCTATCTTCTTTAAGGCTTATAAGACCTTTAACCCAAAAGTGGGAATTGCATGACGTGCGCAAAGCATGCATCAGGAAAATAATATGTTTTCTAACAGGTCACTATTGCTTAAATTACCATCTCTCAAAAATTCGCATAGGGATTGAGGGTGGGACAGAGTGTAGACTCTGTCTGGACAGTTATGAAATCCCAGAGCATATCTTGTGGAACTATGTTGCTTTAGCAGAGACAAGACTGCACATCTTTCATCGAGATCAAATAGATCCAAATAAAATTCGGCTGTAGCCGAATGAAACTGTAACTGTAGGTGCCTCCATTTGTGGAACAACACCAAGACGCACACCACAAATCGGAGGAGGAGCTCGGTCGAACACCCAAAAAGGTTGTACGCGCCAATTATATATAAAGGAAGGTTGAGTTCAAAGGCCGGTGTTGATTTTGAATAAAATACAGGGTGGGCCATGTAAAATTTGCTTTTTGAATCGACTATAAAAAAAAACTAATTAATATTTTCTCAAACTTTTTTTTTATTTTGAAGATTGAACATTGTCATTTATGAATAAAAAATAATATCAATTCAAATGACTGCCACGACAGGCTTTACAGTAGGCCATTCGATCAACCCAATTTGTAAGCACATTTTCGATTATTTGGGCTCCAATTTCATGAATGGCAACTTCGATTTCGAGTTTTAAAGCATCAATCGTCTGTGGATGGTTCGCATAGCATTTGTCCTTAACGGCTCCCCACAAAAAATAGTCCAACGGGCTTAAATCACAGCTCCGAGGCGGCCAATTGATATCGGAATTCAAAAACGGTAGCCAAAAGTTCGAGTGTAACTTTGGCAGTGTGACAAGTTGCACCGTCCTGTTGAAACCAAATGTCGTCCATGTCATCCTCTTCAATTTTTGGAAACAAAAACTCGTTGAGCATGTAACGGTAACGCCCGCCATTTACTGTAACCGCGGCTCCTCGCACATTTTCAAAAAAAAATCGCCCGATGATGCCGCCAGACCAAAAACCGCACCAAACAGTGACTCGTTGTGGATGCATTTGCTTCTCTACAGTAACGTGCGGATTTTCTGAGCCCCAAATCCGACAATTTTGCTTATTGACGTAGCCACCGTGAAAATCAGAAAAGAAGAAGAAGACTCACCACTTTGGAAATAGGTTTTCAATATTTCCCAATTTTGTTCAAGCGTATAGCGTCCCATTTCGTAAATGTCAAACCTTTAAGTAAATTATGAGCACATTTGACATGTCATTTGTGTTAGCATTCTCAAAAAAATAGGTGGTTCAAAAAGCAAACGCTATATGGCTCACCCTGTACAATTTTTTTAGGAAATTATTGTCATTTCTCTTTATTATGATAATATTGATATGGAACAAAATATTGGCATCCGATCCATCCGATGGTCCAAATTTTCGATGACGCTGAGGCATAATTGAGGTTCTATGCCGTTAATGTGCCGAATTATCTTATCCTTCAGCTCTTGAATTGTTGCTGGCTTATCGACGTACACAAAGATGTCCAACGGTGTCGTTGACGTTTAGGTGTGGTTCACATTCAACATCGGTCCTTGAGATTTAACCACCCTTTATATACCGGCCATTGTGCACATTAAATTATTACTATAGACTCAATACCAAGACGTTTGTTCTTATTTTTCGAAGCACTGTCAAGGAGGGAGGCGATAAGGTATGGAAATGATCTAGGATTGGAAGTTCCATCTTTTGTTATAACTCAAACAGTCATTATATTGTTGTAGTTGTACAAGATTTTGTTCACTTAGCCGCAAGCAATACACCGATAAGAATTTTGGAGTCCAACACTAACAAACCCTGTCTTGGTGCAAGAATGATATAAGCGGTGATCAGTTTAGAGGTATTGGATTTGAAATAAAACAACGAAAATTCAAATCCAAAAATTTTTTTTGTGTAGAAACATTCATGAGATTTATTGTTTAGAGAGAGTCCCTTTCAAATGTTGACCGCAACTGCACCGTAATTCGGCCCGGCCATCCGTAAACACCAATTTTGAAAGACTCGTTGGAGGACTCGGTCGGTATCCCGCGAATAACTTTAGCAATGTTGGCTCCTAATGCCTCAATCGAAGTTGATGTATCCACAAAGCATTTAGAGTTTATATACCCCCAATAAAATAAGAGCCGCAAGGTGTGATATACCACGGTCTTGGAGGCCAATCCACTGGCCCGCAACAAGAGATAAATTGACTCACCGAAATGACGACGCAGTAAATGCATTGTTTCACGGGCTATGTGGTAAGTAGCGTCTAGTTGCGAGTTGTTGGAACCAAATCGTATGGAGCTCACGGGCTTCATTTCCGGCATCCGGCATCAAATAGTCGTTTATCATGGCGCGACGGCGTTGCCCATTCACTGTTACGTTGGCTCCAGCCTCGCCCTTGCAGAAATATGGGCCGATGATTCCTTCTGCCCATAGGTCGCATCAAACGGTTGTTTGTATGAATGTATTGGCTTCGGGTTGCTCTTCAGCCTTAATATGGAAATTTTGCTTATTGTCGTATCCATTAAGCCAAAAATGGGCCTCATCGCTGAACAAAATTTGTCACAGAGTGTCGATTTTTGTAATACAATTGTATGATTTGTAAACATTATTGAGGCGTAAGTCTTTCCACGCTCAAACGTCAATGAATACTAAGAAAAACCATGTATCTAGTTTGACAGTAGTCACGCGTAAGATGTCCGAAAAACCCTATTGGGAAAAGTATCCCGAATCTGATCACCCTTTATTCCGACATCCGTGAGAGTATTTCTCGCTGCGATGTAACAATTGAATAAACAGCGTTTTACGGAAAAATCACTGGTAAGGAATAGTAAAAATGAAAAAAATCTAACAATCGAAATGAATACAAATATTTTATTATTGTGTCAAAAAATCAGCTGATTGTGTTAAATTCTCTGGGAGCAGGATAGCGATTGCGAATGTCGCCACCCCTGTATTCTTTCCTTCATCACTTGGAAGTGAGTATTGGAATTGAGTAGTTAAGCCCTGCCTCGTAGAAGAAAGCCCGTACCTCATGAGTTTCTCACCTCGCTCCTGATAACCATTTACCTTTCTCAAAACGTCCATTTAGTTGAAGTCTTCCTTTAGGCATCTGTGGTTGGCGTTGGTGTCTAAACTAAAATTATTATATTACCGAAACAAATTCCACGAAGCAATTTTCATTTTGCAGCTGGACTCGTATGAAAAATAAAGTGATGATCATTGAATAGAAGTATTCTCACCAGTAAATACTTAGTGGCTTTGTGTAGTCTACGAGCTGTATATGCGGAATTCCACAATAATTTATTGCTATGAGTAGAAATTCCTATTCATCGCGGAGCCAAAATTGTAGTTTGAAAAATATTATATTCACTAAATCCGCCATAAAAAACAAACTCACATGAAACTATTGCGTCGTTTGAGAGGTAAACTAAAATAAAAAAAAAATAAATGCTTTATTAAATAAGTGGCAAAATATATTTGAAAAAAAAGTGGAAAATAAAAAATAACAAATTTGGATGCTCTATTGCGTTTTGCAATCAACAAACTCGTACATATACGCTCAACCATATGCCCAGGCACCCAAACACCCACAACCCAACGTTAGCACTAATGACGCTATTAGCAAACTATAAAAAAATAGGAATAACTGTATAAAAAAAATAAAATGACAACATTGCTAAAACGTGCATGTATGCGTGTGTGTACGCGCTTATTTGAAGTTCATTGCCCCCATTCATCTATTTGTGCGTTCGCTAATCTTTGCGTCTTGCACACCGCCCGCACCACTTTTCCCCTTATCGCTGGGTGTTTTCACGCCAGCGCTCACTGATACCAGTATACGGTACATATATGCATACACACACATATATGTATATTTAATATATTTAATTAAGTGGGCTCGTTTACGTGTATTCGCAATTTACGCGCCAGCCAGTGGCCACTTGAAAGATATTTTGCACTCGATTTTTTTGCGCAATTTCGGAATGTATGTCTGCATATTTTCTGCTTAGTATTTACTATTTAGAATTGTATTGGGTGACCCACTAAAACCAGTAGTAACTAATAAATAACTATGTAAGTAAATTATAGTGAATTCAAAGTTAGTACTTTATGTGCCCCATGCAAAGTTGTGGCCTGAGAGTCCTTGGGAGGATTTGAAGGGGTGTAGAATGTGTAAATAGTGCCGCAGAGGTTTTACAATAGAAGGATAGCTTGAAAGATCGAAGTGTTTTTTTCTTGAATACCTCGTTGAATCTACATTCAGGTTCCCAAATCACTGCAAAGATGGACGAAGGCGACTGCTAGCTACCCTTACAGCGGATAAAAATGTATTAAGTTTTTCAGTCAGTGCTTTCGATCAATGCACAGAGGGGAGTTCAGGAGTGTTTTTCCCGATGTCAGGACTATTGAGCACCTTGGAACAAAACCAGATGGGTATAGAGCCAGGACTGATATTACAAAGACAAACGGACAATGAATTCTGATACAGCAACCTTAAAGATATATACATCAATTTGTGTTTTAATTATCCTGTGAATATGCTGAGTTTAACTTTGAACTGACCTTCAATTTGACCCCAACAACCAACCACTTGTCCTGAAAACGACAAAGTGACAACGAATTCGCTTTCAGCAACTTCAAAAACGTTTTTCGGTGGATATTCTAGGTTTGTCCTTGAAAAACATTAGTTTTCAAGTTTAGGTAGTTCGGGGATGATTTTACCTCGGAAGAGGGATTGGAATTTGCGTACTTGCCGGGATGTATTACCGTTAGAACAACAACAAAAAAATCTCGAACCGAATTAGAAAACATATTTTTTTATTTTTAAAGTTTTTCTGAATTTTTCACAAAGGCACCTCTATTTAATCAAGGGTGTGTTTTGATATGATATAATTAAAAAATTTTAATTTGGGCCTAGGCAATTTCTTCCAAAATTTCTTAGGAGTATTTTCAGAAAAAAATATCAAAATAGGTCAATAATTGCTTTCTCTAGGATTTATAAACTAAACTTGCTGAAAAATCCTCATCGTGTGATGGACGATGCATTCACAATTACTCGTTGATTGCTTGGCTGTTCTCTAGGTAATTTATTAAGGGCTTAGGGGTAGTCAGAATTTGCAAAAAATTGGATTGTTTTCTGCATTTTCTTAAAGTATGGTATCTTAAAAATATTGTGTGAAAATTTGAAGTGAATCCAACAAATACTTTTCGAGTTATTCAACAATTAACAAAGGGCAATCGGGCGCTCCGGAAATCGATAGCAAATCTTTAAATGCATTTTTCTCAAAACTATTTTATTTGAACTGGTGATCACTGTATCATAAAAACCGCTTGGTAGATTTCAATACTTTTTATACTGCTTAAAAAAAAAAATAAAAAACTCGTGCCTAATCGAAGAATTTTTTTTAAACAATGAATTGCCAGTTTTTTTCTCGAAAATTTGAAAAATATTTCCTGAGACCGTCATATTCTTAATTTTGAAGTTTTGAAAGTTTTGGTCAGGCACAAGATTATCTATTAATAAAATTAATTTCTCTTGCCCGATTGATTTTAGATGAATTTCCGTGTGACGACCACCGCAAGGGACTTCTGGAGAAACGAGCACCACGCAAGCAGCGATAACTTTTACAATTATTAATTTTTTTTTTTATTTTCCTAAAGTCAAGTCGAAACATGATGTGTTAATGCTGTGTTTTCATTTTTGTAAAATAAGCAATTGGAAGATGGTTCTATGTGCCAATGAAGTCCATGCAAGTGGGGAAAATTACCACTTGGGAGTGGCCAGGACGATTCTTTTGCATATGGTTCAAGCAGCTCATGTCCGGGATTAGCCCACGTATCCTCTGTGTAGCTTCCTAACACCTGTTCGGGAGTGAGCTAACATTAGAAGGCAAAGCATTCCAGGATAGCTGGTTGTGCACTGGGTTATGGACCCACCACATAAAAATCCCCCCCAAGGAAAATATATACAAAGCCTCGGATGAGAACTACCTTTACTGCCCCTGCAAACGAAATAAGGAATATGATTTGAGGGCATGCACCTAGAATGTCCGGTCCCTTAATGGGGAAGGTGCCTCTGCCCGGCTGGTGGATGTCCTCGTGAGAGTAAAGGCTGACATCACTGCCATTCAAGAAATGCGATGGACGGGGCAAGGCGAGAACAACTTAGGACCTTGCGACGTCTACTACAGCTGTCATGCATAGGAATGCAAATTCGGTGCGGGAATTGGTATGCGAGAGAGACTTCGTCGGTATGCGAGAGAGTACTGTCGTTCACTCCGGTGGACGAGAGTCTCGCAATAATCCGCATCAAAGCCCGTTTTTTTAACACCTCGCTCATTTGCACCCACGCCCCGACGGAAGGGAAGGACGATGCGACGAAAGCTTTCTTCTATGAGCGCTTGGAACGTTCCTATGAGCGCTGCCCCCACCACGACATAAAAATTGTGCTTGGCGACTTCAATGCCAGGGTGGGCAAGGAGGGAATTTTTTGTCCCACAGTCGGAAAATTCAGCCTGCGCAATGAAACATCCGGTAACGGACAGAGGCTGATCGACTTCGCCGGGGCCCAAAACATGGTAGTCTGCAGCACCAGATGCACGTACGATGCGAGGACCCAACACCGACCCGGATAATTACCTTGTTGCAGCCAAACTGCGCACACGCCTCTGTGCAGCAAAAACAAAGAGAATGTTCATCGAGAAGCTGCAAGCGCAACAGACAGCCAGAAGCTTCGCCACTCGACTCTCACTCCTGCTCTCAGAGAGTACTGCCCAACAAACCGGCAAGTACGAGCAATAGAACAACATTTCTCTTTTCCTGCGTACCGCCGCCGAAGAAAAAATCGGATTCCGGCGAGCCCGAAAAAACAGTTGGTACGACGAGGAATGTCATGCAGCCGCCGAAAGAAAGGATGCCGCCTATAGAGCCACGCTGCGATAGGGCGCAACATGAGCCATGTGTGAAATACGTGAGTGCGAGGAGCTTGAGATGCTGGCCAAGAGGAACAACGCCCGAAAATTCTACCAGAAAGTTCGGCGGCTTACATAAGGTTTTAAGACCGGGGCATTTTCCTGTAAGAACAAAGATGGCGAACTGGTGACTGACATCCAGGGCATTCTTAAATTATGGAGGGAACACTTCTCGAACCTGTTAAACAGTGATAGCTGCGCATATCACAGAGAATGTGAGGCTCCCGATACCCTAATCGTCGATGACGGAATTGTTGTTCCGTTACCCGACCATGAGGAGGTGAGAATAGCGATAACGCGGCTAAATAACAACAAAGCCAACTGACGCCGGTTAGCATGAGAAAAAAACAACTAGCGCGCTTTGTTAAACTTGGCCAAAATCGCGTAAGCAGTTGTCGCGCCAATTAAGCAGAAGAAGAGGAAAAAAAGCAATTGACTAGCAAGGACAATATCTTACAATCAACATTTTTTCCGGCCTCTGACTACACCTAACTCCTTAATTTATTTATGTTTTATTATTAGTAAATATAATGCACTGCGACCTTCAATGTGGTTTTTCATCCTTGAATGAGGGCCTATGATTGGAAGCTTTTGATACATTTGAATCCTTCCTCAGGCTTTTTGTCATAGCAGCAATAGATTTTGAGTCACAACATCGTCTTGCAAGAGCTGCAGATTCTCAAGAGATGTGCTATAGAGTTCCATCGCCCAGCTCATAAAAACGATAGACTTTGTATTTATTAACCCCAACAAGACTACAAGAGCCCATATGGTATTAAGTGGTAGTTCATAAATCTTCTACATCTAGGCTTAGCAGCCCATTTCATGGTTTCTTATAAGTTAAGCTTAACTGCCTATCCTGCCTCTGTTCTAGATTCTCCATTCAGTGTCGTACGAGTTCTGTGTTTTCTCAATCTTTGGTAGCCTAATTTATGCGTGCTTTCGTAGGCCAAAGAAGGGTTCCGTGCCATGGAATTTTAACTTAGCAAACTTCGCTATTACGCTGGTATGAAAACCAAACATTACAAGGAACTGGCTACTGAGATGATCTGTTCTTACAGAAAGTGAGTGGATATTGTTTTGGTTATTTGCCGCTTTCGTCTAAACAGATGGACTTCGGTTTCGTTCTCATTGCAAAGTCCTGTGTACGCGTAAATCGGATGTGTTTAGCGGAGCTTTTAAGGCTCACAAACTTTTTTTTTTTAGAGGGGATAAAATTGTCAGAAATATGTGCCACCAATAATATTTAGGGCAAGCACCTACAAAAACAGACATCCCCTCTTCGGCTGACTTCCACTCGGGACTGCATATTTGCATAATATCGAGGTGGAACCGCGATTGTGTCTATTGACCACAACAGGAACCAACTTGTCACTATACGATTCAGTCGTTAGTGATAAATTCCGGCGTCTGTGATTGTCGTCAGTCCGTCTCTGGTCCACTTTTGCTTCTAAATGAATACAGGCTCAGGCGTCATTGCTATCTGCCTATAGCTGGTGCTTTTGCAACAGTTGCCTTCTTCGCCTTTCTTCATCGAGCTCACTCATCAGCCCAACAGTGTTTTGAGCTCCACGTGATGTTTATTAGATTAGAGACGCATCCGGTTGTGTGTCATACACCAGGGTTAGTTAACTTCACGCGCTGAGGACAGTGGAATGCAATAGGAGTCTGCGAGCTATTGCTCCGAACAGGAGTGGCAATATGATGAAGCTACCTTTGCTTTTGGCTAGGTGTATATTGTATTTATATAAATGAAAAGAGTTCAGTGGCTTGAGAACTTAAGGGAACAGATACCTGTAAAATTTCGCAACAAATTTTTTTTTTCATAAAATGTTAATATCATATAATCCTTTAAGAATGTGTCAAACAATTTTTAGAATGTAAATTTAAGTATTTCTTATATTAAAGATCGTCCACAGTGACGACTCTATTTTTTGCGTTCGATCGCTGGGAGAGGTATAGTTACGTATTCAAACTTTAGACGCGTTTTTCTCAAAACTGTATTTTTCGAAGCCGAAGCTACAATGTCCGCCGATTGAGAAGCCCTGCTGTGACCTTCCTGGAAGAATTGAGTGTACATCCGCTATTTTAGATGATTAAAAAAAAAATTGTATTATTTTAATGTATAAATAAACTGTAAGCCAATTTTGAAAAAAATATATTGACCTCTTCATTTTAAATAATTTTAATGAAAATCGGGGAACTATGGCCGTTTACAGGTATCTATACCCTTGAGAATCCTTGAGAATCAAGGACTGGAAAAAACGCTTATCATGACTATTTGTAGCTTAATAATTCTAGAGAGAAAAAATTTCAATTGTGCGGTGAGGTCTAAGGACAACCCTAATCAAAATGTTTTTAGTCAGTTTCACCAAAGTGAATAACCAATGTTAGCCAGTAGACAACTCAAAAATTTAAATTATTTTACTCATGTGTGTTTATTATTGGGCCAGCAGGACTTGTAATCCGCTGCTGCGCTTACTATCTTCTTCTTCTTCTTCTTCTTGATTGGCGCGATAACTGCTTGCGTGGTTTTGGCCGCGTTTAACAAAGCGCCCTCCCGTTTCTTTCTCGTGCTAGCCAGCGCCAGTTGGAAATACCGAGAGGAACCAAGCCCTCCTACACCTGATATTACCAACGTAGAGGAGGTCTTCCTCTTCCTCTGCTACCACAAACTGGTACCGCATCGAAAACCTTCAGAGCTAGAGCGTTTGTATCCTTTAAAGTGGTGGAACTTGAAAAATAAGGCTATGATTAGGCTCTGGTAATTAGAGAGCGGGCTTGCTCCAGTTGCCTGCTGCGGTTGCTTTCTAATGAATAGAAATATAATGAGCAATCCGCCTACGCTTGAATTTCCTACTATATAAGCCAGCTGAGAATTCCAGACAAGTATGTTGCGCAAGTGAAATAAGATGTCTGCTTTATGGTGTATACACAATTTCTTTATCTAAGTCTTTTGTTGTAATAAAAATTTTTGTTTGTTTAAATGAACACTGCCCTTTTTTACTTCTCAAATAAAATAGCCTTAATAGAAAACTCTCTATTACAGTTGTGAGTTATACTTTTATTTATAAATTTCTCAAATGAATGTAATTTATTAATTCCATTTACCTTTACCTGAGTCACCTCTATGTCATACGGGAAGACTATGGAGAAATTTTTTTAAGTACAAAACTAGTTAAAAAAGAATTGGTGGCGAGAGATAAAATCTATATGGCTACGTATGCCCAGCCATCCACCATTTGGCCCACCATCTGCCTCCTTTCTTCACCAGCTTAGCCAAAATAAACAAATTCCCTAGTTCTATTTATGCCCACTACCAGCTATTTGCTGTTTTTCTGCTTTAAATACTTTTCGAAAGCCATTGCTGACCTCTTTATTTGGCAATTTTTATTTATTACTACCAATTCGATTTCATTTATTGCTCCTATCTTTTTATTGATTTGGCAGGTCTAGCAGTAATGCACACAATTTGCATACCTAATTATAAATAAAAATTGATATACTTTATTTGTGTTGAGTGCATAAATTTGTAAAAAATATTACGCATTCTCGTTGTTGGGCACGGCCGACGCACGGCACATAGACATAAATATTTCTATACCAGAATAAACAGCACACTCATATTGCCCTCATTGCGGCAAATTGATGTAATTTTTCAGTGGCTCACCAATGAATTTACCGCCTGCACTGCTTTATCGGACACGCTCGCGTTTACTTAAAAGCTGAGCGAAATTGCAGCGCGTAAACAAAAACACGCAAACAAATTTTTATTAAATAATATATTATTAATAAAGTACATTAATTTGCTCAGAGATTTGAGGCAAAATATTTTCAATTGCGATGACAACAGCAGCCAGTTAATGCTTACGTCGCTTTCGCCCCATTCCTCCTACAGGGCGTATGAACAACAACCCAATGAGATGAGGTGACATTGAACTTGAAATTACGTATACGCGTCGGTGTGCCGGTAGTTTTGTTCGCCTCCTACTGCTGCGACATTTGTTTGCTTGTGACGAAAATGTGTGTTTACCTACGTAAGTATGTATGAGCACAACAACAGCGATATGAGTAATGTTGTTTATGAAGTGGCGAGCCTAAACTGAGAGGAAAATAAATGTGGGAAAATTAATAATAATAATGCAGGTTGTATATGTAACTTTTTGTTTTTCAAATAATAACGAAAATACTAAAATTATTATTATTATTGGTCTAGTAGATAGTTGTGAGTCCGAGATGTATCTAGTAAGGTATGTATATATATTTTATGACGAGCTAAAAAAACTGTTTTCTGCTACCCTCTAAATTTGTTCCGTGACAAAAAAAAATGTATACACTTATACACCTAAGCGACTTAATGTCACGTGAGCAAAATATTTTGGACATGACCTTAAATATTTCTGAAAACTGGTTAATTTGTAGGCTTGAATATAATGGGAATGAAATTGAAAATATTGTGAAAAAATCTATTAATTTTGAGATTTATTCATGCTGAAAATTTTGGTTTGGTGTTTTTTTTTTCATTTTGGTATTTGTTTGTTTTTGCTTTTTTAAAAGCATTAAGCACCCTTTCAAAGAAAAAACTTCTTTGTAAAAGAAAGAAATTCTAAAGATAAATTCCAGTTGCAAATGAAGGCACATTAGTAAGCAGCCACACGGAATTTTCCAATGGTTCGTTGTACGCACTTAAATACAACTCAAAAAGTTATTGGATTTCCACAACGAAACTTCCGGGAATTTCTGACTATACTCTCAGCTATAAATAAGAAAATTTAAAAAATAAATTGAGGGATACGTTTCTCAAAAATGATGAAAAAAATATTTCCAAAAGCTTTAAATTTTTTTCCAAATCACCATTTTTTAAAGGGCATATTTTAACCTAAAATTTTATAAAAATCCTAAATAGAACCGAATGTATTTGACTTTAAGAAAATGTTTACCAAAATTTTGGACATTGAATAAATTAAAAAAGAAAAAAAATATTCTAAATTTTCAGTTTTCTTCTTATTTCACTCCAGTCTACCAATGATCCAATTTTCCGAAAAATTTAAGACCGTTCTAAAACAGTTTGATCGCTTGATAAGGAATTGCCCACTTATTTTTATTTTTGTTTCTGTTTCTGCAAATTTAGTACAAAATGTGTATACGAGGTGTGTTCAGAAAGTATCGCGAATTTTGAATTTTCGCAGATTAAGTACATTCGAATTTCGATTTCTTTGTGCCGATATGTTGGTACCCATGTCTCTCGCTCATGCCGACGAGTTCGGCCATTTTGAATGTTCAGTTAATTGTTGTTGTTGTTCAGTTGCTTTGCTTGAATGTGTTTCTGTCTTCGTCTTCGATTTTTACCTATTCAAAAAGATGGGTCAAAGAACCTACGGAGAAGCTACTTTGGAGAAGCTACTTTGGACCAAAGCAACGTTTATTGGTAGTACAAAATGTTCTCAGAAGGCCGAGAAGATATGAACGACGAAAAACGTGCCGGACGCCCGAGCACTTCAACAACAAACGAAAAAATTGATGAAGTGACGAAAATGGTATTGGCCAATCGTCGAATCACCTTAGAGCAATTGCTGAGGTCCTTAACATATCGATTGAATCGTGCCATTCGGTTTTTCAATGACTTGGGCATGAGACGGGTCGCCGCGTAATTCGTACCAAAACTGCTCAATTTCGACCAAAAGCAGCATCGTATGAACATTGCTAATGAGCTGACTCTATCCGCTACGACCCAAATTTGCTCCAGGGGGTAATAACTGGTGACGAATCGTGGGTTTATGGTTATGACGCAGAAACCAAAGCTCAATCATCTCAATGGAAGCTGCCGCACGAACCAAGACCGAAAAAAGCGCGCCGAGTTCGGTTGAATGTAAAAGTTTTGCTTACCGCTTTCTTCGATTACAGGGGCGTTGTGCATCAAGAGTTCTTGCCACAGAGTAAAACGGTCAATAAGGAATATTACCTGCACGTTATGCGCGATTTGCGCGAAGCAATTCGCCAGAAATGCCCGGATTTGTGGAAGAACAAAAATTGGGCTTTGCATCACGATAACGCCCCTGCTCACACATCATTGCTTGTGCGCGACTTTTTGGCCAAAAACAACACACTAATGATGCCGCAGCCACCGTATTCCCCAAAGCTGCCCCCCTTTGGCTTTTTCTTGTTCCCGAAACTTAAGAGGCCCTTGAAAGGACGACGCTACGCTACGATTGAAGAGATAAAGACGGCATCGAAGGAGGAGCAGAACAAGATAAAAAAAAATGATTTTTGAAGTGCTTCGAAGATTGGAAAAAAGTGCATGGTATCTCATGGGGTTTCTTTGAAGATGACAAAATAGATATTAATAAATAGGTAATAATTTTTGAAAAAACACAAAATTCGCGATACTTTTTGAGCACACCTCGTACCACCGCATGTATATCGAAATAATATAATCTCTTTCATTTATCTCCACAGAAGATCAGAAAATGTTATCCTATGGTTTTAAGAGAAGTTGCAACTATTTTTTATAGGGCCTATCTCATCCTATCTCGTAAGCTACTAATTTAAAGAGTATTAATTTAAAATGGCCAGCGTAGCCGAATGGGCTTATGCGTGACTACCATTCGGAAATGCACAGATTTAAAACCGCGTGCACAGAACTCCTCAACAGACAATGGCAAACCTCCGCGAGTATTTCTGCAATGAAAAGCTCCTCTAAAAAAAGAATTCTGTCTTTCGGAGGCGGTATAAAACTGACTCGAAAAAGCAGCTTGCAAAATCACCAGCCATTATCAGCACATAAGACGTTTCCTTCAAACATTCAGCAGTGTTGCCAACCTTTGAGTTTACAAAGTCAATAAAATTTGGAAAAAAGCTTTTTGAAATCCTGTTGGCATTCATTTTTTGTATCCAAAAATATTTTTTTTTTAAATTATAAATAAAATAAAAAACATTTAAAGAACATACAAAATAACAGTAAACAATATACAAATAATTTATCCTATAATTCGATAACACGAAATTTATTCATTCAAAAGCATTCTATACATTTGCAGTATATAGGGTGGCGCAAACCTAATCATTCAATTGTGTTTTTGAATAACTTTTTTATTACTTAAAAA
The DNA here is from genome assembly GCA_037575425.1 of Anastrepha fraterculus. Lineage (NCBI taxonomy): Eukaryota > Metazoa > Arthropoda > Insecta > Diptera > Tephritidae > Anastrepha > Anastrepha fraterculus. The sequence goes on along the minus strand of JAYXIM010050123.1, from coordinate 219,824 downwards.
AAAAAGAACTTTACTTTTAACAAAAAAAAAAAAAAAATTATTTTATTAGCTGCGCAACTAAGTTCTCGCTGTTTTTTTGTTGAAAATACATTTTTATTCTGAAAACATGCTTACAAGTGAATCATTGAAAGTATTGCCCATCGCTCGCTACTACTTTTTCCCATCTTTCTGGTAGATCTCGTATACCGTCGCGGTAAAACTGTTCATCTTTTGAGGCTATCCACGGATCAAACCATTTTTTGATGTCTTCATATGAATGGAACTGCTGGTCTGCTAGACCATGCGCCATCGATCGGAACAGGTGATAATCGGACGGCGCGATATCTGTAGAATATGGCGAGTACCGGTAGGATTTCCCATTTCAGTGTTTCCAGGTTTTAATGGGCTTGGCAACGTGAGGTCGAGTGTTGTCAAGCTGTGGAATCACTTTTTCATGCCTCTCCGCGTATTGCGGCCGCTTCTCGCGCAGTGCTGGACTCAATCGCATCAATTGAAATCGATACTAATCCCTAGTAATAGTTTCGCTTGGTTTTAACAGTTCATAATAAATAACACCAACTCGGTCCCACCAAATACATAGCATAACCTTCGCAGCGTGAATATTCGACCGAGGCGACGACGTAGAAGCATGACCAGGCAGTCCACATGGCCTTTTTTCTTCGGATTGCTGTAATGAATCCATTTGCCATCAACCGTCACAGTGCGATGAAGAAAACCCTTCCTTTCTTGCCGCTGGAGCAGTTGTTCACAGGCAAAAAACGACGTTCAACATCCGTTGGTTTTAACTTATAAGGAACCCACGTCCACTGTTTCTGAATCATTCCCAAAGCATGCAATCGTTTGGAAATGGATTGGCGGGTAACTCCTAATATTGAAGCAAGCTCTTCTTGCGTTTGACACGGATCCTCCTTGAGCAATGCCTCCAATTCAGTGTCTTCGAAGGTTTTTGTCCTTCCTTCACGCGGACGGACGTCAACATTAAAGTCACCGTCTTTGAAGCGACGGAACTAATCTCGGCACGTTTTTCCACTTAAAGCAGCATCTCCATAAACTTTTTGTAGCTCTCGATGCGCTTCAGCCGACGTTCTTTTCGAATGAAAGAGGAAAATCAACCCTTCACGCAAATGACGATTATTCGGCACAAAATCAGACATTTTCACAAAACCAAAAGTATATGATACCAAAACAAAATCGGTAATGTGTCGAAACAGTTTGTTTACCATATGTCTAAGCTTGGTTTATGACGTTTAAGTTATGTTAGAATCGACTAGCACACACTGCTGGCGGAATCTATTGACAAACAGCGGGAACTTAGTTGTGCACCTAATAAAAACCTTTTTGCCTCTACGCGCTCCATTGCTGGACTGTTTGTATACTGCAACTGTTTAGTTCGCACGGGCCAAATTTGAATTTACTTTCAGGTCAAAGGTATTTCTAGAAATACTTTTTGAAAATATTGAAATGCGAGCACCCCACATGCATATACAGTGATGCAGCCGAAGATGACGCCGAACACACCTTTTTCCAATGCTTGCGTTGAGAACAAAATCGTCGAACGCTGGAGAATACAGTGAGTCACCTAGCCACTGAAAATGTAATCGGCAAGATGCTAAGCAGGACCTGGACGCAGGAACACAAGCGTAGACCTTGTAGTGGGGAAGATGAAACACCACTTTGAAGAAATGCAAAAGCGTTTGCAGGGTAACGGACGGTTCCAAACGGGAAGGAGTTTTTAGTTTCCGGATTTACCATTTTTGCGACGGCAGCTTTGATGTGGCGTGAGGCATTATAAACCACCTTATCCAAATTAACAAATAAAAACAAATTCAAAAAAAAAAATTTTGTTGATGTACGAAGCCATTTGCAAGAACTATTAATGTTCGGATAGGGTGATTAATTTTGCCCCACTTTGTATAAATTACGTCACAAATTAATTCCAATGTCTATTTCCTCAACATTTTCAAATAGTGGCAAAAAATTGATTTCAAGTCATATTTTGAAATTTGGTAATGTATGCCAATTTGCATCACCTGGTATATTATAATTGCCACGTCAACATTTTTTTCTTTCTAACCCGTTTGTTATGCGGAGTAGTGCATTTACTGTTAGAAGAGTTAGTCGGTTAAGAATTTTTCTCTTAAATTTTTGCAACAGTCATTATATATTAGTCAAAATTTTACGAATTTAGATTTAATTTTAATTTCAAAATCATTTAAAGGTGTAGTGAATTCATTGTGCGTGAATTCAGTGCTACCACACCATTAAATATTTCAAATTATTTCATGATTTTAGCTCTGTGAGAAATGCAAATGCGTGGCAGTTTATTGAGTTCAAGGGAAGGCGCTAGACAAAGCAGCAGGGACAAAACCATGTTTCTTTTGCGTTTTAATTTTCAAAAAGCACTAAATCTAGTGGTTAAAGCACTAAACTGGCAACTGTGCATTTCAGCTTAAATACTATACTACTCTGAACACAGCTGACGCAACATGCAGCATGCAACATGGATAATTGAATATTTAGTTGCACTAAGAGCCCTTGCTAAACCGTGCTGCTCTTCGACATTAGTCGGTGAATGTAAGGCAAAATGTAACAGTGTTGCAAAACACAACAAAGTTTGTCTTATTTGCGTGTCTGGACATTGTGGTACTAAAGGGTGGTTAAATTTTAAGGGCCGATGTTGAATGTGAACCGCACCCAAACCTCAAGTTTTTTTCTGCTTTTTATTTGACAATTTGAACCTTGAAAAAATATACAATCGAGAAACGCGTTAAAGTTATTCAGGCTTATTATGAAAACGGGCGTTCAAATCAAAATGCATATCGCGCACTTCGTGATTTTTTCGGTCAATTTAATTGTCCAAATGTGCGCACAATCGGGTTGTAGGAGATGTTAAAACACCAGTGCATGCTTGTACAGCTCGTACCTACTGCAGAAAATATTGTTGCTGTTCGCGAGAGTGTGATTGAAGAGCTGTTCACCTCAACTCGTCGTCGTGCCCAACAACTGCACCTCTCACGCTCGTCGTTGATGAACATTATACATAAAGACTTACATTTACACGCTTACGAGGTGAAATTGACTCAAGAACTAAAGCCTCTTGACCATTTCAAGCGTCTTTAATGGTCAGAATGGTGGCAGAAAATGGCAACAGTGAATGACCAATTTTCGAACAAAATCATCTTCAGTGATGAGGTACATTTTCGCCTCAGTGGATTCGTCAATAAGCAGAATTGCAGCATTTGGGCGAATGATAATCCAAGAGTGATTCCGTAAAACCATTGCACCCACAAAGAGTGACTATTTGGTGCGGTTTATGGGTCGGCTCATCATTGGGCACTATTTTGTTCCATACATAATTGAGCCATACCAATATTATCATAATAAGGAAAAATGACAACAATTTAAAAAAAAATTGTATTTTATTCAAAATCAACACCGGTCCTTGAAACCTAACCACCCTTTACAAGTAACGAGTGTACTGATAAACTGACTAATAAAGGCTCTGCAATCACACGACCAGGTCTTGCACCCTTTCTATGTGTTAATTCTGCATCAATGCAACTACACATGTATTGACGACTTCATGACGTCTACCCATAGAAGGCATGGGTCTGAGTTGAGTGCCTGGAGAGTAGGCAATTGCCTTGTGAAAGAACCAAAGAGGGAATTAGCGACCTTTCTTCTCAAACTTATTAGGAAGGACCCGAGAGTACTGTGGGCATAATCACAGGCCACAACGCCTGTGGTCAGCATATGGCTACTATGGGAATTATTGCCGACCCAATATGTATATCCAGTCGTGAGAATGAGAACACTGCAGCGCATATTCTCTGTAGTTGTCCGGTGTTTTCTAGACTAAGACTTAGGCTATTGGGGAGCGATGTATTGTGTATGGATAAAGTTTATACTCCTCCTCTTCCGAATCTCTTCAGATTCACTAATAAATCCAGAAGATTTGTGGATGAGTGACCTTAAACAATTGTTCCGTTTTACCATTCCACTGTAATCTATCCGGGTGTAGTACAATGATCTTCCTAACTGAGCGCTTACACTTGTCCAACCCCCACAAATCAAATCTAATCTAATTGAGAATTTCGTAAATATGAAAAAAAATTTCATTTCATTAGTTCAGGTTTTCCTGCTGGGGCTAAATATATTATAAATAAATATCTTACACGCACATACACATACTCTCATACATGCATTTTCTACAATGTTTTGTCGTCACGTTACTATGCCAAACGATCATGTGGTTCAAATTTCGCATACCCGGCAGCCGCACAACGGAAAGCTTTTTGCATTCGCCTACGAAAAGTGTAAACATAATTCATTGAGTGCTTGATGACGTAGCAACAGCGGTGGGCAGAAGCAAAATGCTGAGCATGCAAGTGAATAGTAGTGTGACGCAGACAATACACAGAAAGCCCGGTCATTTGAGCGATCGCGTGCGCTATCATCGACGCCTACCGCTTGCCTCCCACGTTGCGCGACGTAAACAAATTTCAGGGAATGAGCAGCATTTTGGTTTGACGATGGAAAAATTCAAAGCCCCTGCTCTTCAACCCACGATCACCGCCCGCTGCAGAACACTTCGGCCGGTGAAAGTCGATAGCTGCAAAACACTGTCGCAGCCCTTACCAAGAACACGAAACTTTTAATCCAAGGCCGAGCTCGACTATGCAATCGTCATTCGGCGCTCTTGGCGCACGCTCCGCTTGTAATAAAAACTGCATTCGGTTTAATGTTGCGGAAGCAATTTAATAGCTGCATGCATACAAACAAACAAGCACAAATACAAATGCAAAGTCTACAGCTTGCAATGGATATAAGTTTGCAAATAAAAAAAGAACAAAAACAATGATTTCCAGTGCGATCACCGGCTTGACTCGGCTGTGCGCTTTTGAATTGGTACTTTTTGTTATTGTGCCCAGAGCACAGAGAGCGTGCACCTGAACTCAGTCACGTAGGCCGTGCGAATTGCTTAGTCAAAATGAAACTGAAACTATGCCAATTGTGGGCTAAGTAAGAGCCGCAGCGAAAAACAACGCGCTTATAAATAATTCTGTGACGAAAGCGGTCGCATGGTGCTTGCCGCTGGCGTGATGTTTTTGTTATTGCCATTCCTTTTCTATGTAGGTACATATCTGAGCAGCGCACAGCTGAGCCAGCGCGAAATTATGATATTTGTAAGCAAAATTACGCGTGGATGGGCTGCTGCCCCTTTTATGCCGATAGCGGCAGCTGGCGCGGGATTCAAGGGAAATGCGATAGGCCAATGTGGCGTTACTTAGCTATCAGTGTTTTGTTATTGCTTTTCGGTGGCTGTGATAATTAGTCAAAAAACGGTGCTAAAAAGTACAGATTGATTACATTTTTTAATTTATTTGAGCCTCATCAGCATTTCACTTGTCGGGGTGTGATGATAAATGGCTGTGAAAGATTGCGCCGCAAGAGAATTTCTTTGGCTCCATGAGTCTTACACATACAAACATACATAAAGAGATTAAATGCTATAGGAAGCGATTGTAAAAGTCAAAGTAGCAAGAAGAATTAATTAGAATAGGTAAATGCAATAGCCAAACAGTTGGCTTTATAGTAAATTTCGCTCATTCATAATTTTTTATTTATTTATTTATTTATTATAAATTTACAAATACACTGCCCGTACCCCACATTACACTACATACACCGTAGTATGCCATAAAATGAGCCTTGAACTGTATTTTGAATCAATTTACTAAATGAGTTATAATTTTTCCTACTGGGCTGCAGTGGAATACTTAGAAATTTTAATTTCTCATAATAACTGTAACAGCTTAGGTCTACTTTGATTTGGAAAGGTGGAATAGACAACCTTCTGTTAGTGAATAACCATAAATGAATTAGAATTGGATTATTTCATTTCGAGTTATACAGTCAGTGTTAAAGTAAGGTGCACATCCCATTAATTTTTTTTTAAACTATTTTTTTACAGAAATATAGTTCACATTAAAAAAAGATGTCGATCATTCGTTGGCTGGAGGAAAACAATCTACACCGTCAGCAGAAAAAATTGTCAAAAACCAATGCACTTTGTGAGTCACGTGAAACTTAAACTTTAGGGCGGTAGGTTGATAAAATGGTTGAAGTACCACTTTGACACTCCCCAAGTAGCACTAAAGCGCCGCTTTGATACCTTTATGAGACCTCCAACGTTCAGTTGTCTGCAGCCAACAAGAGCTGTCGAAGAAATGGAGAGATGGAGATGAGTTGAAGTACTCCTACTTCCGCAGACTGTCGAAGAAAGGGAGACCTAGTAACCAGCCAAGTCAGCCAAGACCTCAGCCACTTTACTCTATCAAAATGCAATGAACTATAAAACTGTATACTCGATATTTTTTTAGAAATTCAGTAATTAAAAAGTTTGAACTTTTTATGAAAATTTGCCGAATTTTTATAAATTTTGTACAATGTACAAATTTGAAACTTTGTCCCACATGGGGTTTGTTGTAGATGATACCATATAGAACAACTTTTTATAGAACAATAATTGAAATCAAAAAATAAATTAACAAATAGTCAAAGCCTGCAATATGTGACGTAGATCTCTTTTGGCGCTGACTATGTGCACGTGGCTTAAATTACATTTCACATTTTGGGTAATTTGAAATATTCTACTTAAAACGCCTAAGGGTAAGTACGCATTATATAGACAAACAAATTTCAGAAGGTATTATTCGCTAGATGACCGATTTACGAAAGGTGGACCCCAGCAAACTGTCTGTAACTGGCTATAGAAATATTTAGCAAATTTTTCTAAACATTTTTAGAATAATGCTGGGTATGCATTTATGTAGTTTTATACAGACATGATATGCACCGCGGCTATTGACATTTACTATAAACGTAAAAATATTTGATGATTTCTTCTCATATAAGCACTGTTGTCCCTATGAAACTACCCGGTATATACCAAATTGCGGGAACCATCGGTTGATCTCCGTTCCACCATTTCGGAAAATTATTATAACAGATCCTACATATTTTGATTTGTACCCAAGACTCACCTTTTATGGCTGGCTGATCAAAATATTGCTAATAGAATGCTTCAACAATTGTGGTTATATTTAGCAAATTTGTTTTCATATTAAACTTTGAGCAAACAGATTTTGCCGACGGGAAAAATATTATATTCAAACGAGAAAATTTTTGAAGAAATTAATGGCATTTTTCAGACTTGGACAAATCTTATTATTCGGAAGGGATCAACAACAGGAAACTATATTGGAAAATTAAAAGAGGTTTACCCATAACAGTTAAGTTTTTTTTAGTTTTCCACGGATTTTTCAACCGACCCTCGTCGGGAGCAACAGAATCATCTGAAAACCAAAAATTCGAAATGCATTGGTTTAAGGAGTTAGAGGTAGTCAGAATTTTCAAAAAAATTGATTTTTTTTTTGCATTTTATTAAAGTAGGTATAATAACTTAAAAATATTGGGTGAAAATTTAAAGTGAGTCCGACAAATTCCTTTCGAGTTATTCAACAATTAATTGTGTTTACACGGACTTTTCTAAAGCATTTGATAGAGTTTCTCATACAATTATATTACGTAAATTAGCCTCGCTTGGTTTCCATTCCCATAGACGATGTGTGGTAACGATTGAGGGTGAATGTTCGGAACCTTTCATTGCATCTTCAGGGGTGCCACAAGGCATTATTTAAGGGCCTCTTCTCTTCGTTCTATTTGTTAATGATATTTGTACCTGTTTTTCATTTGCCAACTTTTTTTTGTATGCCGATGATTTGAAAATATTTTCGGCCATTAGAAAAATGAGGATGTTCCTATGTTGCAAACCGAAATTTATGCGCTCGTTCGCTGGTGCAGTAACTCTGGCATCCCTCTAAATATTCAGAAATGCTTTCATGTCACCTTAGCTAAAACTCAAAAAGTTTTCCAGTCATCTTACAGCATTGATAATACTTTACTTCAATCTGGTCATGAATTCAAAGATCTACGGGTGATCTTTGACTCACATTTTTCTTTCAACAGCCACATTAACTTTATTGTGTCCACTTCTTACTCAGTCTTAGGTTTTATACGGCGTAATCGCTCGATGTTCTCGGACCCTTACACTCACAAATTACTTTTTACTTCCTTTGTTCGCTCTAGATTAGAATATGCAACTTTTATCTGGAAGCCTTGCCACCAATTTGCTATTGAGAGAATTGAACGTGTACAGAAGGTGTTCCTTAACCCTATAGTGCCCAAATTTTATTTTTGAATGAAAAAAATTGCTTTGGGTGGGGATTATGGTAAAATTATAGGTTCTTTATCAAGAAAGTGAAATTTTGTTCCTTGATCCGATTATATAGGGATAAAACCTTACCCCGCCTGCAGGCGGCTTTGGGAAAGAACGCCAAAAAAAATCTAAATGAAAAACTTGCAAATTCAGTGTATTACGTACTTTTATTGAACAAAACAGAAAGTTTTTAACAGAAATCAATACAAAACAAACAGTCAGTCTTATTTCAAATAGTTTTAGAAAAATGTCTACAAAAGAAAGGCATGCTTTTGGGCATAAATAGGCAGTTGGTGCAAATTATTTATGGTGAAAATTGTGAAAGCAGTCCTTTTGCTGGAAAAAACAAAGATTCAGATTCCATTTTCGGCACACGATTTGAGTTTCGGAGGTGCACCCAGGATATTCGCACCTTTTTTTACCGGTGCGTGATAAAAACTTTGCAAAATGTCCAACTCCGTCGTAGCGAACGTCGTCAGGAGGTAAGTAAGCTTTTCTTCCAGTAAATTTTACTTGAGGAGTTTGTCATGGAAGACCTGGAGCTCTTGGTATTGAAGAATATTGTTGTTTGCATAGTACGTATGCGGTCTCTGCCCGGAAGTTCGGTAGTTGGTACTGCCTAGCATGCGTGTCAATCTTGTTAATTCTTCTGAACAAAACATAAGCGTTTATCATGGCCATATCAAGCAGGTGATTAAAAAGTCGGTTTGTGTACTTATTGCTCGTTACCGGAACCTTATATCGCCCAATTAGTCCATCCATGAGGTCGACGCCCCCCATATATGACTATTATATTCACGGACTGCATTGGGGCAATCGACATCATCAAATTTTTTTCTGAGCGGACGAACCGCGACACCTTATTTATAACATTTGTTTCATTCTGGAAGGGCTTTTCGCCTGCGTAACTCGATGCGAGTCACACTATTTTATTGTCCTTCCAAACTGATAAAGAAATGTCAACTCCTAAAGCAGATCCACAAAATTCAGTTGAATATCCACGGGGTTGTTTCCTGAGATCAAGATCTGTCGGAAGTTTGCAATTCGGAATTCGATTTGAACGAATAGTTCCCAGCGAATGTATTCCGCGTGATTTTAGAGAAACCAGAAGTGGCAGTGACGTGTAATAGTTGTCGAAATATGTTATATGGTTTTTAAAATCTGGAATATTACGGGACAATCGGACCACCACATTCGCTGATGCCCCAAGATCTGGTGTATCAGTCAGAACAGCATTGTCTCCTGCGCCGCAATATATTTCGAAGTTATAACAAAATCCAAAGGAGTCACACAAAACGAAGAGTTTTATACCCCATTTATGTGGTTCTTCTCTTCTTAATTGGCGCTATAACCGCTTACGCGATTTTGGCCGAGTTTAGCAAAGCGCGCCAGTCGTTTCTTTCTCGTGCTAACCGGCGCCAGTTGGACACACCAAGTGAAGCCAAGTCCTTCTCCACCTGATCTTTCCAACGCAGAGGAGGCCGCCCTCTTCCTCTGCTACCACCAGCTGGTACCGCATCGAATACTTTCAAAGCCGGAGCGTTTGTATCCATTCGGACGACATGACCCAGCCAACGTAGCCGCTGGATCTTTATTCGCTGCGCTATGTCTATGTCATCGTAAAGCTCATACAGCTCATCGTTCCATCGTCTGCGATATTCGCCGTTGCCAACGTGCAAAGGTCCAAAAATCTTACGCAGAATCTTTCTCTCGAACACTCCAAGCGTCGCTTCATCGGATGTTGTCATCGTCCAAGCTTCTGCGCCATACGTTAGGACGGGCATGATGAGAGTCTTGTAGAGTGTTAGTTTTGTTCGTCGAGAGAGGACTTTACTGCTCAATTGCCTACTTAGTCCAAAGTAGCACTTGTTGGCAAGAGAGATTCTACGTTGGATTTCAAGGCTGACATTATTATCGGTGTTAATGCTGGTTCCTAAATAGACGAAGTCTTTTACAACCTCGAAATTATAACTGTCTACAGTGACGTGGGTGCCGATACGCGAGTGCGCCGACTGTTTGTTTGAAGACAGGAGGTACTTCGTTTTGTCCTCGTTCACCACCAGACCCATTCGCTTTGCCTCTTTATCCAGTTTGGAGAAGGCAGAACTAACAGCGCGGTTGTTAAGGCCGATGATATCGATATCATCGGCATACGCCAACAATTGTACGCTCTTATAAAATATTGTGCCTGAGCGATTAAGTTCTGCGGCTCGTACGATGCTCTCCAACATCAGGTTAAAGAAGTCACACGACAGCGAGTCACCCTGTCTGAAACCTCGTTTGGTATCAAACGGCTCGGAGAGGTCCTTCCCAATTCTGACGGCGCTGCTGGTGTTGAGTAACGTCATCTTACATAGCCGTATTAGTTTTGCGGGGATACCAAATTCAGACATCGCGGCATACAGGTAACTCCTTTTCGTACTGTCGAATGCAGCTTTGAAGTCGACGAAAAGATGGTGTGTGTCGATTCTCCTTTCATGGGTCTTTTCCAAGATTTGGCGTATTGTGAATATTTGGTCGATGGTAGACTTTCCAGGTCTGAAGCCACACTGATAAGGTCCAATCAGTTGGTTGACGGTGGGCTTCAGCCTTTCACACAATACGCTCGCTAGAACTTTATAGGCGATATTTAGAAGACTAATCCCGCGGTAATTGGCACAAATTGCAGGATCGCCCTTCTTATGGATTGGGCAGAGCACACTTAAATTCCAATCGGCAGGCATGCTTTCATCCGACCATATTTTGCATAGGAGCTGATGCATGCACCTTACCAGCTCCTCGCCGCCATGTTTGAATAGCTCAGCCGGCAGTCCGTCGGCGCCAGCGGCTTTGTTGTTCTTTAGCCGCATTATCGCTATTCTCACCTCGTCATGATCGGGTAGCGGGACGACAATTCCGTCGTCAACGATTGGGGTATCGGGATCTTCACTTTCTCGGTGACATGCGCAGCTGTCACTGTTTAATAGGTTCGAGAAGTGTTCCCTCCATAATTTAAGATTGCTCTGTACGTCAGTCACCAGTTCGCCGTCTTTGTTCTTACAGGAAAACGCCCCGGTCTTGAAACCTTCTGTAAGCCGCCGAACTTTCTGGTAGAATTTTCGGGCGTTGTTCCTGTTGGCCAGCATCTCAAGCTCTTCGCACTCACGTATTTCGGCCTCTCGTTTCTTCTTTCGGATAATGCGTCTCTCTTCCTTTTTCAGCTCTCTGTAGCGATCCCACATGGCTCGCGTTGCGCCCGATCGCAGCGTGGCTCTATAGGCGGCATCCTTTCTTTCTGCGGCAGCATGACATTCCTCGTCATACCAGTTGTTTTTTCGGGCTCGCCGGAATCCGATTTCTTCTTCGGCGGCGGTACGTAGGGAACGAGAAATGTTGCTCCATTGCTCGCGCATGCTGGGTTGTTGGGCAGTGCTCTCCGAGAGCAGGAGTGAGAGTCGAGTGGCGAATCTTCTGGCTGTCTGTTGTGATTGCAGCTTTTCGATGTCGAACATTCTTTGCGTAGGTAGATGTACGTTTTTTGCTGCACAGAGGCGGGTGCGTAGCTTGGCTGCAACAAGGTAATGATCCGAGTCGATGTTGGGTCCTCGGATCGTACGTACATCTAATACACTAGAAGCGTGTCTTCCATCTATCACAATATGATCGATCTGGTTTCACGTTTTTCGATCAGGAGACAGCCAGGTGGCTTGGTGAATCTTCTTATGCTGGAATCTGGTGCTGCAGACTACCATGTTTCGGGCCCCGGCGAAGTCGATCAGCCTCTGTCCGTTACCGGATGTTTCGTTGTGCAGGCTGAATTTTCCGACGGACCAAAAATTCCCTCCTTGCCCACCCTGGCGTTGAAGTCGCCAAGCACGATTTTTATGTCGTGGCGGGGGCAGCGCTCATAGGAACGTTCCAGGCGCTCATAGAAGGAATCTTTGGTCGCGTCGTCCTTCTCTTCCGTCGGGGCGTGGGCGCAAATTAGCGATATGTTGAAAAAACGGGCTTTGATGCGGATTGTTGCGAGACGCTCGTCCACCGGAGTGAACGACAGTACTTGGCGACGAAGTCTCTCTCCCACAACAAATCCGACACCGAATTTGCGCTCCTTTACATGGCAGCTGTAGTAGACGTCGCAAGGTCCTATGGTTTTCTTTCCTTGCCCCGTCCATCGCATCTCTTGGATGGCAGTGATGTCAGCCTTTACTCTCACGAGGACATCAACCAGCCGGGCAGAGGCACCTTCCCCATTAAGGGACCGGACATTCCAGGTGCATGCCCTCAAATCATAATCCTTAGTTCGTTTGCAGGGGTCGTCATCAAAATAGGGAGGTCTCATCCGAGGCTTTTTAAAACTTTTCATTGGGGGCGATTTTTAAGTGGCGGGTCCCAAACCCAACGCACAACCAGCTATCCTGGAATGTTTCGCCTTCTCACTTTAGCTCACTCCCGAACGGGTGTTCGGAAGCTACCCAGAGGATACGTGGGCTAATCCCGGCCGTTGTGAGCTGCTTGAACCATATGCAGAAGAATCGTCCTGGCCATTCCCAAGTGAATGGCGATCAGTAACTTTCCCCACTTGCGTGGACTTCTACACATGGAACCATCCTCCATTTATGTGGTTTATCTGGCAGATATTGTCGAAGGAAAGTCCTCATCTTCGGTGCGCACATTTGATCATCGTCACATAAACGTTGAGTCATCGGAATGGAGTGAAACCTGTTATTGAAATGATCAACGAGACATAAATTGACAACATGTACATAAATTGACACACACTTCTGATTCCAGCATAGAATCTGACAAATTTACCGCCCTGTTAATCACCTCGTCAATTCCAGTGTCGATAGGTAATTCTGCATCGTCCACATTTTCGTCTAAAAGATCTTCCAAATCTTCTTCCACGTCTGTATCATCGTCGATTTCCAATAAATCCAAAAATGTTGCAATATCTTCATCATTGAGGGATGATAATTTACACTTTTGTCGTTGATCCATTTCTAAACTTTAAGCTTAGCCCCCCTCTAAAAATATCAAAATTTCAAACTTACCGCATAATGTTATTTATTCCGAGCTATCCCAGGACCGCCTCTAGACGGGCTGTCTTCAAAGGTTTATAAAATACAGGAAACACTTTTTTTTTGTTATTATTTTTAACTTTCGTATTTTGAACACAACCAGCAACACTATGATAATTTTTATTATAAGCTAAATACACTTCTAATATTTTTATTTAATTTTTAAAATACACCACTTTTGCAAAATAATTAATTTGACCGCTTTTCACTATTTTCCGACTTCAAATGACTATGACGGCTGATTAAAAAAACAAGACACTGCTGCAAATGCACCAGCAATAATTTTGGGATTTTACGGAATTAGAAAGAGTTTAAAAAGTAAAGAAATGGTATTTTAAAAGGGAATAAGCGTGAAATAAACTTAGGCCGTCGACAGACGGTCTTGGGTACTAGAGGGTTAAATATGCTCTCAGGTCGTTAAAATTCTCAAATCCTATCCCTTCCTATCATTCCCGTTTGATTTTAATTGACTTAAAGTCTCTAGAGAGGTCTATACTCTCACTGCTTTTGTTTTTAGTGTAATTAAAGGGGAGGCGGACTGTTCATCCCTATTACGTTGTATTTACTTTCATATTCCTACTAGATTGTTACGCAATACTTATCCATTTCATCTTAAATTTCTTAACACGAATTATGCGGGTAATGCTCCTATTGCCCGCGCTTTAAGAGAATTCAATGAGATCTCGAGTTCTATTCCGCTTGACTTTTCGGTTTCAAAGAACCAAAGAATTTCATAAATTTTTAAACTCTTTTTTCTAATTTATTTAATAACTATAGTAATATATTAGTAATTTAAGCTCATATTAGATCTAAGACGTCTGTAAAAATAATAATCATGTTTTAGACTTATAATAAACAAAAACGAAAATTAACAAAGGGCGCTAGGGATTTACATAAATCGATAGCAAAACTTTAAATGCGCTTTTCTCAAAACCGTGTTTTTCGAACTGGTGATCACTGTAATTTAAAGAACGCTTGGTAGATTTCAATAGAATTTATACTGCTTTTGGAAAACATAAAAAACTCGTACCTGATCAAAGGATTTTCTTCAAAAATTTCGATTTTTTTTAAACAATTAAGTGTCGTTTTTTTCTCGAAAATCTGAAAAATATTTCCTGAGACCGCCATATTGTTAATTTTGAAAAAAAAGTTCGATCAGGCACAAGATTATCTATTAATACAACTAATTTCTCTTGTCCGACTGATTTTAGATGAATCTCCAAGGACTTGTGATGATCACCGCAAGGGACTTCTGGAGAAACGAGCTCCACACAAACAGCGATAACTTTTACTATTATTAATTTTTTTTGAAATTTTGCGAAAGTCAAGTCGAAATATGGGGTATTAATGCTATGTTTTTATTTTTTTTTTAATAAAGCAATTGACTAGCAAAAAATTTAAGTTATATTGAATTATTGAAAATCATCATTTTTTCTGGACTCTGACTACCACTAACCCCTTAAGAAAATGTTCTTCGAAGCAGCAGAAATCAGAGAACTGGTACTTGCTACAACCAGCGGTTAGTTTGGTATTGTAAGATTAAGAAAAAACAACAATGAAAAAGCTCAGGGATACCGGGTGAATTATATGAAGAAGTACTGCCACAATTTCAAAACGATTAGCCCAGTGAATTGTAGTTATGACATAAAAGGGTCTCAGAAATAAAAAGTCGCAGAAGAATGCTTTAAAATATAGCAGAGCAGGTATAAAAACCCGGCGTGATCAACGCATACTCCCAATCCAATACCCACAACATCGTCAATTTTACTCTGCTCGACTTGAAATTGTAATGAAGCATTCACGAGATGTTGCGTATTAATTTAATAAACTTTTTGTTTATTTCACATTTATGATCCACCCCTTAATGAAGCGAATAAAAAAAAGTAAAGTTAACTTCTCGTACATTAGATCTGTGTATATGCCCTTCTTAGCCGAAAGAACCTGGAAATGTAGTATTGTACACACTAAGATTCCTCCTGCACAAAAAATCACTTATAGAACTTTTGAAGGTAGAAATATTTGGATTTAATTTCATTAAAAACTTCGAAAGGAAGGGTACAATTAATAAGGTTAGGTTAGCCTGGTTGACAACAAGCATAGACCTTTTGGTCCCAAGCGATACCAGATGGAGACCGACCTCTATGTCCGGCGCAATTGTATCTCTAATGTATGTGTCTAGAATCTTCTCTAACGTTTTCAGGAGAAATGTGGTCAGAATAATGGGCCTGTATTCCTTCGAGTAGAGAGGGTTGCTTTTTCCAGCTTTTGGAATAAACACAACTCTCGCTTTTCTCTACAATACAGGAACATAGCTGAACCTCAAGCATCCCCTGAATATCATTCTTAACCATGGTACCACAAGATGGTTTATCTTTTTGAGCACGGCTGGGAAGATTCCATCCAGTCCTGGCGACTTATATGGGTTGAAACTTTGTATAGCCCATTCTATCTTGTTGGTCGTAATTACGTTCGTCGGGATGTCGTGCACAATATCTTCTCTTGGTTCGAGATGTTTAGTGTCTGCACACCTTGGAAAATGTGTGCTGACCAGGTCTTCTAGAGAGTCCTCACAGCTGTCAGCCCACTGCCCGTTAATTTTTCGTATTGTTCTTGGCATAGACGGATTCTTGGATAACAGTTTCCTAAGTCTAGCCACTTCGTTAGTGTGTTCCATACTGCTACAGAAACCTTTCCAAGATTCTCTCTTGGCTTTACGTATCTCTTTCTTGTATACTTTTAGTAGACCCTTATACTCGTTCCAACAGAACTCATTGTCAGCAACTTTGGCTAACCTATAGAATTCATGTACCCTACGCCTTTGTGCTCCTAATTCCTTGTTCCACAAAGGAGGCTTCACCTTGCGTCTATTACGTGTTGAGGGCAGGATCTTTTGAAGGCTTTGACGAGAGTAGTTGCAAACAATTCAACCCCTTTCTCAAATGCAACGTGTGACCTTTATTTCCGGGGTATCATTGATGTTTTTGACAGTATATCCCTATACAAGTCCCAGTTCGTATTCTTAGGATTTCTAAAGGATATAAGTTTATTTTTTGAGCGGAATATTGATAAGCTTTTACTACTTTTAACTTTTTCTTTCTTCATTTTTTTTATCATAGCCCATTAAATTCTAATTAAATAAAGTACAAGTTTCAGGTGGCTCAAAATTGGCATTGATTTAAAAAAAAAAATTTCGCTGAGGTGTTGCGCATTGGTTCACATAACAAATGCACGACATTTCTTTCATATGGGTAAAATATAAAACTAATATAGATAGTCAAAAGCTGTCTATATTTGGATAGCACTTTCTTTTGATGCTGACATAAAATTGGCGTGGAATCCTTGCAATGATTGATTACCATACAAATTCGAGCGGGTTGACTCAAAATTTCCAACTTTCATCAAGTATAATACTTTCCTAAAAGTTTAAAAATTCTACAAATCGTTTACAATTTTAGCGATATTTATGTATTTAAATAACATTTGTTTTCTTTTCACGGTGTATCGACATTTAGATTGGGTAAAATATGTGCTTGAAAGAAAAAGTATTGAGCAATTAATATTCATTCCACTTTTGATGGCATGCAGAATAAAAAGCTTTTTTGCATTATAAAGTAAATTTGTAAGCTGCACTTGGAAGCTGCTACACCTCCTAGCCTACCGATGTCTCTGCGCCGCTCGAAAAATCAAAATCACTCTCACTGCCCACCGGGCCAGGGCCTGGCAATTTAGCGCTGGAGCTGTCATCCGTCTCGCTGCTGTCCACAAAATTAACGCGCTTCTTCTTCCTTTGCGCATCAGTTTGAGCCGCATGCTTCTCCGCAGTCGACAGAATCGATGTAGGGTTCAGCACTTTCGGAGTGCTTGTCGGAGGTGGCTCTGCTACCGATTCAATTGGTGCTGGCGCAGGCGTTGGGTCTGGCTCCGGCGCCGGTAAGCTCGCTACGTCAGCGGTTGCGGGTGTAGCACTCACCTCTGCGTTTTCTGGTGTAATTGGTGCTGTAGTGGCGTAAGTGTTGTCTTCATACGCATAATTAGCTTCCTGCCCTTGACTACTCTGATAGTTTAGTTGCTCTTGTGGCAGCTGTTCGCTATAGTCTTGCGTCGCATAGGCCGCTTGCGCATTACTGCCTTCGGCAGCAACGTAATTTGGATCGGCGATGTACTGGCCGGTGACTTGGTCGTATATGTAGCCCGGATATGCGTTCGGATCATAGTTGTCATATTGGGATGCATCATAATTGCCATAGTCCTGCTGTGTGTAGTCCTGTGGTTGTTCTTGTAGTTGCTGATCGCTGCTGCTGTTGCCCGCAATCGGATCAGCTGCTTGGTTTGTTGGATAGTCGCTGTATTCACTTCCTGTTTCCACATTCCCATAGGCACCTTCTGTTGGAATAGGTTGTTGGTACAAATCTGGATTGGGTGTGGCATAAGGGGTTTCATTTTGTGGATCATTCACATTACTGTTATTCACGTCGTTTGTGTATTGTTCTGTACTCATTTGCGACGCCTCATTGCCATCAATAGAGGGATTATAATTAGCGTAGCCCATAGCCATGTTATCCGTAGTTGCGGAGAAATTTGGGGCCTCTAGTCCATCAGCTGAGGCATTTTGTTGTTCTTTAGCGCTGCTTTCTTGAAGACTGTCGCTTACCTCTGATGGCTCCTGCTGGCCGAGTAATTCGGTGAAAAAACCTTGGGCGGTGCTGCGCAGTGTTGGTGCCTCATTTATCTGTGGGTTGACTAACTCGCCATAAATGGCGTTTTCTATATTATCAATTGAGACCTGCTTTGGGACTGCCGAAGTATTAGAAGTGGTTGCTTTTGGTGTATATTCTATTGAGCCAGAATGTGATTGCCACGATTGATTATCCACGTTTTCCAGAGCTGTTGGTGGCGCTCCTTCAGTTCCTTTTTGTTTCGGGTTAATAATCTCAGAAAATCGTTTAAATTCAGTCAGAGGTGCATTGTTATCCACGTTACTGGAGCCCTCACTGTACGCCACAGTGTCCGCCGTGCCATATTTTTGATCGATTTCTGCAATCTTTCGCATATGCTCTTCCGCTGTATTCAAAGTAGCGGGGCCCTTCTTCTGCCAAGAGTTTGTAGAACTCAGAAAATAACTTGGTTTGCTGTAAGTTTCTTCGAAGCTGTCTGAAGTAGGTGCATCCAATTTGGACATTTTATAGTCATCGTTGAGTTTTGCATAAGACATGGGGTCTTCTGGGGAATTTGCGTCTTCCAATTTAATGTCTGAATTGCTGTTGAGGACTTCACTGGTAGTGAAGCTGGGTTCTGTCGTTGCACCAGCGACTGGATACTCGGTAGTTTTGATAGAAGTATTAAAATCTGATTGTTGTTCCGGCTGTTTATCTAACGCCGGAAACTCAGTTAGTTTGCGAGGCGATATGTGTGCCTCTGCTGGTGGCACTGCATACCCCACTTTTTCTTCAGGTCTTGCATCTATGCTTGATGCATCTTGTGGCGAATGTTCGTACTGCTTGGCTGGCTGCTGCTTCGGTGTTGCACCTGTCTCACACGCTGGTTTACTCAACATTTGGAGAGCTGTTGTTTCCGTGGCGTCAATCGCGTTGCTATTTTCCGTTGTTCCGTATTTCCTTAAGCCACTCAGCGGATTTTCAGTTTTCTCAACATCGCAACTTTGTGGGAAATCCGTTCGATTTATAACTCCCACTGATCCAGGGGTGGCTGTTGGAACTCCAGCGAATGACATTTGCAGTTGCTGCTGTTGTTGAAGTGGTTGTTGCAAAAGTGGCCCATAACCCAGCGGATATTGCAAAAAGGGTGCCACCGTGGACTGTAGTGGTGCTGCTCCCATTGACGCTGTCGGCGCTCCAGTTAGCAACAATCCTGCTGCGGTCGGCGTGGCCATTGCAAATGTCCACATGCGCGGCGTCAATGCGGCTGACTGTGCTGCGGCTGTTACCGCTTCCATGGTGGCTGTCATAGGTTGTATTGACGGTGCTGCTGCTGCGGCCTCGCCTCCAGTTGTGGCAGTAGGTAGCATAGCATTTGGAGTCTGTGTGGCAACAGCGGGTAATAACACAGGTATTGGTGCGGCTGTCGGCATTGCGCTCATTGGCATGGCTTCCGCTGTGGATCCGCTTGTTGCTCCTACATTTTGTATGCAACGCACGGGTTGTGCCTGCATCAGTTTGGCAAAATAGCGCTCGTACTGAAGCTACATTTAATACGGGAACACAAATCTGGTGTTAGGAATTGCGCTAGCAAAATATAAACAAAAAAACATTGAATTCTATTTCCACTCACCTTCATCATTTTGAGCCGCTCACTGCGCGCCGATAGCGCCGTTGATTGCTGATCGATGCGCTCGAGCATTTGCATTAGCAGCTGATTGCGTTCATTTCGTCGCTCCTGTTCATCCAGAAAACTTTGATATTTTTGTCTTATTTTTGCGCGTACTGATTTGTCACTGGCAAGTCGAGCGATACGATTACTTTGAGTTTTAATCGGTAGATGCAACAAATGTTTAAGATACTTACTGTTCACTACGCCGCTGCAAAATGTGCTGAAGTTCCTTTTGTAGCTGCTGCCGATTTTCCTCACTCGAATTTGTGTAGCAAAGAATAAAAAGAAAATAATATTTACTAGGTTGCTATTTACTGCAAAGACTTTTGCTTTGCTAGCGTCTGCTACTCTAGAAATAAGGCGCCATATAATTTTCTAAACCAAAGATAATTTAGGCAACGCAACAGATACGCTTTAAATAAAAGATATGAGATTTTTACTCATTTAAGAAGCCTAGAGACATATTAATTTAGCCTGTAACTCCCACTTGCTCAACTCCCCAGAGATGATATCACAAAGGTTGTTGAGAAGAGGTTCGGAATTGAACTGGAAATGAAGACGAATTGGCCTACGCCCATATATGAATGGTAACTCCAAGAGTATAGCCTGCACGGGTATTTATATAGCTCGAATGCTCCACTAAGATCTATGGCCCAAACACGTGCCGGTGGGTTGCCAATATTTTCGAAGTGAAAGTGCATGCCATCTGTCTATCTGCGGATATCAATTTATAAGGGAAGCTCCGGAATGAGTGAATTATCATTCTGAGCGACAGTCAGGCTACACTTAAGACTTTACCTTCCTTCGAGGTTAAGTTCTCTCGAGTGCTTGAGCGCTTGGTGAAACTCAATTTACTAGGATTGCATAATCGCATCAGGCTCATGTGGGTTCCAGTTCACATGGTAATAACTGGAAATGAGGCCGCTGATGCATTGACTAGAAAGGCTGTTAATGGCACTTAAACCATTCCTCGCTCATGTGATCCGTATGCCTGTTGACTATACCGTGAAGAAAGCCTTGACAGGAAAGCTAATGGGCGTGAAGGCCAAAGGCAGACCGAGGAACCGTTGGATAGACGCAGTGGAACACGATCTTAAGAAGCTGGGAATACGTAACTACGAAGCAACAGCTCGAGATAGACCGCTTTGGAGGAGCATTTTGAAGGAAGCTTTGACGCACCTCGCGTTGTAACGCTATGAAAAAAGAAGAATAAGAAACCATTCCTTGCCCTAGAAAAATACACCATCAAGAAGGAGCTTAGAGCTTAGATATAAGCTGGCACCAAACAATGGGGCTACGCCGGGTCCTTATTAGAAGGCTGCAATCTCATAAATCTCCCTAAAGTTAAACTGAGAAGGCTCACTGGCATACTCACTGGTCACTGGAGATTACACAACCAACTATATAGGCTCGAGATATAGTCCATCGACTTTTGTCGTTTGTATGACTAGTCTTATAAACTCCAGCACTTTCCGCGATGCCATAGCAAGGAGAAGGAGTAGACATTCCACAACGCACATACACTTAGCCCAACTCAGCTCCATATGAGGTTTACTTAGAAAATCAGGTAAGGTGAGGTATTGTATTGAGTAGAGGGCACAAAAGGCCTTTTAGTCGAGGTACAAGTCTTCAATTATTCTTTTCGTCTTCATTAACGGAAATAAAACAGCAATGAGTGGATGTCTAGAATACAAAATTAATCATAAACAGTCAAAAATTAAGATTTGCATCACTCAAAATCATTCAAAAAAATCAATACAAAATGTATTAAAAATTTTAATTGGATGACTAATTTTGCGCCATCTTGTATAAGCCTAGTTTTAATCGCCGGAATACAAAAGCTCTCATATGTTACCTACTGGTAGTGACAGCAGAGTGTGAGGAAAATATCAGGTTTTGGAAAGGCAAAGCTGAAAGGGTCTAACCTGCTGTTTTCAATGAGAAATGAAATATTGGATCGGGTGCATGAGCTGAGTGGGCTTACGTGTGTCATACATTCTGTCAAATTTTTCTAAAGTTTTTCTTTGTTGGAGTGTTGGTACAACTGTCCTCTATAGTGTCGCAGAGTTTGAGCGTAATTTATCAACTAGCTTGTTTTTGGCATTTAATTATATCAGTAAACCGCAGGTGTGCTCTGTGATTTTCACTATGGAGAAAAATATCGAACAAAGAATTTGTCTTAAATTTTGTGTTTTGAACAGGATTTCGTATACCGAATCCTTGAAAATGTTGCAGGAAACTTACGGCGAGTGTGCTTTATCAAAAAACACGGGTCTACGAGGGGTATAAGGCTTTAGCAACGGGCCGAGAAATCGTCGACGATTTGTCCCGATCTGGTCGCCCATCAGCGTCTTCAACGGGTGAAAGCGATGTCAAGGTCAAGGAAATCGTGCTAGAAAACCATCGTTTAAGTTTGAGGGAGGTGGCTCGTGACCTTAGCGTGTCTCACGAATCAATTCACAACATTTTACACCATCAATTGGACATGAGACGCGTGGCTGCTCGACTCTTTCCAAGAGAGTTGAATTTCTTTCAAAAAATTCATGGGAAGAAGGTGGCTGAAGACTTGCTTGAGCAAGTGAATTCAGCCCCAACGTTTATCCAGCGCATCATAGCAGGTGATGATCCGGGGGTTGGCAGTTTGACATGCAAATCAGTCAACAGGCGGTTGAATGGCACTATCCACATGAGCCGAAACCCAAAAAATCACGTCAAAGTCGGTCAGAAGTGAAAGTCATGCTACTCCTTTTCTTTGATACACCTATTTCAATGATAGGTGTTGTGCACTCGGCATATTGTATTTCTTCGAATGGAGTCTATTTAAAAGGCGACAAAATAAATTTTGTTGATTAAACAATTATATTGAAAAATTCCCAGTACTTTTTGGACAGAATGTATCAGCATTGAATTCAGCTACTTGGATACAAATTTTAGTCTTTATAGCCATTAACTATAGAAACGAGAATGCCAAAAATAATCAAACATTTTTCGAAATAGCTTAAATATCTTGCTTTCATTTAACGGGGGAAAAAATAAAAAAAAAATTGACTTTGAAAAATTATAACAAAAAATATCACAGATTTTTTTAACCCATTTGTAGAACATTTCTCCTACTCTCTTTTCACATTTTTACTGCAGTAGTTGATATTGAAACACCCTAGAATACTTTGCAAGAGAAGGAGAATTCTACTACTGTTCCAATGTATTCGCGAATGTCTTTGGTTTTTATTTGTAGAAATAATGACCAGCTAGATACATTGCTGTTCTTATTGTAACGTTTTAAGAAATTAGCAGCGAAAGAACAACCAAGAAAGTATTTGAAGCAAGCCCTAAAGAAGCAGGAAGGAAAGACCGGCCAAGGAAACGATGGTTCCATGACGTAGAAGACGACATACGAAAGATGAAAATCTTACAACATAGAGCAACAGCGGACTGTCGAGAAGAATGGAGCTGTATTGTAGAGGAGGCAATGATTCGCCCAGACTGTTATGCCTAGATGATGATGAATCAAATTGTGAAGCTTTTCTCAAGCACTTAAGAATATCGTTTGAAGAATACTAATGCGCAGAGGTGAGGAAATGAAATTTAGCGGAGGTTGCTTAAGCAATACTTTTATTGCGGCAATACATTTATAAAATGTGGCTTACATCGTTTGTTCACTGTTTGGCTAAGCTTCTTGATGTTTTTCCACAAAATGGAGGGAACTACGGTTTTGTGCCGCCTCCGAACGGCAGTTAGTTTTTTATGAGGATCTTTTTCATGGCAGAAATACTCGGAGGTTTGCTATTCTTTGCCGAGAGGCGAAATATCTTTTTCTATAATTTCTTTTTTCGAACCCGTGCACTTCGAAATGAGGTTGTCCATTGGCATCGGTAGCGCACGGTTGAGTGGCTTGATTAGAATTATATTATTGAGTCTAATAGTACTTTTTTTTAATATGAAATAAATTTACTTCAATTATTATCACCATTGAAGTCACGCGTTTCATTATTTCGGCTATTCTGATACTAGTGACGCAACAACCTATTCGGCTACAGCGACCGCATTAAAAAGTTTTAGATGGCAATAAATAAAGATATGTTTTACTAAGTCACTTTATTTCAATTAAAATAAGCAAAATTGCATGACTTGTAATAAAAGATTAATCTGAAATTAATTTTTCTAAATTTTTTGCTGATATTTAAATTTTGGACTCTTTTTCAGGTATCTTATTTAAAAAAAATGTTTATCCAAAAACAAAAACGCTTAAGAATTTTTGCAGAATACTTGACTCTGGTTGGTTAAAGTGGTGATTCATCGAAAATCCAACTAGCGCTTCTGCACCATTTTGTTGTGACTGTAGTACTGATTAGCAAATTTTGTGTGTAATTTGGAGCAACGTTTAGGGGTCTCTAATCTCACTTAAGACGTTAGTTAGCTACAAATGCGTAAACTATCTGCACATGCAAAGGGTCTTTCAAAAGTGACTCCTTGATGTCATTAGTGAATAGTTCCCAGACGGTATCTTTTTTATGTCATCATTGACATTTATGAAGTAGACAGATGTACAACTTTAGACGATAGAGATTAGGTTAAGTTGAACTGGCCGGCTGAGAGCCATCCCATTGATCTATGAGTTCTTAGTGGTAGCAAATGGAGCTTGACCTTTACGTATCTTTGTTTTCTCAAATCTCCAAACATATCCTAACTTCTCATATTGCGAGACTCCTTAGCATTTCATTCGAGTTCTAGCTAATGCAGGGCACGATGTTGTGCACCACGATGCCATTGTAGATCGTCTTTAAGGGCTTTAGTATGTCGTTTTCTTGTTTAAATGGCATGTAAACAGCGCTCTTGGCAATCTCATCTACAATTTCGTTTCCTGCAATGCCCTTATGTCGGGGTACGCAATAGATGTGTAACCGTCTGTCTGCGGCTAGTCTCTCTATGGCTACCCTGCTCCTAAAAACGCTTTTAGATGAAATTTTATGTGAGTTTATTGCCTTTATTGCCACTTGACTGTCAAAGTATATATTTATTTTGACGTTGATTGATGGCTTTGTGAATGCTATTCCTGCAGCCTTACCTATGGCAAAGACTTCTGCTTGAAATATAGAAGCTTAAATGGCCGCTTGATGCCTAGGTCTGCGCAATAGATCCCTGCACCTACTCCGACTAACATTTTCGAGTCGTCAATAGATATATTAAGCGTATTGGGCCTAGGTTTCATTCCTCTTTTCTAACCTTCTTTTTCTATTATTGTTCGGAATTTCCTCATTCAATTGCGGTCATATAACCTGAATTGGCGCTATAGCTCATGCCTATTACGCAATAGATCAATGCGTTAAAATTATTGAAACTTATTATGAAAATGATCGATATTTGAGAACAGCACATTACAAAATTCATGTTTTTTTTTGGGGGGAAATAATCGTCCGAATGAGTCGTAAATTCAAAGTTTGATGAACAAATTTTAAGAAACTAGTTCTGGCGAGGATATAAAAATGACTGACAGACCAAAAACTGGACGTTCTGTTGAGAATATTGCTGCTGTGGCGCAAAATGTTGCTGAACAACCTTCAACTTCGACATCTCGACGTTCTCAGCCATTAGGTATTCATGCATCGACTGTTTGGCGGATTTTACCAGACGTGCTCGTGGTGGAAATTTAAATGATGTAATTTTTCATAGAAATAGCGAAACTTGGAAGAACATAAATTTACATTTACAGGGAATCTAACTTTTTACATCTAGGCGCATCTTTTGAAAGACCCTTTATTTAAATTTTTGCTGCTCACAACGAATAGAGATTTTTTTTTATTTTGTGAATATTTTTTTTTGACAAGAAAAGAAACAACTTTTGTGGATTGAATAGCGTAGCATAAAATGCCAGAATGCGCTTAATTGTCAGGCAGTTAATATGGCGCCCGAGAAAAGTGTCAATGAAACTAAATTCTCCCTTATGTTATGCTTTTGCCTTTAATTTCACTAAATTTACAGTTCAGTTCAAATATTCACTACACAAATTTTCACTACTCAAATTCCCACAACATATTTTCATCGATAACTTCAACATTCCGAAAAATAATAATTTCATTAACAAATTTTCACGAAACCCACAATTTAACTGGGTCATGGCCGCCATGTTTATTATATTATATAATCCAAATCTCATTTTTCTCAATGCAAAACCGATTGGAATTCGTACCACTTTGTTTTTGCGAATTCGCTTTACCTTTGTTTGAGTTTTTCCTGTAGTAAATCCACTTGTAATTTGTAGTTATCCAACTCCGATTGGGGGTACATGTTGCTCCACAGCAACTGCATCAAAGTCCAGCGCTCGATACGGCAAAGTAGTTAATTTTATACAGATGAAAGTCCGCTTAACTGTGCAAGTTCCACTGCGCAACTGAAAATTTGACAATTGTTTTGGCCAACTGTTACAAACGCAATGACAAGCACAGAGTATTTTCTGAGCTCATTCGCCCCTATTCTTGTGATATTCCAACGCCAGGCATTTCTGCGTACCTACTTACAGCTAACAGGACAATATTTATTATTTTTACTTACTTTCCACCACCGAAACCAGCAACCGAAATGGGTTTATCGTTTGTTTTTGTTTTGACTGTTGCCATGGTTACCCTGGTAGGTGTATCGATATTTGGCCGTTAACACCGGGGTACGATTACTTGTATGCAAATAGAATAGAGTTTGTCTTCCTATGTGAATGTGTGTTTGATTAATATTTAGAGGTTATGCGTGACAGTTACAGCCCAGTTAACAAATAATACGGTTTTCTTTGGTTTTGAAAATTTTTATAATTTTATTTTATTATATTTCATTTCCATTTAATAATCAACAAACAATATATGCTTACAGACTAAGAAATTTAAAAAAAGATAATAGAGTAAAAGGCGCCTTACTAATTGATTCTAAAAAATTAGCTTAGAAGAGGAGCAATTGAATTCTAAGAAAGAAGAATTTGCGTTATCCTGTGACCACCCGTCGTAAGGCAATATTCATGCCATAGAAAGGCATAGCTATACCCATATACAACAATTCATTACATCGAAGGCTACATGCGAGAATATTTACACCAATCTTCATAAGTGGGCATCGACAATCAGTGCAGTCTGAGATGATCTCAAAGGAAAAACACATCGACCAAAGAATATGTCTAGCAACTCAAGCATATTACAGTGCACTCTCTCCTAACGAGCACTTTTCTTAAGTGAACACTTGTTTCAGTACATACTAACAAGCCTTAAGAGTTTTTTTTTTTTGATTTTGCGGATAACCCTCCAACAACATTTTATTAACTTTTTTACACTTTTCTCATAAGCGGAAAAATTGTTCAGTCACTTAGATGAAAGAGTGCAACTCACTTAAGAGAGATTACACAGTTCTAAGATCGCATTTTACGTGAAGTCGCTGTCAAAATCCATACAAAATGCGTTGTGGTGAAATATGCGTGAAATTTCTTATGTATCTCACGGCAAAGTATGATAGTACTCAGTTCACGCCATGAAAGCAGCGCGCAACATACCAGCAACATGATGCCAGCAACATTTTTCCACACCTATGTAAAATGCATGCCATTTAAAATTAAGCCAAAACTCAGAGTCGGCTTGCGATTCAAGTGTCCGAGTCCGAGTACTCTAAAGGTATGGCATCTTTAAGCGAAAAATCTTCGCAATAAGTGTAAGTAAATTTTCTTTAAATTTTTGTGTGTGAACATACAATATATGAACGTATGCGTGTTTAAAAACACTTTTCTTACCAAATTTTGCCAATTGCTTCTGGCGCGATGTGCATAAACTTGACGTTTCTTCTCATTTGACAATCTACATATGTTGCCAGCAACATTTCGCGAGCAAGGCAAATAAATGTTGCTAGCGAAATTTCACGACTGTGAAGTTAGTGCCAGCCTGAAGGACATAAGGTTGTTTAATAAACAGCGAGAGCGCTACGAGCGAATAGGATCTGAAAAATTTCAGTGAGCAAAAAGCAAAACGTGCAAATATCCTATGAAAAAACTCGAATCTATTAGTAAAATAAATCGATTTTTTCTTATGAATCTCAACTACCAATCATAATTTTTTGTAGCGTTCGGGAGCTCATGCAATCTAAATATTTATTTATAATCTATTAAAAGCGCCCAACCTTAAATTTTTAATTAATTTTGGCCAAAACTCTACACGAAACTTATTAACTTAAATCTTCCATTTAATTTGAATCTAATCTTCCATTACCGAATTCGAAGTTGGCACCTTCAAGGTATTTCGCTCCGATGCTTCAGATGTATTATATTTGGAGACATCTTTTGCAAGCTTCGAAACATTATCTTTCATAACTTCGATATACAGGCCACGACAAAACGATAGCTCATCCACATTTTGACTAATTTCGACTATTTTTCATTCTGTTTCTTAATATTCATTATTTTTGTATAAAAGTTCAGCTTATTGCCTAACAAAAGCTTATAAAACCAGTTTTAAAATTTTATATTAAAATTAGAAAAATTCAACAAATTTTTAATCCCAAATCCGGGATTTTTGATTAGAATTTCTAAAAGAAATTTTGGTATGCATAATATAGCTGATTAAATTTTAGTACGAAAAAGTGCAAACTTAAAGTTGATAGAAAATTCCATTGAATTCTTATAATATTTTTCTGTGGCGGTGTTGCACGTTTTCTCGATACACAAAAAAAAAAATCGCGCATTTGTTATGTGTTAACTTTTGTCGCGTTGTGTAGTACCCAGAACAGCTACCACCAAATTATAGTTTCAGTATCAGATGATCATCGACCGTAAGTTGTTTACCATGAGAATGCAGTAGCTCTCGTGTCTAAAAAGAAAACATATAGCCTTCGTCCTCGTTCTAGTTTTTTTTTTCGAAAGGAAAACTCTTAATTGGAACGATTGGGCAAGAAAATGCGCCAACACATTCCGCATTGCCTGTTCAAGGTTCCTAGGTTCTCAGACCATTATTCGCTGTATTCATCAGATACCGAACCGTTCGACTTCCTTTTGCTTTCTGAAGTGGAATCAGTATTAGAAAAGTTATTATTTGAATCCGCTGAAGCTGTGAAAGAGAAAGCGACACACATCTTGAAGGAGCTGAGAAAATAAGACGTCCATCACTGTTTCGAGCAAATGAGGATTCGCTTAGTGCGTTGTTGTAATAAAAGAGCTCGGCATACTGAAGAGGTTGATAGCAAATGGAAGAGGTGGGATAGATGGAAGAGTTCTCTAATATGGACTTGATCGCTGAAATGGAATAAAATGCGTTGATGTGAGGAATTAATGAAATTCTCTCATCTTATTTGGCATTTCTGGCATATCCAATTTTGAATGATTCTACTTATAAATCAGAATGGATTGGGACAATGGTCTGGCCTATGATAATTTTGAGGTTAATTTGTTGATAGCGACTTATTGGCATAGATTTGTGACCACAGAAAACCCCACCAGAAACAATTTAGCGGCCCAATTCACGCCACCTCCGCGAGATACAACCATGACCGCATATCGTAAAGTTGCATCGTTTTCGCGTCTTGCTCAGTTGTATAACTTGAAGGATGATTTCGCACTAGTGATTGAATAATAAACAGCAGAGTTGATGGGCAACGCCAAAACAATATGATCGCCAAAGCCTATCGACATCCACCTAGCACTATTAGAATGGGTCTATACCTATTAGAAAACCCTATATGCAGAATATTTACTAGCCATATTTTGAAGTATTTTTGTGGAGTCGTAAACTTTAAATACAAATTTTCGTGCACTCTTTAAAGGTTGAATTCAATTTGGCTTTTAATCTAACGGGTGATTTTTTAGCTGTTATCTTTTTAAACAGTTGGTTTAAACAGCTGACGCACGTTTCGTGTTTTGTTTCACTGTCAAACATCTTCAGTTTGGTCTATAATTTAACCATGAATCGTCTTACAAACGAACAACGTTTGCAAATCATTGAATTTTATTATAAAAATGCGTGTTCCGTTAAGAAAGTCGAAAAATTGTGTTCAGTGACGAAGCTCATTTTTGGATCAATGGGTACGTAAATAAGCAGAATTGTCGATTTTGGAGTGAAGATCAGCCAGAAGAATTGTAACAGCTACCAATGTATCCAGAAAAGGTCACAGTTTAGTGCGATTTATGGGCTGGAGGTATCATTGGACCGTACTTCTTCAAAGGTGTTGCGAATCGTAACGTAACTGTGAATGGTGAGCTCTATCGTTTTTTTGCCCAAAATGCAAGAGCTTGACTTGCATGACATGTGGTTTCAGCAAGACCGTGCCACATGCCACACAGCACGCGTAACAGTGGACTTGTTGAGAGTCGAGTTCGGTGAACATTTTATTTCACGTTCGGGACCTCTCAATTGGCCACCCAGATCGTGCGATATAACGCCTTTTGATTATTTTTTGTAGGGCTATGTTAAAGTTCATGTCTATTCAGACAAGCCTGCTTCAATTAACGCATTGGAAGACAAGATCAAAGCATTTATATGTGAGATACCGGCCGAAACATTGGAAAGAGTATGCCAAAATTGGACTAAGCGGATGGACCATTTGAAACGCAGTCGCGGTCAACATTTGCATGAAATAATCTTCAAACATTAAATGATATGGACTGTACCATCGATTTAAATACAAATTTCATGAATTTTTCTGAACTTTACGTGTGTTTTTTTGAACAACTTTCCTATAGCTCCTAAAAAATCACCCTTTAGAACTTCACATCATGAAACGGTATGGCCTTCTGCGCCTAATTCAGCTAATAGATCTTATAGGTCTGATTAGCCTGAGTCGATTGAGGTATGTGGCTCGTTAATCGAGCTGCGTGCTTCTATGCCTTGGTATTCAGTAGACAGTGAGATGCCTATTAACGCAAAGTTCGTAGGAATGGGTTAATCCAACGCGAGATAGTCACCACTGTCAAGTACCCATGGCTGCCTTTGAATATATGGCATAAGAATTAGTACAGTTTAGTTCAGCTACCGTCGCAACGTAGATGCCAGGTTAGAAAATGTAGCTTGTGTAATCGTGTTCTACATGGTGGCAGCTGCTTCTAAGCCTTCGGTAATTTTAAATCTCACTGTAAAAATATAGTTGTGCCAATCGAGCCTACTAATCACTTTCTTTCGCTCGAACTATGTTTTTATTATTCGCGATTTCTTTTTCATTTTGCATAAAGAACTAAATGTCTTTTTCAATTTTGTCCTAAGAAGACCTTCTTCTTCTTCTTAATTGGCGCGAGACCGCTTACGTGATTTTGGCCGAGTTTAACAAAGAAGACCTTCTAACCGGTCCAATTTAGATCCACTATCTGTAGTATAACCGAGGATGGTTACTGGTCATTTTTTATATTTCTGAGCAGAGTTTCGATGGACGGCTGGTTGGAATCAGCAGGGGACGGGCTTGATTTAAGGACTCAGGGTAGTTTTTCCTAGGCACCATAATGAGCCTTTGTGGCGACCGAGTGAAGTATAGTAGAAGAAGGGTAGTCTGATTTCCACCCGAAAAACATACCATACCTTCTTTTCAAAAGTCCGCCATTTTGTTATTTTCCCATTGTAGTACCTGCCAGAATGACAAACCTAGAGAATAATAATCAGTTTAACTTTTTCGTTTTACATGTCCTGAAGATCCAAAATCCTGTTGACAAGCCACCTACCTTTTTAAGAAAGACGCTTACTTTGGCGCCACACTACTACAAAAAAATTTGTCAAAAAAAATAAAAACTGTTTTTGTATAGTATTTGATGTCAATAATAACATACTATGAAATCAAAACGATGGCAATTCATTTTCTTAAAAAAAATAATCCTAAAAAATATCCATAAAAATGAGTATTTGACCAGACTACTAACCTAAACATCCTGCTGACTGGGTTGTCAAGTTTCACTGAGCACAAGACAACATGCACCACTGTGTTATTAGCGTCATTAGCATAATTTATTGATTTATATTACCAAATGTGCGAATAAGAATGTCATCGAATATACCTATATGCCATTCTTAGTTGCAGCAAAAGCAGAAGAAAAAAAGTTCCCTTGAAGTGTTGTGGTTTGTCAGGGGCTTAAATATGTATATATATATTACCATTTAGCGTATCGTGCAAGTCTCCTCTCATAACCGCTTTAGACGGCATTCAATTGAAAACACAAAAATTATTATTATAAATTAGTTCTATGTAGTAGAAACGTAGCACCCAAACTGCCGCTTGCCGGTAGGCAATTTTATATATTTAGCCATAACTTTTATTGTTGCAATAATTCCGAAAGGGATGTGTCTCAGAAATTATGGTCTAATATGAACTAAATTTGAAAATCCTCTTTCTATTTCTACTTCATAATAAATCGCAATAAAAATATTCTCCTTTGTTATAGGTATGCCGCTCGGTGTATTTGTTGAACGCCGATGATCACTTTCCTTTTTTCTTTATAGCCACCCTTTGTTGCTTACCTAATGACGCATTTGCCGCATTTTGCACCATTAACTAATTTTTTCCCTTTTTTTTCACACACATATACAGGTATATTACTTGCATATGTATGCTAATGCGATATTTTGTACAAGAAATAATTAGCTGACTAGGTCAGTGCGGCAAATGCGCTTGCAACTGGGTAGGGGATGTGGACGTATTGCGGTAAATTGAAACTTTTAGGGTTGAATGGCAGGTGTGAAACAAAATATCGCATAAAGAGTGTTAGAAATAAACATTTTTAGTAGTGACAAAAAACCCGGCTTTGTAGTTTGGTAAACCAATTTTTATATATATTTTTTAGATAAAAATTTGTCGTTGCCATTTTGATTACATAAAGCTAGTGCGCCTTAAGAACTCCGATGTTTTGGGTCAGTTGTTGTTGTTGTTGTTGTATCAGCATAAACATTCCTCATACATCTATCGGAAATGCTGCTGGAGTGACAGTCCTTGGCTGGATATAAATCTGGGTCGTTCCGGTAACGTAAAACCATCCGTCGTGGATCGGCCGTAGAGCTCTCTCATTTTGCAGCAGATTGGCGTGAACATTGAGGTTCAGTCGTGAACAATAGGAACTCAAAATGGATAGAAATTTTAGAAATCCACTACCGAAATGGAGAGCGTTTTGAAGAGATGCATAGTGGAAAAGTCAAAAGATCTAGCTGGAATTCATCTTACTTAAAAAAAGAGGTTGTCTGTAAAGTCGGTTTACTGACGATAGTTTAACGTGACAACGTCATAAGAAAATATTGAAATGGTTGCAATTTTCAAAACAAAATTTTAATTTTATTTGTTTGATAGATAATTTGTATGGATATAGAGGAGGAGGTAAATGGAATTGCAATGGAATAGGTCAAGTTACATTTACACAAACGTGAAAAATGACGAAACATTTGCATCAGACGTTAATAAGTCCACAACACTAAGAGGCACCATCATCGATTTGCCTTTTTCAAGACACTTTACACTCGAAACACTCCCTTTCATTTCCTACTTTTTCTATCATCGTCCTATTCTCAACAGAGAAATGGTTCATTACCATGCACACAGGAAGAAGGCATATGCAAATACAAGTATGTGAATTTATATACCTACATATGCGCATATACATACATATACATATATGCTCACTCAAGTAGAACAGAGCCAGATGTCGAACGTAGCCGAACGCGGGGGCCGATTGTGCTCTTTGTCGTTCGTTCCGCGCTCTCGCTTGCAGCTCAAGCACATTAGCTTACATTTGCTTGCGTACGGAATAGATTCGTATATTTGATATGTCCATATGACTTGTATGCATCTTTACATATAGATTTGTTCTTTTTGAAAATTGCGCGAAATTGTATATGTATATGCATGTTTATATACATATATTAGTATACAACATATCTTATAAGGTATCTTATGGTAAATATTACCATACATTTTTTCCTTCATATATAATAAAAAAATTAATAATAATAAGATTAAAACAACAGGTATTATTAACAAACTTGGTTTTATTTCAAATTCTTCAAGTAAATCAAATTAATAATAATCAATAAGAAGGCATATGCAAATATAAATACGTGAATTTATATATGTACATATGCGCATATACATACATATATACGCTCACTTAAGTAGGAGATAGCAAGATGTCGAACGTTGCCGTTCGTTTACTTTGTTCGTTCCGCGCTTTCGCTTGCAGTTCATTCAAGGTAACGACAAATGAGCAAGGTAACGACAAATGAGCAAGGTAACACTAATGAGCAAGGTGACGACACATTTTTTCGTGCGTGCAGCCGGCTAAATCGAATTATAAGACGTTATCACGTCAAAAAAAAAAAATGGGTGCATGAAGCCATCACTTGAAACTGTCAATCTTTGTGATTTCATTAGCTTTTCGGCATTTAGGTCTCTCATCAAAAATATGACTGAATTTTACATGAAATTTGTCTGTTTGAAATCTGTTTAACGGAGCGGCCTTGGAAGCCATAACGAGCGAATAGAAAGAAGTCTGCTCTCAATTAGGTACTGAGTCAATGAGACCTTGCAGGCAATTTGCCCAACTTCATAGAAAAATTTTGTTAACACGTTAGTGCTTGAACTTTTTAGTTGAACTCGATTTTTCTGGATTGAGCTGCACATTATCAGCGACGTGTTGTTCACTAATAATTTTGTTGTTGTTGTTGTTGTTATTGTAATAGCCTAAAATGTTGCTCAACAGGCCGGAATGAATCCATTTGGCCGGCGACAAACTCATGCCGTTCCGGTAACGCGGAACTGGCTGATGTGAAAATGAACTATTAAGAGCTTTATTTTGCTTTCAGCCCTTTGTTTTTAAAACACCCAGCTTGGACCACTGAATACTCTCTTTGGAAGAAAATTAAAGAGCAAACTCTGGATATTTTCCAACCACTGGTTATTTTCTTTAAGTGGAGGTGAGAGTAAATTTATTGAACTGGAAAGATCTGTCAGCATCAAAGAAACAGATTTGTAATTGAATCAAATAATGTTTTCTCAAGAAAATAAGAGTCTGAAAAGTTATGGCTGTGGGTGATGAGTAGGCTGGAATAGCAAGAATAATTTTCTTAGCACCCAAACATTTTATTCAGGATTCAATTGGTTGGTTGGTTGAAGTGATGATTCATCCACTAGCGCGCTTCCGCACAATTTTGCTGCCACATCCTCGTTACCAACTTGTTTAACAGTTATTTACCGTATGACTATATCCAGTCTGTGCAGTTTAAAAACCTTATTAGGTTGTTCACTTCTAAGCCAGATAGTAGTTTAAGACTCTTTTTTTTTATAGCGAAGAATAAAACTTATTTATTTCTATGTAGTATATCTGGTCCAAAATTGTGCATTTTGGTCTGGCAAAAATTGGATAAAAACAGAGAAAATGTCCGGTATTATACTCAGATTCAAGAAAGGTACATAATGGGTTGTCTAGCGTAAATGGGACAGTCATATTTTTTTAATGTCAAATGCCACCTAGGCAACGAGCATAAACTTTAAATTGTTTAACCGATACTTTACGAGATATCGATCACTACAGCCATCTACCGAGAAAATAATGGATCCCTATTTCCCAAAATTAATATTAACCGCAAAAGTTATGTTTTTGATAAGTTCCACCAAGATTGGAAGTCTCTCGTCCTTTCAGTTTGATAAGACATTTCTCTATTCTCTAAACGACCTTTTCCAGAGGTATTTAGTAATTGGTCTTCAGGTGTTCAAGATTCACGTCTTTGTTAAACTTGATGCTATTATATAATTACCTCTGGCGCCATAGGGGCGCGCGTAAATTAACACCTCACCAATTCTTCAGCTAGTTCGTTTCCCTCTGTGTTATGGTGTGTCGATACTCAGGTCGGCAGATAGGTGGCTAGTTAGAAGTGGCAGACAGTCTGTAAACCAACTCACTTAGATCATTGCCGACCCATTGTGATACTACAGGAGCAACTTACCTCCTGCTCCTCATCAAGACATTTTGTTTTAAGTGCAAACCCATTGATCCAGCTGACATTTATGTCCCTAAGGTCATCAGTATCACTCAAGAACTAAACTTACTGGCATGCCACGCAGGACAGTGACAGAGAAGATGCATGAAAGACTCATCATTGTCCTCATTTTTGCTGCTTCTGCAATAGACAAAATGAGGTACGTTCAATCTTAGAGAACATCGACCTAGGAGACTGTGGCCTGTAATCAAATCAACCAACATAGAGATGCTTTTCCTTGACCGATTGAGTAGCCTTTAAGAACCTGACGTTTCATTTTAGCTAATTTTTTTTTCTAGCGTTACATATCGGATTATCAACCCATCGCGTGCTGGCTGAAGTGATGGATTTACTACTTGTACCATCTGGTTATTAGGTTTACAGTAATAATTGTGCAATCTCCAAACCAAGAGAGAGGCACTCACGCTAATGTGCTGATCTTCACATAAGTTCAAGTTTATTTAGTTGGTCGATGGAACTCAATCTGAACTTATATTCGTGGACAAGTTTCAAGGAGATACGATTGTTTTCCAGGCCACTTAACTAACTGTTCATACCACTGTCCTGATTACTATGAAGACTTTATATGCCTGTTACCTACAGGTAGTATCTATTTTCCAACTTAAATAAAGCAACATCCTCTTAGAACTGAAGCTCTGCTCTTGCAGCTGGCCATTACCAAAATTTGTAATTTTTCATACTTACCATCGGACTCAAATTAAGGCACAGAAAAAAGCGAAAAGTAGAGAAAAATAAAATTTGCTGGTGGTGTTCACTTCGCTACTTACCGACGCGTCTGAGCAGTGCTAGTGCGTGTGTGTGTGTGAGTTATAAGGGCATTCAAAAGAATTATCCCTCAATCAGCACCTACTAGCGATACCAAACTTACCTCTGACGCGAATATAGGCCACACAATTTTGACATTTCGCTGGCGCAGTATGTTGCTCACGAAAACCTCACACACATGCAAGCATTTAAGGCATGCAACTCGCTGACATTGATGAGGTGTGAGTGAAATATTTTGCCAATTCAATACAATTTAGACACTTCACTTCAATTTTGAGTAAATAAACGCAACCGCAGTGAAATCAATGCTGAACAATTGGAGAAGAAAACTTTGTAATCGGGGAAATGTGGAAAGGTTATGTCAGCTGTGACGGTGGTCCAAAGTAAATGAGAAGAAATTCTTGTTTATTTGTTTTTATTGTTTTTTATTTTCATTTTTTTCACTGTGTATATTTTTCGAAATCATTTGCATATATTCGTTGCAGTGATTGTGTCTTCAGTCTTAATATATTCTTAATCAAACAATCAATTCAATCATACATTTCGCGGCTACTTAAAAGTAAGAAATTGATTTTTCCCTATAATAATTTATACGATTTTTTTCCTTTTTGTGATGGACTTCTTTCTAATCTTGTTTTTTTTTCTACTTAGGAATATGGCTGCATATATTTTCATACATGAATTTGATTATTTCGCTTACTTTATTACAATAAATATTGTGCGCTACTAAATTATGCAAATTAATTATAAATGCGAAGAGGAAATATAAATTTACTTAAAAGCAAACAATGAATTGGAGGTTCTTTGATGTGCAAAAGCAATTCAGTTTTCTCAGTTTTTCAGTTTTTTCATAAATTCTGCAATAATTTTTAAAAATTTTCTTTTTGGTGATTTTGCTTCAGTGCACAGGCCACCCCACTACACTACAATTTTCATTGAGTTTATGAAACATTTGATGAGCGAGCTGCTAGCTTATAAATCCTTCACCAGCTCAATTACATGCGCCAGATGAGGAAGCAGGTGATCCGATAGTTTAAGTGGATCAAGATTTTATACTAAATTAAATTCGCTTTTATTTCTTTCATCCGACCAGATCAGATTTCAACTCTTGATATCGAATATTAATGAATGAATGAAGGTCTAATAGTAGTTGAAAGAAAGGTCTAGTGAACTATAGAAAAGTGGTTGTGAACTTTTCTGCTGAGGAGTTGAAAGTTGCTAGCCGATTAGAGCTATGCGATAGGAGCAGTGGCTGCAAAATTTTGAAAATGACAAATACCATCACATCGCAGCCAAGCAAAACACATTCATCTCTCTGTAGAATAGAGCTTTTTGCACACTTTGAACTGCATGAAAATAGGGTGAACTCCAGTGGCTAAGTATTGGGACACATAAAAATAATAACGCGATGGAAGGAAGATTCAGAAGTAAAGGTTTTTTTAACAGCTTGAGAGCTTAAATTGATAATAAAAAACGGAAATATTGTTGGAATGAGTTTTGTCGACGGTGTTTAGCTGATGAATTTTTGGAAAAGAAATTCAGTCTACATAGCTCGACAGCGTTTGCTATGCACCTTAAAACAACAATGCCACCATTTCTGCACCCAGTATGCATGCAGCTGCCAAGAAACGATATTTTTTTCCATTTTTGATTCGCTTATTTATTTGATTATTTGGATTTGTTTAAAATTAACAATAGCTGGCGTGAAATGTTCTCGAGAAATAAAATGATGTTGCCAGCGGTGCGTGTTCTCCGCAGTACAACGCTTAAAGCATATGTAAATGTGTATTAATTTTTTTAAAAACCACTTTTCTTACCAAAATTTTACCATTGCTTCTGGCTCGCTGCCCATAAATTTGACGTTTCTTCTAATTTGAGCATCAATGTTGCTAGCAACATTTCACGGGCGAGCCAAATGCATGTTGCTGGCGAAATTTCACTGATGTGTAGTATGATACATAATAGTTTTTGTAGCAACATTTATATGAGACTCTGCACTCTCTGCAACATGTTACCAGCAACTTTTGTGTGCGGAGTTTGTAGCTATGAAGTGTTTGCAGCAATGAGTTTTGTCCTCTCGAGCCTCATTTAAGCGCTAGTCGTGGAAATTTGGATCTGCTACATTTTTTCCATAATATTATCATTATATTATATTAGCATCCGCAACATATTATTGACAATATTTATGAATGGCAGTGAAGCTGTTCATTGAAAAAGTTACTACCAGAACTGCGACAAATATTGATACATTTTACTCATGTGTGGCCTATACTTTTGTTATTTCAGAATTTGAGGAAGGTATACTGAAAATATGTAAGTATATTCAAACGAGTGCGGGCGTTCGTAGACTTTTCACTATTTTACCAGTAGCGTCACTTGCCCTAAGACTCACTGAAATACAGCAGTTGTGCGCTCAACTCATCCAGCAACATGTTTACGCAACTATTGTGTATGATTTTAGGCGCTGGCAGTAATATTGCGCAAAATGAGTTGCATATCGAAACTTTTTTTAGATTTTGAATTTGAATTATTATTACATTTTAGATATTGAAAATTTCTTCTTCGCTATAATGCATGTATGTGTGTACATATTGATGCATGTAGCTTTAAATGTTGCATGAATTATATAAATTAGTGACTACTTAAGCAATATCTGTGGGTATTAAAAATGTGAAATATTTACAAAATGCTTTAAAATTATTAAACTAAAACTAAACGAGAAATGCAAATATAATAACAGTATATTTGTATTTTAATGCTTATGCAGGAACAAAAGGATAATGCAAGACTAAATATAATTTTTTGTTAATTAGTACTAAGTTAATGTAACTAGTTTCCACTGGAATTAGTTTTAAAAATTCAAATTAAATTTCTAATAATCATTAATTCTACTCACCTATATTTGCTAAATAGTTACTTTTTACATGGCCTTCAAGGTGGGCCTTAAATATACATACATACATATATACTTGTGAGTTAAAAATTTAGTCAGCTTGAATTTCTCTGTTAGCATGAGCGCGTCATCGCTTGCACTTTCGTGAGCTTAAAGGTAAAGTTTTTGAGCTATAAAACCATAATGCCGAAAGTGTGCGAGCTTTGCTTTGCTGAGAGTTCGTTTCGAATTTTTTTTTTAATATTTTGTTTTTATTAAATATTTTAATTTTATGTAATTTCTTTCAAAAACAAAACAAAAAAGCTCTCTAGAGTACTAGCAGGGCACAATATAAATTAAATGGAGTGAAAATGTTCTAATTAAAACACTATACTACATACATACAAATATTTAGTTAAAGAGTAAGAAGTAGCAAAAATCTACGGAGCAGCATTACAACAACGCTACAGCTAATAATATTGCTCTACTATGCGTAGTTGTGTAAGTAAATATGTAAATTTAGAATTTCGTTGCTTTTTATGTTTCCCATAAAAGCTGAATTGATCCGCATTTTATTCCAATAATTTTTGCATTTCTCGCATTTGTACTACGTCCGCCTTTGTAGCGCCCAATACGTCAACCAGGAGAGCGCAAGAAATTTCCACAGACCAATTGGTAAGCTAAAAATGGGTGAGAGAAGAGAGAAATTGAGCGTGGTTTGGGATTGCAATGAGGCGCTTCTTAATACTTAAAGCAACAACTAAGCGTAGAGTAATTTTTAAGATTTTTTGTTAACTTTTTAGAAATAAAATTGAAATTAAAATATTAGTTAGAAATAAATTTTGAAAAAAAAAAAACAAATAACAATAAAAGTAACAAAAAATACAGCGTTAATTCATAGTACATCACTTTTCACGCAACAAGTTGACACTACGAATGAGAAAATGCATGCATGTACAAAAATACAGAAAAAATCTAAAATACAAGCCATCAGTCGTATCACTTAAAGCTGGCAAATGAAGAAATAAGAGGGCCAACAACCATACATATCTCACCAAGCAACTTACCGTTAAATGCATTTTAATTTTTTTTTTGTTTTCATTTATGAAGCACCACTATATGCAAATAAAAAGCATGCGATGAAGTAGAGCAAATGGATAATTAAGTATTAAGCGATAAATAGCAAAAGAAAAAATTAATAAAATACTTATGCTATAATAAACATATGCTACTATAAATTCGAGAAGACATATAATTTAATGAGCATTTATGAGTACGAGTACCTATAACAAAGGCCCAAAGTGTGCAGGTAAAAAAATTTTAAAGCGGTCATGAAAAAACTTTGTATGTACTGAGTACTAACTCTGAACACTACATTTCATTTTCATTTCATTTATTGCCCAAAATCATTTTAACATAGGAGTTTACACTACACAATAAACTGAAGATTTGAAAATAAACTGATTCGTTTTTTTTTTATTTAAAAGAAATATTTCTCTCATTAACACTTATAACCCAACTAAAATTTCATAAAAGTTTGAATTTCAGGTATATATCCATGAAACCTGATTTTTTGGAAGCAAGAAATAAGCACCTGTCGATAACTACGATTTGATGCGAAGTAATAGATCCTTTAAGTTTAACACATTTTTCACAGCTCTCATCAAATTTATAAATATCTCATAAAAAATTAGCAGTTATTTTTTTTCAGCCAAACGTTGTTTTTTTGTTTGTTTGTAAATGCGTGGTCCGTCCACCTAGTGGTAATTTGCTACATAAGCCGCATGTTGCATAACTTCTCAGCGCTCTATCATACGAGTGTATCAGAGATCACGCAAATCTCTTTGTTTTGATTTTCTTTTTTTATAAACTGTGCTTTTTTGTTTTTGTTTTCTCTTTTAAATTTTCTCGCTAGCTTTGATTTGCGATAAATTCATTGTTTTTATTGTTTTTTTTTTGTTTTTTTTTTTTTTTTGATTTTTTTGAAGCCATTTTGCACTGCTGCCGATGTGACCGGTGAGTTGAGCTCACAATGTTGTTCTTCATTAAGGATTCTCGAAATGCCGAAATTCGTAGATTTGTAGCTACAAATGTATGTTCAAATTCCGGTTTGTTAGATATATTTTTAGTGTAAGACTTTATATCTACTAAAAAAATCACAATGTACAAACTTTAAGAAACAATGTAAATCAAACTCACAGCGTGATTGTTCTT
The DNA here is from genome assembly GCA_037575425.1 of Anastrepha fraterculus. Classification (NCBI taxonomy): domain Eukaryota; kingdom Metazoa; phylum Arthropoda; class Insecta; order Diptera; family Tephritidae; genus Anastrepha; species Anastrepha fraterculus. Next base: position 178,334 of record JAYXIM010050123.1, on the reverse strand, counting down.
GTTTGATTCATTGAGATGTACTCTCTTTTTTTTCTATTTCCTTGACAAGAAATTGCATACCAGAACAAATTAATGTAACGTTACAATTTAGTGTCGAAATATGGTGCGGAGAGATGTACTCTCTATGCAGGCTCACTAATACTCAAAACACCAAGCAATCAACGAAACACATCGTAAAGCAAACTTGTAAGCAGACATGCGTTGTTGGAAATTTTGCAGAAACAATTGTTATGCAAGGTTGCTATCAGCGAAACGGAGTACAGGTAAATGTTGAGCGACAATGTTGCTATTAGCATGTATTGCATGATATATGGCTGTCAGCATGTGTCTAACAATTTCATGTTGCGGAAATATCATAAGTACCTGCTTTGACGTGACGGCAAAGTGAACTTTTAGTATTTGTTGTTATAAAAACGCTTGCTACAAATAAAATTTTACTATTTTGATATATGCACATATTTTTTTAACACTTTTACCTCACCGCTTCGAATGCGCTATGTACTTACTCAAAAACCCTGCGTCGGCAAGACTATTACTAAATACTGCGTGCTAATGAAAAATAATGTTACAGGATTACCAAAATTACTTATTTTCCTCAAACTTTAATAAAAAAATAATTTATTGTGGGCTATTCCGTTCTTCGTTATAAGAGAGAGTTTTTGTTCACGCGGGCTATTCCGCTCTTGTTGATAAGAGTGAATTATTTCGTCAAATGATGCAAAAGGGTTAATAAAAACAAACTTCTCTAGGGCCTCTGTTATACTAAAATTGTCAATCACAATAATAGTTAAAAACATAAAAAATTTAAACAAAACACTTGCGATTTGCACCGCCGCCTTCTCCTTAGTCCCGCTGTTATCCACACAATCAATGTGAATGTAAATGTATTGGTAGTACTGATTAGGTACTCATGTTTTTCTACACGTTTAAGGTAATGTGGACTGCATTTTGACAACAAAAAAAAATGTTCATTGCTCTCTTGCTTTCTCTTTGCTTTCCTTTTCTTTCCTTTTTTAAATTTCCACACACAATTTCCGCTATTTCGTTTATATATATACATATGCATATATGTATGTATGTGTGTGAATGTGTATTCAAGAGGCTACACCAAAAACTTCCTTTGCATGGCCATTTCAAATAGTTGGAAATGCAAACCCTTATAAGTATGCTACACAACTACGTACATACATTCGTGCATACAATTGAAATAATAATCTTAAGTGATCGTAAGAGATAATCATGCAATTCCCTCAAATTTGTCAGTTGAAATTAAATAAATCTTTAACGAAAGTTCTTTAGTTGAATGTATCTTATTTATTTTTGCTTATTTTTGTTTTCAGTTTCATAGTCATCATCTTCATGGTTGTTGTTATTATTAATTAAATATTATTTTTGCATTTTTTGTTTTATTAAATAATTTTTTTTTATTAAATAATTTTTTTTCTCACTTAAAACTAAAAAAACTTAAAAATAATGCACTTTTTACATTTTATAAAAGAAAGTCGTTTATGTGTGTGTGTGTGAGTGAGTATGAGTGTACGTAATTAATATGTAATTGTTGTTTGTGGTAATCAGGTGTTGCTGGCATACGCTCTGCATCCTCAGCTGACCACTCGACTGTCAATGTCAATGTAATTTCATTTGATTTTCTATTTCGCATACTTTACAAATACAAACTAGACAATTGAGAATTAAATAAAATTATATAGTATTAGTTTGTTTTTTGTTTTTGTTTGGTTGTGTTTTTTTTATTTTCGTTTAATTAAACTTAACAATTAGCGGTTTGATACAAATTACAAATACAATTGGCAGCTACTTGTGTACGTATTTCGTAAGTGTTTCGCGTGTGTATGTGCATGTGTGAGTGTAAGTAGTTTTTATGTGTGTGTGTGCGTGAAATATTACATGTTTGTGAGTTTAATTTCATCGTTTTAATTTTTTTGTAAATATTTTTTCATATTTTTTTAGTTCCTTTCAGCAAACTCTTTGCATTGTTAGTTGTACAGTGTGAGGAAAATTAATATAAATTATAAAATAATAGTAATTTTAATTTACATTAAAAATATGTGTGTATATATGCTTTTAAATAAATATTCAAGTAAAAATAAATTAATCATAGCTGAGTTAAGTTGCTTACATTTAAAAAAAAAATTACATTCATTTCACTTTTTCGCATTTTCAGCGCTGTGCATTGGCTTTTTACACTACTACTTCCTTTATTAATGTTTTTTTTCAACTTTTCTTCTTTGAAATTTTCTTCAGCTTCTTAAAACTAGTTTCATTGAAGGCGCATTTTGAGCATTTTAATTGCTTACTTTTTAGTTATTCTATACATTTCGCATTTCGATTTGTTTCGCATTCGTTAGTTCTTATTTTTCTATATTTTTTACATATTTTTTTTTACATATTTAAATTACTTACTGAGAGGCAGCGAGGTTTCTTAGACGTTTGCTTACGCATATTTCATATTTTCCTGGTAATTTTTGCTTTTGTTTTTTCAGTTTCTTTTTCTATTTTTAAGCTTCTCATTCTGGTTTGCGTTAATCTATTTAGTAAGAGTATATTTGTATGTGTATACGTATTCGTGCATTCTGCCGTATATACAGGGTGCTGACAATATTTGCTAATCTCATGTATACATTCTTCATTTTATACAGTAATGCTATTGTGCGTTGTTGTATTCGCTAACTAAAATTTTCTTCAATTTGAAATGTTGGCCGAGTGCATTGTACCTATACGCATTAGGGTGCGCCAATTTGTATGGAGCAATGTTTTTCGACATATTTCTTAGCTGGTTTGCTTTTTAGCGCCATTACAGAGTTCTTTAAACCTGCTTTAGACACTTTGCTTAAAACCTCCGGTTGGGCACCCGGATCTGACCGTTTTTCCTCCTGTTCGAGGATCCTTTCTAAAAGGTTATATTTATAAATCGATATAAAATTAAATTTTAGGAAGCTACCGCGAAGATCAAGTTCCCGCGACAGTCGATTCTACGTAACCGGAACGACTCGGATTTATATTCGGCTAAGGACTGTCACTTTAGCAGCATTTCCCGTATATGTATGGGGAATGTTTATGCTGCTACAGCAACAACAACAACATCAAGTCGTTAGCTATAATAGAAATATGTTAAGTTCACGTCCAAAGTCGAAAAAGTCTGGTCAGACCCAAGTGCCCAACGGAGGGTTGTATAAACAATGGTTAATAAAAATAAATATTTCGTGCCAAAAAATCTCCAAGTAGAAGTTTTTATTACAAAAATTATCGTTCAGAGTACTTTAGTTAATAGGCCTCTTCTATTCGTCACTTCTCTGCTCGTTATCTCTTTGCTCGGCTCACTTGACAAAAAATTTGCCTTTGAAAGCAACAAAAAAATTAACGGACGTCCTTCCTAGCGCTTGACGAAAAGTAGAGACTTAATATTAAATTTCATGTTAACTTCGTATTATTTGAAGAGAGTTTCCTTTAAAATTTTCGACACTCAAAATTGACTTTAGAGCTATGCTCCAGCATAGCTTTTTCTTCGAATTTTATATAGAATCTGAATCTGCTAGGAAGGATGTCAAAAAAGAAAAATAGAAATACAAATTGACACACCCCAATATACATTGTTTCGCTTTTGGGATGAGTGGACTAGGAGTAGATTATGATATGTGATGATGATTCAGTGATTTTTCTTTAGTGTATTCATGTTGAAGTACAGCGATGTGTAGAAAAAACTGATTCAAAAGAAATAAAAAAAATTAAAAATTAAGTAGTAAGGGGAGTAAAAATTGTCTCTAATTTCTAAGTTTTGCAGACCCTTTTAAACAGCATTTTCTTTTTCGCGACTGCCTGTCATGTATCGTTTCTAATATTTTGCTGCAATCGCCATTAACATAAAACACCTACTAAGTTGGAGCTTTAAGTTGTCTTGAAACTCTTTTCTAGTTTTTTTGTTTTTGCCATAACAAATTTTGAATTTATAGAAAGTTTCAAAAATCACAAAGTTGCTGAACTTTTAAATACAAAAAAATTTAAAAAAGTTGCTGTATAGACTTTTGGGTCATGGTTTCTCATTTTTTGATTTGTTTGTTATATTCTCATAGTACATAATTTTTTAGTTTATAGAACCTCCAGAAACATCAACTTTTCTTTTCGATCTTTTTCAGGCATCAAAATTCTAGAAACCGTTTCCTCAAATAATTTTCCATTTCCTCTATTTCATCGTCTTCTTGGTATGCTATTCATCACTGACGTGCGAAAATGTGTGACATGGCTCACAGACAACCTCTAAGTGCAGATGCCAATGCAGATATCAATGGCTTTGATCCAGTCAAGTACTCATCATCGGCGGCGCAAGCGTAAAACATTTTTGACCAGATGGGCATCCAGTAACAGCTGTGCCTCATACATTTATTCATTCATTCTGAGCTTACTAATGTGGAGGCACCTTTTAAAATAAAGAACATAAGAACTAACTAACCAAATATTGAGGCATCTTAGCTTTCCATTCTTTTATGTTGGACTCGTTGTAATACCAAATCGATATTCTGTTTAGTCTTTAAGAAACGTTAATAAATAAGTAAAAAATAATAGAAATAAAAAAATAAAAATGAAAAATGTAACCAATAATGACAGCTTTACTAAACGCATCGATATAGAAATCCTATCTTTGCAATGCTTTTCGTCTTTTCAAATACCCAAGAAAACGCAAATTCGCAAGTTCTCAAGCTATGAGAAAGGGTAAGAATTAATTATTTTCAAGGCTCAATGCCGATGAGCGAAATAAGCTGCTTCTTATTAATATTGCCTCAATTTGATTTTACTTAAAAAAAAATAAAAAGTAATAATTGGTGCGAGCTCCTTTTTCTATTTGTGATATGTGTCCTGACGTTTTTCCACAAATGTAGGGTCCTACAGTTTTAAGCCGACTCCAAACTGTAAATTGTTTTTTATGAGGAACTTTTCCATTTCACTTCACTTTAAATCTAGCTACAAATATTAAAGAGCATAGCACATTTTTTTAAATATGTCGGCCCAAGAATGTAGCAAATTTTTGTGAGTACCAAAAGGTGTTTATTGACGTCATAAAGTGACTCGTAAGGTCAGACGTCAGATGAAGACAAAAAACAACTGAATGACACCAAATAAATGCTTGAATTTAAGATTCGAATTACAGATTTAAGCTCTTAGAGAAGATAGCTTGAAGCTGAATAAACCGCTTCAAACGCTTGAAATTCTAATGCAAAAACTCCAAATCATCTCCAAAATCCAAAGATCTCTTTGTCAGGCGTTAGCCAGGTGTTAGCAAATGATTAATAGATGAAACACAAATTTGTATATATAACAGACCAGAAATTTAACAAGCCTTTGTGGGTGTTTATCGATGTCGTAAAGTGGTTGTAATATCAAAGGTCAGCTGAAGTAAATGTTTGAATTTAAGACTCGAATTTAAAATGCCTTACTGATTTAAGCTCTTAGTGATGATTGCGTGAAGCTGAATACTATGAAGTGCTTAAAATTCTAAAGCTAGAACTCCAAATCAAGAGGACGTCCCTGACGATGGCAAATCTTATGGCTGGAAAAAACGTTGAAAGTCATAACGCCTGCACTGCTTGGTATGGAGTTCTAGCTTAAATGCTTAAAGGTGTGTTGCGGAGTTTGATTTTTAATTCTGTAGAATTTTAATTTGAACGTTGATCGCTTTCCCTTTTTTTACAATTTTGAAAACATTTTATTTTATTTTTAAAGTAAATCCAAATTACAGCCAATTTTCAACGAACGCTCTTCATATCAAAGCCTTCTTCACCTGGTGCGCGAACTATAGCTGTACTTCCGTTGCATGTATGCGTGATCTACACACAGCAATCCTTGCATAAGTCATATGTGTACGGGTATGTGTGTGTAAATATGTATGAGTGAGTGATGTGGATGGGATTGAGTGATGATTGCAGATGGATTGAGTGCGAATGGGTGATAATGAGTGTTGTTGGTGCTGGTGCGGGTGCGGGTGCGGGTGCGTTTGTGGTTGTGTGTGCACGTGCGGATATTTCTGCGATCTCTGTTGCCTGGTGCATTTCGTTTGTTATATTTCATTTTTCGCATTTCTATAAAAGTTATTGTTCGCTTGTATAAATTAATATTGATTTTTAATAATTTTACCTGCCGGTCTTACTTCCTTTGCATTTGTTTTTACAAAAATATGCACTTATTTGTGTTTGTCCTTTAAAAGTTTTAATTTATGTATAATTAAGTATGCGTTTGTTTTCAATGGTTCAATTTACATATGTATGTGTGTGTGGGTATATAAATAAATGCCTTAAATAACAAGTAGTAAGTGGTAGATTATTTACTTATTTTGTACATCTGTATTTCTTTAGCAATATACTCTTCTTCCTCTTCTTCTCTTCTTTGTGTTGCTTTTTACATTTTACACACACTTATGAGCTTTGCTCGGAGTTTACCAGAATGCAAGCAAGACTAAAAAACAAAAATGTCTACAAATTCCGATTTTCTCTTTTTTTAACCAAATTTTCATACTTCCAAAAATACCAACTACTTCTAATCGAAATTATGAAGAAAAAAATTTAAATTTTGATAAATATTTACTATACAACAAATCATTCATTGCCAATTGTCATACACATTTCCACGTAGATACTTAGTAAAGTGATTAGAAAAAATATAAGAATTTTGAAAAATAATTTTCCAGTGTTAATTAAGACCAAATTAGCAAAAATAAAAACCACAAAAAATTTTGAAAATAGTTTTATAATAGATTTTTGTTACTCATTCTTGCCGCACTAAACCCAACGTTTAGCAAACCGTTAAAAAGATTATCGAAAAAAAATTAGCGAAACACATTTTCCATAAAAATTATGGTTAAATAAACGGATTTTTTCAAAAACATTTCTCAAGAGCAAAAAGGAAGCCATGGACAAGGGATATGTTTGTGTGGGTGATTTGCAGGTTGGTAGGTTTTAAGGTGTCGATTATGTGCGTGTGTGTGTGTGTAGGTGTGTAGGATTTGTGGAAGTGTTGATTAGCATACAAACAGTTTAGAGTTGAGAGACTATAATTTAGTGATAAGATAAATTTGGAAACTCACAAATCGAATTGGTCGTAGTAGAAAAAATCGTCTGCATCCCCGAGTAGCTGCGCTTGCGCCAACGCCGCCGCTTTGCTATCGCTCGCTGCCATTGCCGCTGATGACGTGGACGGCCCTACCGCCGCGCTCTCTTCGCTTTCGTCGTACACATCGTCGCTGCCGCCGGCATCTGCGTCTTCTTCGTCTGATGCGCCACCATCGTGCTCTTCCTCTTCACTGGCATCCGCCTCCGTGGAATCTTCTAGCGAACCAGCCGTATCTGCTGCCGCATTGCCTTGCGGCGCATCTTCTTCCATTGAATTGGTATAGCGTACGTTGCGTTGTTCGCGCTCACGTTCGCCACGTATGCTTGTCGCCTCTGCGCGCGGATCTAAGCGGTCCTGTTGCTCGGCGCTGCTGAGTTCAGTGGTAGTGGGCGGCATCGCCAGCGCTGCCGTCATTGTAGTGCTATCGCTGCGATCGGTGCGCGCTGTTGTTATTGAGGACGCCGCTGTGCTGCTGGTGATTGTACTGCTGGTGGCTTGCGTAGTACTGGTCGCGCTGCTGCCAGCTTTTGACATGAACTGCTTTTTCAGCTTCTTTTGCGGTTGTGCTCCGCCGTTTCTTGCTCGCTTGCGGTTCGCGCCAGAGTTGCGGTTACCCGCTCCGCCACCGCCGTTACCGCCACCTGTTTGACGGCCATTCGCATTCAGCTTCTTGCCACGACGATTGTTCGCTCCCGCTGCGTCGCCGCCAACGCTATTGTGATTGTTGTTATTTGCGTTTTGGTTGTTGCGGTTCTTCTTTCCACCACCACCTCCGCCTCCGCCCCCGCCGCCGTTCTTTTTCTTCTTGCATGGCGCGGGCAGCGGCATATTGGGCACTTCTTCTCCCTTCGCTTTCAGCTGACGCCTCTGTTGTTGCTGTAGCGCTAGCTGCTCCCGACACTTTTTATTGTTGAGATTATTGCCGCGCTTGCGCAGCGCTAAAGGGCTCCTTTGGCAATTATGCTCCTCTTCATTCTCATGCGGCCGGCATTTTCGCCGTTTCTTCTTTTTCTTGCCGCCTCCACCGCCACCCTTGCTATGCTGATGGCCCTGACCGCTCTGAGTGCTGTTACTGCTAGTACGATCGCCATTATTTGTTGACGAACTATCGCTAATACTACTACTCAGGCTATTGGACGCGTTCGCGCCCCGCTGGCCACCTTTACTGTGATGGCTATGGCTATTTGTGACTACGCTGCTCTGTGACTCGCCTCTCTCATCGGCAGCAGGAACGTTGCTCATTGGTTGGCCACTAATACTACTACTATTACCACTACCGCTGGGACTATCACTATCACTATTGCCTAATGGACTACTACTACTCGTTCTGCTACCACTACTAACACTACTACTACTACTACTGCTACTACTACTACTACTACTGCTACTACTACTACTACTGCTACTAATGCTATTGCTATTGCTAGAGCTTGGATTGCACTTGGGGTGCACTTTGAAGTGTTTGCTATCGATCAGGTCGACCAATGGTTTGCCCGTATCACAGAGTTGGCGTAAGCCGTGCTTAATGCGGTTCTCGCCGAAATTCTTTGCTATCAGCTGTTCGACGCGTTCTTCCTCCACCGTTTCGGTGATGGCATTCGTGTAGGTGGCCAGCTTGCCGAGCGAGCGGGTTGGCGGTATTTGCAACTTGCGCGGCTCACCATGTCGATTCAGCGCCAAATAATAGACGCGCCGCGCATTCGAATTGAATGTGGATGTGTAGGTATTGTAGTTGTGCAGCTCCATGTTCTCATTGAAGACGCAGTCGTCGGTAAATTCTTTCTGCAAATTTAAAAAAGGGGTAATTATGTGAAGAGCAATGAATGTCAGGCATTAAAAAATATAAAAATATATCAAAGAGGTTATTTATTTTAATTAAAATTTTATACAGTTAAAAAATATTTAAGAAAATGTCCTCTCACTTTGCATAGGCACTTTTGGTTTTTGCTCGAATATTAAAAAAAAACGAAATACAAAGCAGGTTGTGGAAATAATACAAATTCGTAAATGTATATTACAAAGTATTTTAAATCTAAAAATCCATATAAAACTCATTACAGAGGGATTCAATATTAAGTGATCCAAGTATTTTGGCCATTTTTTTGAAAAAAGATTTATTTGTAGGTTTGAGTGTAAAAAGACCAAAAAGAACACCTATACTGAAAGTACTTTGAAAAAAAAAATAGGTATATAATTGTGAAATTGGCTCAAGGGTGAAAATTTTTGTATATTTTTCCAAAACGAAATATTTTCGATACTTTTTAAAAGATTTATAATTTTTATTTTTATTTAAAATAAAATATATTAAAAAAACATGTTCCTCAAAACTTTACAAAAAGTGTTTTTTCCAAAAAAAATCCAAAAAAAAAAAATTCCAAAAAAAATTCTAAAAAAAAAATTTTTTTCTCGAAATTTAAAAAAAAAGTTAGTTTTTTTTGCGTTTTTAAAATTTTTTAATTTTTTTTAATTTAATGATAAAATATATTTACAAAGTTTTTTCTAATAAAATATTTACTTATTTTTGAAATTTTTGAGAAAAAGTGTTTTCTAAAAAAATGTTTACTTTTTTTCGAAATTTTTGAGAAAAATGATTTATTTGTAGGTTTGAGTATAAGAAGACAGAAAAGAAGGTCCAGACTGAAAACATTTTGAAAAAAAAATTAATAGTTTTCAGATTTACTCTATAAATATCTTCGATACTTTTTAAAATTTTTATAATTTCTCTTTTATTTTCAAGATAAAAAAAATTTCCAAAACACTTTTTTATTTTTTTCGAAATTTTGAAATTAAAACTTTTTTATTTTTAAAACTTTTATAATGCAATAATAATAGATAATAAAATGTTTATTTCTCGAAAAAAAAAATAAAAATGTTTATTTTTCAGAAAAAAGTAGTTATTTTTGTTTTTAAAATTTTTTTAATTTTTTTTTAATATTAAGGTAAAATATATTTAAAACAATTTGTTTTGGGAATAAAATTTTTTTTAATTAAAAACTTTTAGAACAAACATTTGGTTAAAATTAAAAATTTTTCAAATTATTGATAAATACAAAGTATTCTTTATCCTAACAAATTTAGAAAGAAGTTAATAAAATTTTCAAAATAACCGAAAAACTTGTACCAAAATTTTCAACATTGAATACATCTCAAAAATTATTAAATTTTGTTCAAAATTTTTTCAGTTTATTTTTTATTACAATCGAGAATCAATTTGTAAGAATCAGAAAAACCTGCGACAGTGTCCACAATACTTGGTACACTTGACAGGGAATAACTCAATGCAATCATTTTAAGACACAAAATAAGTTGAGACCAAAGTTTCCTCTTCTGTTTTTCACTTTGTTTTCGAGAAGCAATCGATGGTTGCATTAGCACTTCGCGGTCGAAAACTTCTCCGCTAACCTTTAAAAAAAGAAATTAAAACAAAATAGCAGCAGCGGGCTTCAAATAGCCACCGATTGTTCCACATCTGTCATCGAGTCATGCGACAATGAGGCGTCAGAAGTAAAATAAATTGAAAGTAATTTTCTAGAATAGATGCACACATACATGCACGTACCACGAAGGTTTCAAACAGAAAGCACTGCAGCACAGCAGCAAACCATTAGAGAAAATTTTCACAAGTGCCGTTGAAGTGAAAGAAAATTTTAGACTTACACTTAAGAAGAAAAAAATATATAAAAAAAGCTAACATTTCACCTAAATTTTAGCTGCCGAAGCGTTGGCGATTTGTGAATCACAATCAAGTACTAAGTGGGCAATGAAATTTTATTGAAATAAATGACATCAAGTGATTCAAAACATTAAAAAAAAACGAAAATTTAATTTGTTTTTATTTATTCTATTTATTTCTTATTTTATTTACGTCTACAAATAAACCAATTTAGGCATTCGCTTAAATCGAGGAAGTTGAGTGATTTTCAAAAAACGCCTTTTCCTTTACGACAACACACCAGCTCACGGCTCAGCAGATATCGTCGCAATAGGAATGGAAATAGGGTTTTAACTCGTTGCACATCCACTCTATCCCTCTATCATCCAGACTTAGTGCCTTCGCACTACTATTTGTTCCTCAATTTGTAGCAATCAATGTCTGGCGGAAACGAGATTTTATTCAAACGAGGAGGGGATTGCAGTAACTATTTTTCAGACTTGGACAAATCCTATTATTCGGAAGGGATCATCAAACTAGAAATGGAATAGAGTTAGATGAAGTGTGTAACCCTAAAGGAGACCATGTCGAAATATAAAAAGGGTTTACCCCAAACAGTTAACTAGTTTTTATTTTTACACGTACTTTTCAAGGGACCCTCGTCCATATTTAATATTCATTGATTGGCTCTGGAGTTTTTAATAACAGAAAGCGTAGTCAAAAGTTGTCAATATCGTAATGTTTTATAATTTTGTAGAGCATTTTGTGCTGCTTAGGTGGTGAGTAGATTGCTTTCTTATTTTAGGTTATTTTCGGAAACCTGATAGGTTCAGAAGAAGTTTCGTAACCTAGCGCCTAAATTTCTACGACCTCATAAAACTAAAAGCCCTCCAATATTTCGCTTGCCGCGCAAGTACTTTTTGCTTGCACAACTTTAAATTTTCTGTTGGCACTCATAAGGCAAAGAGATGTTGAAAATTAAGCCACCAAATTGTTGGGTGTTGGTATTGTTAGTTGTTGATTGTTGGTTGCTGGTTGCTGGTCGTTGCCCAACAAATCGCCGAGTGCTGCATAAATATTGAAGGTGTTACATACATATACCCATACATTTGGCGCTACAATCAATAGCGGTGACAGACGTTCATGCGTTCGTGTGGGGTAGGACAGACAGGTGCCTAGTATGCATGTGCGTGTGTATGTGTGTAGGAAGTGTATTGAAGAGCTATAATTAAGTCGAATTGTCGAATTCTTTTCACATACGCAAAGCAGCCATCTATCTATCATGACTTTGTGCCTAAGTGTGTCAGATAAATACAAATATTTATGTTGGCCACACTATAAAAGCTAAGTGCAAATAACAAATAAAATTTGTTTTCCACACACACATACACACCGCGCGCATTTTTAAGGTAATTGGGGTGGTGGTGTCGATAATGGCGCCTCATTTCGCTTTTGCACCTAGAATCGGCGCTGATTTGATTTTTTACACAGCTTCCTTATTTTCATTCCTCGGCATTTATATATACACACATATGCGTGCGTGTGTGTGTTTTGCATTCTAACGTGTTTGCAAAATTTTAGCACCTTTACGGTATTGTTTGCATGCCGCAGCAGTTCTAGCGTTGCCTCTAATGACGCGGCTAGTGAGTCAGTCCAGTAGTTGAGCTATTATGACCTCGCGTGTGGCTCCTCTGTGGCACCGATATATGTTTTCGCATCATTTCATTATTTTCGCATAGTTTTTTAATAATATTTCTACTCACTCGGTTAGTAAAGTGTCTATGAATTTTATTGATATTTTGTACGCTAAGCCATAATCCCTCATTTCGTTAGCCTTTTGGCTTTGACGTCAGGTGACGTCCATCGCTTCAGTTTTCGTTTTCGATTTCTTTTTGGTTTTTTTGCTATTATTTTATGACGGTGATAATGAGGTGAACACACGGTCGAATAATTTCGGCGGATTTCACAAGTGGGTGTTGCTTTATGATCGCACAGTAACAGCTCGCATGAGACGTTTGTTGTGTGTACAGGGTGTGACTGCACTTTGTGCGAACTAATTTTATTTTTTTCTTTAATGTCTGTTAGTACACTTCCAACTAATAGACATCAATGAATAAGAAAGTAATTTTTTAATTGGATTTGAAGCAACTATTTGGCCCCAGATCCAATTCCTAAGCGTTTGTTAGATAATTAAAGTCAACCAACGTTCTATCGAGTGACGCATTAGCACTTTATACTGTCTTACTGAAGCAAACGCGAAAAATCTTGAAACGACGAAAATTTCTTCAAGGAACATTAAACTGTATTCTTTCTAGAAGAGCTAGGCAATAAATTTCGTCATTAACGAGATCGAAGATAAATGATACTGGCTGAGAGTACCCCTGTCACTTGTTGGGAAAATACTAATCAATCGACAGCGTGATTTGTATGATGGATTCGGATCTGAGAAATTTAGTGAATGGAATGCGAAACGCAAACAAATTTTTTAGAACCCTCACTACTCGAATTATATGGACTTCCTGATAAGGTCTCCAAATAAAAGCAGCGTTATCTAATTTCCAACTGATTGGACCTTATCAGTGTTGAGTTAGACCTGGAATGTCTACCATCGACCAAATACTTACAATACGCCAAATCTTGGAAAAGACCCACGAAAGGTTAATCGACACACAACTATTCGTCGATTTCAAAGCTGCATTCGACAGTACGGAAAGGAGTTATCTGTATGCCGCGATGTCTGAATTTGGTATCCCCACAAAACTATTATGGCTTTGCAAGATGACGTTGCTCAATACCAGCAGCGCCGTCAGAATTGGGAAGGACCCCTCCGAGCCGTTTGATATCAAACGAGGTTTCAGACGGGGTGACTCGCTGTCATGTGACTTCTTTAACCTAATGTTGGAGAGCATCGTACGAGCCGAAAAACTTAATCGCTTAGGCACAATACTTTATAAGAGCGTACAATTGTTGGCGTATGCCGATGATATCGATATCATCGGCCTTAACAACCGCGCTGTTAGTTCTGCCTTCTCCAAACTGGATAAAGAGGCAAACCGAATGGGTTTGGTGCTGAACGAGGACAAAACGAAGTACCTCCTGTCTTCAAACAAACAGTCGGCGCACTCGCGTATCGGCATCCACGTCACTGTTGACAGTTATAATTTCGAGGCTGTAAAAGACTTCGTTTATTTAGGAACCAGCATTAACACCGATAACAATGTCAGCCTTGAAATGAAAGGTAGAATCTCTCTTGCCAACAAGTGCTACTTTGGACTAAGTAGGCAATTGAGTAGTAAAGTCCTCTCTCGACCAACAAAACTAACACTCTACAAGGCTCTCATCATGCCCGTCCTAACGTATGGCGCAGAAGCTTGGACGATGACAACATCCGATGAAGCGACGCTTGGAGTGTTTGAGAGAAAGATTCTGCGTAAGATTTTTGGACCTTTGCACGTTGGCAACGGCGAATATCGCAGGCGATGCAACGATGAGCTGTATGAGCTTTACGACGACATAGACATAGCGCAGCGAATAAAGATCCAGTGGCTACGTTGGCTGGGTCATGTCGTCCGAATGGATACAAACGCTCCGGCTTTGAAAGTATTCGATGCGGTACCAGCTGGTGGTAGCAGAAGAAGGGAAAGGCCTCCTCCAAAATTTATGAACGAACGTTGAAAGTGTATAAGGACTTTTCGCCATCAATTAGTACGATAGAAAAATGGGTACTGAATTTAAATGTGGCCGTACAAGCCTTGAAGACGTCCAGAAACAGCAACAACACCAGAAATCGAAAAACAAGTACAGGAAAATATTGGAAATTGGATTGGAAGAGGTTTGGTCGAAGCTCTAGACATCTCATTGAGCAGTGTAAGAAATATTTTGATTGAAGTATAGGGTTCCAGCAAGCTGTGTGTAAATTGGGTCCACATTCGCTAACAATGGAACCAAAACACATTCGAATGCGACTTTCTCAGCAACATTTAGAGCGTTTTCGAAAGGATAACGTGGATTTTGTGCGTCGATTCATCACTACGGATGAGACTTGGGTCTACCACCATGATCCTAAATCAAAACAAGAGTCTCAAGAGTAGTGTGAACCAGGTGCTCGGCTCTGAAACGAATTCGTGTTCAGAAATCGGCTGGTGTTAGCATCAGTAGTTGGGGATACGAAAGGAATTTTGTTTGTGGATTACTTGCAGACTGATAAAACAATAAATTCTCAAAATATTATTGTAACCTTTTACACCAGCTGAAAGTAAAAATTCATGAAAAAATACCCAGTTTGTAAAAAAAAATTATTTTCCA
Source organism: Anastrepha fraterculus (assembly GCA_037575425.1). Taxonomy (NCBI): domain Eukaryota; kingdom Metazoa; phylum Arthropoda; class Insecta; order Diptera; family Tephritidae; genus Anastrepha; species Anastrepha fraterculus. Next base: position 163,261 of record JAYXIM010050123.1, on the reverse strand, counting down.
TTAGGACAAAAGCTTTTTGACAATGGCAAAAATCCATGAACGAAAGTTTAATTTGTTGATGCAACCACCGTATTCACCATATTTGGCGTGGAAAGCGTTTTTCATCAAATGATGAGATCATATCAGCTGTGGAAGCAGCCCTTTGCAGCCCTTTCAAATCCTCATTCAGGGATTGAATTCAGAAATTGGGATCTCGTTGGTAGAAGTGTATTGATGTTCAGGGAAACTAAACTGAATAATAAAGTGTATTTGAAACCATAAATTTGTGTTTTTTTAATCGAAAAGCAAAACTTATTGAAGAGCCTAGTAATATAGCACTCTTGCGGCCATCTTGGCTGAATGTGCGGCATCTAGCGATCACTATAGAGTTGAAGTCCAATCCCCTCGGCAGGTAATTGCTAAGTTAACCGTGCAGTTTTGCCTTGAAAAATGTTTGAAATATCTGAAAAAACAGCTTTAAAATTGTCTTGTAAGAATAAGACATCAAATTGCAAGAAAATCTCGCTCTAAACACTTTCGGAGAACTTATTACTTTTACCAAGAATTTATTAAATTGAATGGGTGTAAGCAGGGAACAAAAATTCTACCCCTAAATTTTAAAACCAAAATATTATATTACTTGAAAATTTGTACTGATTGTCTCTCTAACACCCTGTATAAAGACCAAACTACATTCCTGAAACTAAAACTAGCGGCAGCTTTCAAGAGTATAAATTTTAAGTTTTAATTGCTTTGTAGCACCGAAACGAGTGGGCGTCCGAACCGGCGCGCCGAATGCATGCACGCTTTTTTTACAGATTTTGTCATTTTAGGGCGCTTTAAGCCAACCGTTCCGCACACATAAAAATACAGAAGTATTTCGCCTTGCACTGTGCATCAATAGCCGGCGATTAAGTAATTACGCTCGTTTTGTTTTTTTTTTCGAATTTTCCCATACCAATTTTGCCACCTTTGTGTTCGCTTCCTATGGGTGGGTAATGCCTGTATGCGCGACGCCAAAAGCTCGCCATCACTCGTCGCACTGAAAAGTGTGTCAAATAATCGAAAATTACCGCACCGTGCAGTCATCTAATATTACTCGTCGATGCTTTACTATTGACATGACACTGCTGCATGCGACAAACCACAGTGGGTCTAACTAAAAATATCTAATTTCATTCGTATTATTCTGTTTGTCTCATTTCGGTGTGTACATGTAGGTATGTGCGGATGTGTCTGTGCATGCAGTTTGTCTGGCTAAGTGCACTCTTTTTATAGGAAGCAGAAGACTGAAATTGAATTTGGCCCACTGCCCAGCGACACTCACTCACTCGCGCGCTTTGGTGATTTTAGTGTCGTACTAATTGCAACATTTTTATGTGCATATTTTTGTAAATACTCATATATATGTACGGGCATATGCATTTTTAGATAGGTAGATTCCTGCTCACATGGCTTGCCTGTGAAGTTTATTCAAAGAGGCATTATTTAGAGCCGCTTAAGTAAACAACTAATAAATTTGCCGTCTTGTGATTTTTCTCAAACACTGTTTGGGGCGAATATTAGCTAAAATGTTGGTTATGTGTTTTTAATTATTTAAATCTGCATATGACAGGCACGTGATTGAGTCCACCGCATTTGGGAAAAATTTTAATGGCAGTCATAAATTTTATTAAAATAGAAAGTGGACGAAAGTTTACAATAAAAGGAAATGGAAATGTCAGAACGATGTGGTGTAAAGTAGAAAATTTATTATGAAATGAAAATGAAATTTTGGCAATATACTTGCAGGTATATACACACATATACAAGGTGGCGCAAATTAACCAATTTTGTTGTTGAATAACATTTTGATTGATTAAAAATTTTTTTTTTGAGTAATGGAAACCTTTAGTTTAACTTTTACGCGCTCAATTTCTTGTCTGTTTGCATAGTGCAGGTGTCAGGTTTACAAGTGTCAAATATAGGGTGATTATTTTTGTGCCACCTTGTAAAATTTGTTTTACACAAAATCTAGTCTAATCACCTGAAAATAATTTAAAACCTAATTTCATTGAATTCTTCACAGGGTGATTAAATTTGCACCACCACAAAGACTTGAAAAGATGATTAATTTTGCGCTACCATTGCTAAAGTTATTTAAAAAAAATCGAGTCCGAAAACCTGAAAATAATTTAAAACTTCATTTCACTGGTTTTATCACAAAGGGATTAATTTTACGCCACCTTGTAAAAAATTTATTTACAAAAAATCTAGTACAAATATGTGAAAATAATTTATAACTTCATTTCGCTGGATTTCTCGAAACATGATTAATTTTGTGCCACCTTGTAAAATTTATTTTACACAAAATCGAGTCTAATCACCTGAAAATAGTTTAAAACTTCATTTCACTGAATTCTTCACAGGGTGATTAATTTTGTGCCACCTTGTTAAAATTTATTTTACAAAAAATATAGTCCAAACACTAGAAAAGGTGATTATTTTTGCGCTACTAAATTAATTTTGCGTTATTAAAGTTTCTTAAAAAAAATTGATTCCGAAAATCTGAAAATAATTCAAAACTTAATTTCACTAGATTCATCACAGAGTGATTAATTTTGCGCCACCTTGTCAAAATTTAATTTACAAAAAATCTTATCCGAACACATGAACATAATTTAAAACTTCATTTCACTGGATTCATCACAGGGTGTTTAATTTTGTGCCACCTTGTAAAAATTTATTTTACAAAAAATCTCATCCAAACACATGAAAATAATTTAAAACTTCATTTGACTGAATCCTTCACAGGGTATTTAATTTTGCGCCACCTTGTATAAGTTTCTTCTCAGAATTTCGCTCTTCATTGTCATTTCCACATTTTCGAGCTTAAGGTCAAAATATTGGTTTCTGCAATTTTCTAATTTTAAAAATATTTTTTACACTGATTTGCCGTCAACTGAGAATTATTTATGAAAAAGTACTTCTTAAAATATCTTTATTGCAAAATAACGTTGAATATTACCAATATTTTCACTATTTGTGTACTGGCTTTTACCTTAAGATATCAAGAAATGTTCAAAAGAATTTTTTCACCACATTTTAGTAAGTATAATATATAAACTGAGAGCAAATTAAGAGGTCGAGTCTTAGATAAATTGGAGTGAAAGATCCTTGTGATCATTGACGAAACCACCCAGCTTTATGTATTCGGCGGAGTATTTTTTATTTACTATTCCATTTAGCGACAGGAGTTAGGCATAGTCTACGCTAAGAAGGCAGTTGAAGTAAACTTTCAACAAAACTTTGATTTTGGATTGAGTTCGTTATTAAATTTCTGGGCTTGGTGCAGTCTGAGAAGCGCCATTCCGCTGATTGTGAATAATGAAGATTGGGTGAGACTCTCAACGTTTCTTATTTCTTTAGTGCTACGTGCCGTTGAATATTTTGTCTTTTAATAAGAGTAAACAAATTTGAAACATACCGTATTTGTTTTAAAAACTGTTTTAATGTTTATTTCAGGGCTTTTGCTTTTGTTTTCTCACTTTTTTTCTTACTACTCTCACTTCAAAGATGGTTTTATTTTATTTGAAAGTTTCACAGATTTTTATCTGATAAGAAGTGAATAGACCAGATAAACAGACAAAAACATATTTTTATTCTACTCTGAACATTTGCTGGTTCTTCTACGGAGAGCACTTGTTGCACTTCAGATTGAGTCATGCTTTTGTGTAAGATCGGCTGAGATTTCACAACCTGAGATTCCATTCACTTTAACTTTGTATACTTCACACTTTTTTCCAACTGCATAAATAAGAATTTTCTACCCTTTTCAAGGAATTCAAATTCTTCTTGCTCACTTTAACGAGAGCCTACTTTTCACATTCGCGCACTTTATCCACACTATATGTATGTAATATTTAATACAATCCTGTCTCAACCTGCATTTCAATGCGACTCCCTCACTCGCACTGCCATACAATCCCTCAGATATAACAACAACAGCAGAAGTAGAAGTAGAAGTGGAAGCAGCAGCAGAAGCATCATCAAACAAAGCCGTTTATGTTAATCAGATGAACTTCAATGATAAGCGCACCTTCATTATCACAGGATGCATTGAAATCGAAAATAACAACAACAGCAAAAACAACACGCCGACAGCAGTGAACAACAAACACGGCTACATGGCAAGCGGTAGTGCCTTGGCGCAACAAGGAAGGAGGAGCACCAATTGACAGCAAGATGAGGGTAACTCTTTATGTCAAAATAGGTGTGAGCAGTTCATAAACTAAGCCAATTTATGGGGCTCCCTGACAGCGGTAAACGCAAGCCCAAACAATCAACTGAAACAAAAAAAAAAAAAAACATATTGAAACAAAATTGATGTATTGAAAGCGAGTGAAATGAGAGAAAGTAATTGGAGCAGCAAGGATGATACGCCAGGCTTGCGTGTAAAGCGAAGTGACGGTGGCGGGCGACAAAACGCTAAAAAAGGTAGTAGTTTTGTATATTTTCGATCGCTGATTCGATTGTGATCAAAGAAAATGTCAGAGCGATAATGAAAAAGGAAATTGGGGTAATTTATAACAAGCAAAGGTGGCGACTATACTCTACCGTGATTTTAAAATTTTTCTTTTAATGATTTTTTTTTTTCATTTTAATGCAAAGTGGGCGCGCCATTTCGTCGTAGGTACTGTGTGTTTTTCTCTCTAATAAAATTATACCAACAGCATTGCCAGTGAAAATGAAATGAATTGAATTTGAATGCCTTTGCCTTGACTTTGAACCCCTTTGCTGGCACAAAAACTTAAACAAATTCCGTAGACGTCAATTCGTGGCGTTCCCTTTTATACCGCAGCGTCGATTCGCGTTCAGCCGGCAAAATGGGCGAATTCGTCATAGGCGCCGCATCAAATGCAAATCAAAAGATTGAACGCTGCTTATGCTGCTTGTTTGACTATTCATGTAGTGCAATGAATTTATTTTTATTTATTTTTATTTTTAATTTTGATTTTGAGTGCAAATTCTGCATTTCACTAGGGCAGTTCACAATTAAGTGCAAATAACGTGGCAGCATGGAATTTGCGAATTTTGTGGGCAAATGCGACTTTATAAATTTTGTGGGCAACGCAAGGCGAATATATTAAAGGTGGTACCGGTAAATCAGCTGATTTGTTTTTTTTTTTTTTTTCTTTCGCCATGTGCAAGTGGCTGTCAGCCCAAATTGAAACAAGACGAATTCATTTTTGTTTTCTACTTTGCTTTGACAATCAAACGCACAAAACATTGTTGTTGGTCTGGTGCAACCACCTTTAATGAATGCGCCTTGGGACAAGTAAAGTACGTTCGATTTTTGAATTTTTCAACTATTTGACATATTTAGTTTGTTTTTGACAGTTACAAATGTTCGACGTATTTTGGTGTGTTCGACGATTTTCTGATATCGAAAAAAATTGACAAAAAAATTTGAATTTTTTTGCCAAAAATAGCCTCACAATCTTTCTTCAAGCAAACTAATAATCGGGGTTGATGTACTGCGGCTTTTAGTTGTTGTCAAAAAGAAAATACTTAAAAATGAACGGAGATTTTCAAATATTGTCTAGATAAAGTCCGCATCACTGAAAGAAGCCATACCAAAGCGGTCAGCGATTGCTCAAGGAAAGCTTTGAAGGAAGTGTATTATGATATATCTGAGTGGTATTTTTTTCTAGGAGGAAAAATAGATATTGGTAAATTTAAAAATATATTTCAATAAAAATAAAATATTTTTTCAAGAAAAATAAAAAGTCATCTTGCTTTTTGAGCACGCCTCGTATATATAAGAACATTTACTTGTAATGCCGTTTGAGTGACAGACTAACAGTTAGCAGACATCATCGCACTTATGTTTTTAAGTATGTTTCTGCGCGTCCTGTCTTTAGATTCTTTAGGATATACTCGTATTTTGTTCTTCAAGCTTAAAAGTAAGAATTTTTTATTACTAACGGGAAACAGTTACGTATAATTTTTAAGGAAGCTTGTATTATATCAAATTGTATTTTTAAGAATTCAATATATCAGACAGCTTCCTTCCCATAACCTTAGGTGAAAAAATATATACAATATAAACAGAAACATGGTATAAAACATGGGGAAATGTAACGATTTCACAAAAATCAAAATTAACCTGAGTTTTTATGAATCTCGATGTGTTTTGTATTGCTTTTTAGGCAGAAGAGTAAGAAAACATGTGACGAACAATTAAGTCTTCTTTACAATTTTAGTATGGCACATACACACATACATACATACATCACTGAAAAGTGCTTAGGCTAAGCTTCTCCTCTAATTTGTGGTGACCACCTACAGGCTTCCCACAAAACGAATCAGCCCTTTGCAAAAGGCAGGTGAACTATAAGAGAAGCTTTCTAAGGGCAGAAATGCACTCTCGAGTTCGCCATTTCCTTTTAAGGGGTAATCACTGTTTGGGAAATATGTGTGAGTGAGCTGAGCACTCACTCACAAGTTAGAATGCATATTCGTATTCGTATTAGTACGTGCATGTATGTATACTAATTTTCATATTCGTATGCGCATTTGGATTCATATTCATATACGTATTCACATCCGGCACTCAGTTTGTGTTCGTGTTCGTGTTCGTGTTCGTGTTCGTATTCGTATTCGTATTCGTATTTGGATTTGTATTCTTATTTTCTGTATTAAATTATTAAAAGAAAGTAAACAAAGTATCATCATATGGGAATCAAATGAAAGGTATTTTTGTCGGCTATACTTTAAACATATTTTTAAACAGCCTTGCTGTACTACGTTGAATGGAAAATAAAAATAAATAAATAATTGGCGCTTACACTTCTGTTAGGTGTTTGGCCGAGCTCCTCCTCCTATTTGTGGTGTGCGTCTTGATGTTGTTCCACAAATGGAGGGACCTACAGTTTCAAGCCGACTCCGAACGGCAGATATTTTTATGAGGAGCTTTTTCATGGCAGAAATACAATCGGAGGTTTGCCATTGCCTGCCGAGGGGCGACCGCTATTAGAAAAATGTTTTTATTAATTTTGCTTTCACCGAGATTCGAACCGACGTTCTCTCTGTGAATTCCGAATGGTAATCACGCACCAACCCATTCGGCTACGGCGGCCGCCGTTGAATGGAAAATGCTTGTTTAATTAATTATGAAAAAAAAAATAAACCAAGAGTGTCATAACTAAAATGCTAAGAAAAACGGCCCCAAAGTTTTCAATTTACTAAGTAAAATGCGATCTAACAAATGATGCAAAGAGAATTTTGAGATGGTATATGGATCAGAAACCGAGCATGGAAAATGATTTAAGGCACCTTATTGGTCTAGAATTTCGATAAATTCGTTTTTTTTCATGTTACGACAGTTTATACTTTCAGAAATATACTTGGAAATTTTTATATTGGAATTCGTTGTCGTTACAGTCCTTTAAAACGAAACCGGTTTGTAGTACGACACCCAGGTATAAGCGCGTTAACCGCCAATTTTTTTCGAGTTGGCGTTGGTAATTTCTCAAAAAGTACTGAACCGATTGATTTGAATTTTTAATATGTTATTGAGTAGACTTTTGGCTCTCGCGAGTAGCAGAATTATAATTTTATAATCAATTTTTCTGATTGAAAAAAATCCTTTGTTTTGTTTTTACAATAAACAGATTAAATTTGTCTTTTTGTTTGTAAATCTGCTACCCACCATAGCGACATATCTCCTGATGAATAATCGACCGAATTTTTTTCAGACGTACCTGATGCGCCCAATCAGTTACGCCAGTGGCATGTGTTACGTAAGGGGGAGCAATTTTTTTTATTATTGTCATTGAAAAAATATTTGTTTTTTGGTAAACAAAGAGTTGATCTAATGAATAAAAACAATTTTCAATTGAACCGATTCTTCAATTTTCAACGCCTTCAATTTTTACGTCTCTAGACCAGAAAGTTGCCTTAAAGTAATAAAATTTATATGCTTATTGAAAGGAAACTTGCTAACACTCAACGATAAGGCCTTAATCTCACTAATTTACCAAAGACCACAGTTTGCTATCAGGCGCAAAATTAATCATCCAATATTCTTTTGAAATTTTTTTTTACTAACTATAAAAAAACAGATTTTGCGTGATAGAAATCTTTATGACCTTAACGTACTCGATTGCTTCTCTGTTTGTATACTACAGTTGTCTAGTCTGACGTTATTTGCAAAATGTTTAAATATTCTCATAGGGTGATTAATTTTGCGCCAATTTGTAGAATTTACTTCGCATACAAAGTGTTAAATACATATCTTCGAATATAATTTGAGATCTAAATGAGATAAATTCAAAGGGGTATGCGATTTTTGGCACTACGACTAAAACTTATCAATGACGGTTTGAAGGTGAGATAAGACTTTCGGTGTCTTAAGCTCTGAAAATAGCTTTGAGTTTATGGTCAGCACAAAAAAAATTTTTGTACAATAAATGAAAATCAGCTGTTATTATCATTAAAAAATAGTATCAATAAAAGCTGGTCCCAGATAATTCCCTGCGGGAATTCATAAAGGGTTCAATGAAATATTCGAAACCGTTTCTAGAGATAGCGCAGACATCGTTCGTAAATCCACACGCTCCTAACCATCCCAGCACTACCTCTCCCCGCCCTCTCCCTGTATTCCAACGATCTTTCTCTTTCACCTCACCTCCTTCATAATGGTATCACAAAGGACGAATCCATTATTCTTCGCCCAAGTGTGCTCATTCCTTGGGCAACCATACCAACCTAACCTAACCTTCTAGAAATTTTGATAAAATTTCGAAATAAATTCTTGGATATTCATTTTCCAAAGGTTTTGACCAAAACTCAATTATTTACGCACGAGAAGTAGTAATTGAGTATTTAAATCAGTATATGTTTTTGTCACACTGTGCACATAATTTTTTTTTTTTTACTTTCGTAAAGATTTGTATTGTCAGAGAAATGCATCTACGTTAAGATTTTCCCAATTTCAAAAAAAAGAACATCTGCAAAAATGAACCCAAACTGTACTAAACTACATAGGTACATATACATATGTACATAAATATTTTCTCAAGAAATTCGGTTCATTTGTCTGTTGGTTGGCGAGTTCCTCAAAAAAAAAAAAAAAATTAAAAAACAAATTTTAAAATGTTTAATGCAACAAAGAGTAACGCCCGTCCTTTGCTTAAATTCTTACTGCCTCTGTTTGTTTACATTTTTCAAGAGCAAAGCAATATATTTTATGTAGCCTCGAAGCTGAATGCGAAAATTCGCAAGCGATGTCGCTTGTGTGTTGCTACATATATAGTTTTCGTACTGCATATTTCTGCACATCCACACATACATCCACATGTTCGACTTGCATTTATTTTTCGTTCAACATTTCAAGTTCATTGCATTTCAAAATCAGTTGCAATTAACAACATTGAACTAATTTCGCTGTCAGGCAATTAAAATAGTTTTGGCAAAAGAGATTGAGAGACACGCCGACAACAACAAAAACAATATTATAATATTGCCGGAGCAACAGAAGTACCGTTGCATGCAACACCGTTGGTCCCGATGACTTCCTGCCAGAGCGCCCCGTCCAACCCATACTTACGTCGCGCGCTTCTAGTCAAGACAGACAGACAAATAGGCAAATAGACAGTCAACCGAGAGGCTTTGCAGCAAGTGGATTTACTTGCAACATATCTCTGCACTTGAAACGCTTGCCGCTGATGCAAGTGTCACTTTTGCTGCTCTTTTTGTTGAGTGCATCGTCTGCTGCTGCTGCCACATGCATGACAAAGCGGAAATTAACACACAATTATTTTTCAGACTGCTATGGAGGAGCCGCGCGCAGACATATTATCAATGCCAGCCAATGTGGCATGTGGCAATCGCTGCAACAGCTAGGCGTCCCACTTCTTCTGCCCCACACGCATATGTAGAATAGGCAATGACGTCGTCTGGCGGCTACAGCAACACCATTTCGATTTGACAGCTCATCAGCCAGCTCAAAATTGCCGCCCCTTTTGCTGTTACTGTCACCGCGTTGCGACACCACGCCACATTGCATATAAATCCCTCTTGATTCTCAAAGTGAGCGCGCAAATTTTCAAACAACAGTATTTCTTTCGCATGTACGAGTATTAAAAATGATGTACGCCTATAAAGTTGTCAGCTTTGATAGTTTAAAGATTTTTGACAGTTGTGACTCGACGCACGCCTTTTTTCGTAGCCACCCATGCAAGTTCAGAACCATCCACGAATGCGGGTTTTCCGCAAAGCATTTATTATTTTTTCTCTGTCGCGTAAAAGCCCATTCGCCTCCAACCATCATTGAAGTAAGTGTGTGTGTGTGTGTGCGTGTCTGCATGTATTTGCTATCGCCTGCTAACGTCTATTTCGCGCCTATTTTCGACTGAACAAATTTAATTCATAATTACCATAAACAGAAACTAATTTTTATAGCAACGATGCGTTTAATGAAATCCTACGCTCCCCCAACGGAATTGGCTGGAAATGCATGAAATCCCAAGACGCGCGTTCACTTGGCCTATAAGTTCATTGCTGCAAATCGACTTTGACATCAGTCGCGGCATTTTCAATTTTAATTAAATTAGTTCTGAATTCTTTTCTTCGATATGTTCTTCATTGAAGTGCGTGCGCTGATTGTGATATTTTTGGAATATAAAGAGCGTAAAATATCTATGGCACAGGGACCTATGTATAGACAATTTATTTATTTTTCTAATTTAATAAATTTTTTGATAGAAGATATAAAATTAAAATAATAAACACAAGTAAAAATACTAAATTAAAATGAAACCATAAAATTGAAATAAAACTATAAAAAAATAAAACTGAAAACATAAAATAAAAAAATTAAAAAAGCTGTAAAATTAAAGTGAAAACAAAAATATTAATTTAAAATAAAAATATAAAATTAAAATTAAAAAAATAAATAAAAATTTAAAATTAAATAAAAAATATAAATACAAATAAAAATATTACATTAAAATGAGACCATAAAATTTATATAAAACTAAAAAAAAAAATAAAAATAAAAACATAAAATGAAAATATTAAATAAAAACGCAAAATCAAAATGAGAACAAAAAATTAAAACAAAAAATACTAACTTTAAAACGAAAATATTAAATAAATATAAAAATATGAAATAAAAATGAAAATGAAAATATTAAATAAAAATACTAAAGAAAAATAAATAAAAAATAATAATTCAAATAAGAAATAAAAATATTTAATTAAGATAAAAATATAAAATAAATATACAAAATTAAAATATGTAATCAAAATAAAAATATAAAATTTAAATAAAAATATAAAATTCAAACAAAAATAATAAATCAAAATGTAAAATTAAAATATAAAGTTAAACCTAAAATATTAAGTTGAAATAAAAATATTATACAAAAGTAAAAATGTAAAATTTAAGTAAAAATAAATACAAATTATTGATTAAAATAAAAAATATTTTATAAAAATAAAAATATAAAATAAAATTAAAAAAAAAAGAAATAAAATTGAAATATTAAATAAAAATATAAAATGAAAACAAAAATATTAAAATAGAAAAAAAATCAATAAAAAAACTAAAATATTAAGTTAAAATAAAAAGAAACAAAAGAAAAGTTAAATAAAAATATCTAATTAAAATAAAAATTTAAAATTAAAGTAAAAATATAGAAATTTTGTAAATAAATATATAACTTTTTTGTTGCAAATAAAAATCATTCTTTTGCAGAAATCTTATAAATTCAACTCTCAAACCTTTTGCAAATTAAAAAACAAATTTTAGCAAATTTGTACAAAATTTTCTTTAATCAGAATCAAAACTTTTATAATCACAATTTTTAAAAAACTTTCAGATACGTTGTTTTATAGCCCATTCAATTTTGGAGTATTAAAATGCAAGTCTCAAGTGACCCAAAAATCACGTTGAGGTTTGAAAATTTTTTTGCTCACGAAGTTCGTGTTTCTTTTTTGCATATGAAAAAAAAGTCGAGCATTCGTTATAGGAGAAAATGCACAAGGAATTCATAAATAGTTTCAGTCACGTAGGTAACTAAGTACTATAATGTTCATCAGGCCTGTCACTTTTTCTGTCATCAGCTTTATCTCTCTGGCAATGCGCCGAACGTGCTAAGTTCTCAACCGGAGCTCAATTACAATAGAATAATGAGTTGTCTTACCAAAGTGGTATTCTAAAGACGTCAATTATACAGTCTGATGTGGATGTGTGTACCATCCTCTTAACAAATATCGACCCCAATCCATCTTCAGATGGACTACGAGGCGAGGAGAAAATTTTACCAGCCAACTCTAAAAGGGTCCGAGAGAAGAGTTCCCCTGAGACTACGATTTTGATTAGTACTACAACAAAAACCGAACAGCTTCGGAATGTCATGGAATTCGGCAGCTCATTAAAAAAAATCCAATTGACTCTCCTTCATTCATTTTCCTACAAATTAAAATAAATGCACCTCTTTCGGTTTGACGAATCTATGGAAGTTCCTCACCCAACTTTGTGATATATTTATGTTTATTATTTATTATTTATTAGTGATTATATTTATTGAATCGATGAATTTCCTAAATTACCATACGTTTGTTAATATATCAGCTTATAAGTGAGTTATTCAGTAATTTACTGCAGCTAAACACTGATTTACACTCAGCCAAGTACAACTCAATTCCGTCCAATTAAGACCACTTTATCCAGCCAACAGCGGAGTTCATGCGCGTATTTATGCCCAGCTATCTTATCGCCTTGTGTTGCCTTATATGGCTGTGAATAACAACAAAACAAACAAGCAAGTGCGCCACACACATGGCGCCGTCACAGAGAATTAAAGTATCGAACGACGAATTTAAACTGACACTACGCCAAAACAGAGCAGACAAGCAAATTAACCAAATAAAAGGCATCAAATACTAAAATTAAGTGAAATACTTTGAATCGCATCCGATAGTGTAGGAATACGGCGAAATTGATGGTGGTTAAGTCACATAACTTAAATTATAATTATCGTGTGCTAAGTCGGAAAATCTCTGGCGCAGACACCACGCGTGAAATAAGCCGCCAATATATAAATGGATTAAATGTGCTTCGGCTGGACAATATCGTAAGCCACCAGCGGCAATAAAAAGGTTTATCATTGAAGTAATTAGAGTGGAAAAAGCAAAAGAAAAGGCCGAAGAGCACTTGCTTCGCAGCCTGTGTCGATTGTGCACGAAATGTAGAGAATTTTCCAATGAAACTGTTCACAGCACATAATTTAGTGGGCATCAGCCTTCCTAATTGAATGAGTAGAACATTTTTTGTTTATGATTTGAGTGGCGGCGCACAGCGGTGATGAGACAATTTTGTCGCCATTGGTGGTGTGGTTGCAAGGAAAGAAAGTAAGAAAAACCTATGGCGACAGGATAATAACTTTGATAATCAGGCTTTGCCGCTTATTGGAAAGCGATTAATTTGAAGACAGAAATAAAATAATGGTGGGGAGCGAAGCAGCTGAGCGTAACAACGCGAGCTTGAGGCTGGGGGAACACCCGCGGTGTGTTGAAAGCCGCACAGCCACAAATGGCCACATTGGCATCTGACCACATTTGAGGAAAGCGATATGAGCATTTTCATTTCAAAATTATGCAAATTGCTGGAAAATAGTTTGAATTTGGATATTTAAATTTAATTAATAATTGAACACTCAAAAGGCCGAGCTGACGACGTTTCATGGATAGACAAGAAAATATAAAAGTAATTCACTACTGATAATTTAAAAAGTGATTTATTTAAAGATGTCTATGGCTGAGTATGAGAAAAAACGAATACAAAATTAAAGAAAAACATAAATTTTGGGATCATTCAAATTTCTTTTTTACATAAAAATTTTTCATTTGAAAATTGAGTTTAAAACTAAAAATAATTCAAATATGAATTTGCCAAAATGCGAGAAATATTAACAAAAAAAAATTTAAACACAATTTTTTGTTCTGTTTTAATATGAAACTAATTTAATTAACAATTATTAAGTTATTTATTTAAAAAATGGAACATAAAACTGGAAAAAATTAAAAAAAAATTATGAACTATTTATTTTATAAAAATCGAGCATAAAACACTAAACAACGAAAATGCATAAATACGACAAATAATAAAAAAGACTTTTAGTGCTATTTTATTTCTGTTTTTATATAAAAAAATTAGGAAAAATTATTAAATTATTTTTTTTATAAAAGTCAAGTATGAAACTGAAAAAAATTAAAAAAAAATTAAAATAATTTTTTTTGAAAAATTATTCAATTATTTATTTAAAAAACATTGAGCATACAAATGAAAATAATTCAAAAATGCATAAATACGAGAAATAATAAAAAAGCACAAAAAGTCTTTTTTTATTCCCGTTTTTATGCAAAAGAATTTATGAAAAATTATTATATTATTTATTTTATAAAAGTCGAGTATAAAACCGAAAAAAGTAAAAAAAAAATTAAAAATAAAATTTATGAAAAATTATTAAATTATATATTTAAAAAAATCGAGCATAAAACTGAAAAAAATTAAAAAAAAAAATTATTAAAAAGTATTAAATTAATTATTAAAAAAAATCGGGCAGAAAACTGAAAATAATTCAGAAATGCATAATAAAGACTTTTAGTGTGGTTTTTATTTCTGTTTTTATATAAAAAACATTTAGGAAAAATTATTAAATTATTTTTTTCATAAAAGTCAAGTATGAAACTGAAAAAAATTAAAAACAAATTTAAATAAAATTTTTTTAAAAATTATTCAATAATTTATTTAAAAATCGAGCATACAAATGAAAATAATTCAAAAATGCATACGGCTTAATACGGAAATGATAAAAAGAACACTTTCAACGCAGTTTTATTTCTGATTTTATATACCAAAAAAAGTGCAAAAGGCCTGAGTAGATACGAGTTGAGTGTCCTTTAACTAAAATCAACAAATATGTACAACTTCGAGCTGGTGAATGCATTTGGATGCCTCTTAAAATCTATTTATTTTGTTGTTGGTTTGCGCCTTAAGCCATAACAAGCGACAGACGTCCTGCTGTGTGCGTCAAATTAATGTGACATGATTTTCAGCTCTTTCGATTGCTCTGCGTATGTGTACTAAGGACCTGCTCACTGGCCAGGATGCAAGTAGAGTAATTCGTTATTATTGTACTGCACTTGTTATTTTTTTTGTTTTTCGTTTTCCCTTTTTTTGACGTAGCTCATTTCACTTTTGCTGAGTGTCTTCTCGGCTGAATGACCGGTTGATTGACTCAGCATGGGCGCATCCATTTATATGTATTATATTTATATATATGTGTGTATATATGTATGTATGCATGTGTGCATGTATGCGTTTGCGGGTAGGGGTTCTTAATTATTTTTGTTAAATGTGCCGCAAAAGAATAATCGTCTGACACATTTGCAGGGCGCCACGACCCAGTTGAAAATGACAAGTAAGACAATTGTTTGCCTTTTCAATGTGTATGTTTTTCGCTAGACTTTGTTGTTTTTTGTGTTCGCTAGACTTTGTTGCTTTATATTGTTTTTTCTGTTTGTTTTGTTTTGCCCTTTGGCTTATGTTGATCTACTTAAAAATATGCGTAGAAAAAAATATGTACGTGTGAATGTAGATCGCCTGCGGTGGTGCTTGTATTTTGGTATTTTTTTAAATTTATATTCCGCAGGATATGAAAAGGATACTCTTTCAAATATTTATTTACTTCTCAGTTACAACATTTTTTTAGTTAATTTTCCTTGCTGTGGATGGGAATTTATTTGATTGGCTTAAGTGTTCAGAGTTTTTGGTACTCAAGGAAAATTACAAACGGTTCAATTTCATACTTGGTTTTGGAAGTAAAATATAAAAAATTTCAAATGTGATTATATCCATACCGTGAACCTGAAATCAGTTCTCATAACCGAAAACAACAATTAACTTTTGAATGAGATTGACGTAATAATGGTTTTTATAAAAATTAAATTGCTCAAATGTTTTTAAATATTTTTATTCCATCTTAAGCACATTTAAATCCGCTCCAGTTTTGTACTCAATTTCTGTAAAATTATTATAACTTTGCCAGGTAATTGTTTTAAATGATTAAAATATTAAAATGCCACTAATTCTTTGTTTTCGTTTTAGTTTTTATACGCAAATTTATTTGTATTTTTTCTTTTATACAAATTTTACAGATAAAAGCAAAACTTCAAACGGTTGTAAACGTTTTTTATCATTTCTCATATTCACTGAAATGAACCTGTACATCATTTTAAAATATTTGGACAAGATTTTTTGTAAAATAAACAACAATACAATTTTTTTTGAAAATAAATATAAACTCAAATTTTAAATTTTTATAAAAAAAAATGTAAATGCAGAAAATAAATAATAAATAAATATATAAAAAAAAATATTGCAACTTGACTTTTTTTTTCTACCAAAAAATTATTATCTAAAAGTCGAGTATAAAAGCTAAAAAAAATCAATAAAAAATTGTTTAAAAAACTTTTATAATAAAAAAAACATGTTGACTAGATTTTTTGTAAGATAAACAAGTTATTAAAAATAAAATTGTGTCATCTTGTGCAATACAATTTTTTTTGTGAAACTAAATTTAAACTCACATTTTAGATTTTTTATAAAACAAAAAAATTTTAAGATAGAAAATAAATAATAAATAAATATATGATGAAAATTATTGCAACTTCAATTTTTTCCTATTAAAAAAAGTATAATTTAAAAAATCGTTTTTTTTTTATTTAAAAAAAATTAAATTTGGTAAAAATTCATAACGATTAGAAATTTTTTAAATATAGAAAGCAAATAATAAATAAATAAATATATGTATAATAAAAATTATTGAAACTTCAACTTTTTTTCTAACAAAAAAATATAATCTAAAAGTCGAGTATAAAAATTAAAAAAAAACTCAATAAAAAAAATTGTTTAAAAATCTTTTATATTAAAATTTTTTTTTAAATTAATTTAAAGTTTGGTTTAAAAACTAATTCAATTAAACAATTTTTTTTAATTAATTTAATTAAAAAAAAAAATTTATTTAATTTAATTTTTTATTTTTTATTTTAACAATTTTTTTTGGTAGCAACTCAACGATTACAAAGTTTTTAAATATAGAAAGCAATAAATAAATAAATAAATAAATAAATAATAAAAATTATTGCAACTTAAATTTTTTTTCTAACAAAAAAATTATAATCTAAAAGTCGAGTGTAAAAACTAAAAAAACTCAATAAAAATTGTTTAAAAAACTTTTATGTTAAACATTTTTTTTTGAATTTAAAATTTAATTTAAAAATTAATTCAATTAAACAATTTTTTTTTAATTAATTTAATTTAAAATTTCTTTTTTTTTATTTAATTTAATTTTTTATTTTAACAATTTTTTTTTTTTGGTAGAAACTCAACCTGTGATCGTCCGGATTATTTATTGCCAAAAATAATGTTATTCTATTGGCAAATCCGTTGAAGGCTGCGTTTTGCTAGTATCCATTCGAAGATATTTGCTTCGCAAAGACGAACTGAATTTCCTAACGCAAGTGAACCAGAAGAAATAAAAAACAAGCTGTTATTTTCTAACGAACCTATTCCACCTATTATCTCCTTTTCTGTTCCAAAACGAATAATTACGGTGTACAAAATCCGAGAAATATCGATTATTGATCCAAAATCCTTTCAGAAGGATTACCCTTTATTTTGTCAGATCTTGGTTCAAGTTCTACTGAGAAATTTACTATCACTTTGGCTTAACGTGTACGTATGTACATATGTGTCTGTATAAATGTATGTAGGTATGTAAGTATGTGTAGCATTTGTTTACCAGACAATGCCAGCCAGCGGAATATAAGTCAAAGAGCAACCAACCACAAAAGGCGCAATAGAGGGCAACCAGTCAAATGCAGTGGGAAACAAAAAAAAAAAAACAAAAAAAAGCAAACCAACGAAAAAAAGGTCGGCGAAAATTACAAAGAAAGGACATTTCATTGTTCAATTCATTATTGCATTCGAATTTGTCATCTCGTTTATTGTGTGAAAAAATTAAGAGCACTTCTCAAATACAATGAACAAAAAAAATGCAATGCGATCCCCTCCAAAGGATGTGACTGTATTTTAATTTATTGCGGCGGTATTACCTCAATCTTTTAACGGTTTAAGGATAACAAGGAATGCAATAAATTATGAAGGTGAGTAAAATGTTTGGGGGAAGAACAAAAAGAGTAATCGAGGGAGAGTCCTTGTTTGCGACTTATTGCCATTGGAATGTGATGAAAAAGTGTGAGGAGTAAATATTTGTTGTGGAGTAAAAGGAAATGATATACGAAGAATGTCAATGTTCGATGGATTAAAGAGTGCCTCTTGAATTACTGAATTACTGAATAAAATGGTTGCGACAGAGCAGATGAGACATGGAAGGTTTATTGTTCTGCTTCATTAATACCAAATTATGCGACTTCCGTTTTGCGGATTTGAGTTTCCCACAAACGTGGAGATGCATGAAAGCACGCGTTTTAAGTACAAGGTGGCGCAAAACTAATCACTCTATCGAAAAATTTATATTTTTTACAAATGGAGTCATATTTGGCACTCGTGAATGGGAAAGCTGTTGTATACAAACAGAGAAGCAATGGAGCGCGTAAAGGTCAAAATAAATATTTCCATCACTCAAAATATTTTTTTTTTCATTTGATAAAAAAGTTATTTTTCAAATATTTAAAAAATAAACGCGGGATAATGATTTCGCAACTATTAGTTTTTATTAAAAAAAACGGAGAAGATAAGGAAAAGAATGTGTAAGAATGAGGTTGCCACATTGCGATACAGATTTGATAGATAATTTCCAAAAGTTATTCAAAAACAAAATTGGCTGATTAATGTGGTGCCACCTTGTGGAAAATAGATACGTTCATATATATACACTTACATTTACCTATACAACGATAATTTATATAAATAGATGTTCTGTCAACTTACCGAGCCATACACAGCGCCGCACGCATCCATGCACAAAAACAGGCAGGTGGCAACACCTTGAATTTTTATGCGCCCCACATCGACAGTCGAACGTTGAAATATAGCTGTAAATTGAAATGAAAAAAAGAAAAATACACACATTAAAATTAAGTATCTGCGATTTTATAGCACCAGGTATTTACTCATAAGAAAGTTTTAATGAAATTAAATATATTTTTAAGCAGCAATGAAATAATATTTCATTTTTATATACAAATTGACGAAACTGAGCGCTGTTGTCTTCATAATGTTGTAAAAAATAAATTCCTACTCAGGCAAGAACGTGATTGCTTTCACAGGTTCTGTAAAGCGTCAATCCGACATCAATCGAAAGTCGCAAGGACTGATTGGGTGATCCCAATCGCAAGAACTTTACAAATTTTGCTTATTATCTCCAAATCAGCCTAATTATCGAAATAGTGAATGCAATAACCATTCCAGACTAGGTTAGATTCGATAGGTTAGGCTGGACTAGAATTCACTAAAATGCTCCAAGCGCTGTTGACCCGCACTCTACAGCCCTGTCAGAAGCAATTTTGGGTGCCACCGAGCGAGACGGTCTTATGATTAATGAATCAATGCGATTGAGAAAGTTGTATGAACCTTTAATTTCACTTAGTCGGAAACAATCTCAGAGCTGAGAACGCTTTATGACCGACACAAAAAGTGAGTTTTAAATTGAAAAATTCATTGCTCAAAACAAAATTGTCATGAACGAAATATTTGAAACGATAACTAACCTCAGTAAGAGAAACATTGCGGGCTGATAATATCCACTTCAATATAAGTCCTCAGTGGAGAATCTTTACTTGCAAAGTAGGACAGATGAGGCGCGGATGATAATATAATAATAATAATTAGTTACTAAAGCGCCGTCTGGTGCCCGCATAGTGCCTTGAAGATGTTGATATGATTCCACTCAATTCTGTTCCAAGCAACAAACTACAGCAGAATGGAGATAAAGCAATTTTGAGATTCGGCGCTTGGCACAGTGTCCGATCAAGAGCACGCAGCTGCAACTCTAGGGCTTTGTTAGCCTAAGAAGCTTCTTCAGTCACCAGCGGTGTGTGCATACTATATATCCAAAGTGTTTTTCGATATATCTGAGCTATTGCTGAGCTTACACAGCAACTATCAATATAGGAGTTGCTGTAGGTAGTCAAACATGGCGCCTCCACTCTCTTTTTCGGGATAGAACACTTGAGAATACTCAGTTGCTGCAACAGCCAAGTAGTCTCCTAAAATGCCAATGAAATATTTTGCACAAATTGACTTGATGAAGAAGGGCATTTCAGTTATCCTCCAACTATGATACATAATTTCGACTTTCCTTGTTTGCTGGTTGGCTACAGAAGAGAAAATGAGCTCCTTAAGCGATATTACACTAGTGAGCATGAAATAGTTGCCTCTGCTTAAAATAAACAAAAGTAAACTAGAAGTCTAAATTTAAGTTTCAGCACAGTTTTTGGCAGAAAATAACTTCTCCAACCCGTGTATCGCATTTCCAGCTGTTCGTGAATAGATTCACCGATCCTTGATTGCAGAGCACACAACTCGCATACTCGCCCTGTGAAGAGACTTATGAAGAAAGGTGCCGTAGATGCATATAGAATTGGTCTATTAGATATAAATTCGAAGTTTCTAGAGTTAGCCTCGTTTTTCGTGCGTGTCATTTAGTCACAATGTCGCAGTGGAAGGGTGAAAAGGTGCGTTCGGAATTGAAGCGTCTTACAAGGCCAATGATCTGTGTGCGACTGCTCGTCGTACATTTTGTTCACGTTACAAAAATTTGACGTTTACGTAATGCCCCAAGTGAAGATTTGATACGTTCATGGGTGCGAACATTCTAGGCAACAAGTTAGGTGGCAAACAGCACATGACCGGCGCTCAGCCCAGAGGTGATAAGCTGTTTCCGTGATATATCCTGGCCATCAAGGTCGTCCGATCTCACTCCTATGGACTTTTTCCTGTGGTGATATCTTAAGTGGAAAGTCTACGAAACAAGCCCAATGAGCAGCTCAGCGCGATAAGAAAATATCGTTTGCAAGGTTAATGGCATTTTGACATCGTTTCTACAGCGACTGGCTGAGACTACGGAAGGTAGATTCTAACAGTTTTCCGATGAAACGGTTAACTTTTAGAGTAAATAATTTTGGAAAAAATAAAATCCGCATTCTGTTTCTTTGTAATAGTTGTCGAGATAAACTTTTGTAATTAATATTTTTTTTTTATTTAATTTAGTTTTTAATTCCTAACTCTGCCACCGGAGATCCTTTATGTAACTTATCCTTTATCCCTTCTTCAACTTCAGACTGCGGGAGAACTATTTGCCCAGGCACTTATTGCAATCCCAATTATTTATTTATTTATATCGGTTATTTATTTTAGGTGTCAAAAACTTAATTGCAAAAAATGCAAGACAGAATTTAGCTTTCAAAGCTAACTTTTTTTTCATAATGGATTAGCTCAAAACTAAATGCTCACACCCTCGCAATATGATTTTTGAGAATTAATTAATAATTTCCAAAGTCCATGAAGCCATTTCATTTGCCCTTAATCATGAGTTGCCCAATATTGCAATCAATACTGGGCATATCCGTTTTGTCAAGGCCAGTTTGAAAATTCGTTTATGTTGATTTACTTAACGCTCAAAACCAAGAAACTGCCCACATATTTGACACGAAAACTCCAATTAACCAAATCACCTATACTCGAGCTCTTTTCATCACGAAATTAAAAAAAATAATATTTTTTTGGTTTCTTTAATACATATTTTCTTTATTAGCAATTTTTTACAAGTTTTCATTCAGCATTTTTTAATTTCCGTTCATTAAAGACATTCGCCTTTTCGTGCTTTTAGTAGCCAACATTCGCGTGTAGTCTAATTTCGTTAGGCCTATGTTGTGTTAAATTAGTTTACTGTTATAATACATAACCCACAAGTCAGGTTGATTGCCTGTTAATCGCTTAGGCCTAATGGATTTGCTCATTAATGACTCCAACTTTAGCTAAATTAATAAAGACCGGCCATTTCGAGGAATGTTGCTTCACTGTCATGCACTTATGAGTGTGTGTGTGGATGTATGTATGTATAGGTGTTAAGTGTGGATGTACATTTGTACAAAAGTAAATATATTGGTAACTGCCAATTTGGTTAAGCTGTTAATTATAGAGATTATAATCGCGTGATTCCAGTCGAAAGCTAACACGCAACGCAGTGAGCGACAAGGGTGTGGGAATAAGAGGGTTTTGTGAGGTTCCATGAAGCTTTTATAAGGCTTAGGAGTGTTTTGGGGAATTTTAAAATAAAATTATTGTTCTAGAAATCGAATTTAAAGCTCTTTAAGTGAATATGTAATTAAATTTAAATGAATTTGTCTTTAAATTTATGCATAAAAAATGAATTGGAGCTGCTTTGATAGAAGATGATTTCGTGCAATTAAAAAATATTAATAATAGTATTATATAGTATAGAAATTGTATCGTGATTTACTCTAAATGAAATCAAATGCCACAAAAATACAAACTAAACTTAAGAGGGCCCAGATACGGCAAGCGGCTACCAAAGTCAAGGGCATCCTAAACAGATTAGTGGCAAACATCGGTGGAGTAACACAGAGCAAAAGAAGGCTAATCATTGCGGCTACCAACTCAATTCTCCTGTACGGCAGCTAAGTGTGGGGAGGTGCGCTAAACTGCAAAGCCAAACGCAATGCACTGAAGGCTGTGCAACGCACAGCGGCACTCAGAGTTGCCTCAGCCTATCGCACTGTCTCTGGTGCTGCAGGTTTAGTGATAGAAGGGAGATACCCGTCTGCCTCATGGCCCGTGAATGAATGGATGCATGGGACTCCAAGAAGAAACACGTCGTCACCAGCATCGCGGAACGAAAATGCCAAACCTTGATGCGGTGGAACCGAGTAGCAGATGGACAGCAAAACCCATTCCAACAATAGACAAATGGGTATAAAGGAACTTCGGGGAAATGAATTACTTCCTAACTCAATTCCTGTCGGGGCACGGATACTATCCGAGATACCTATACTGGATGAGCAAGGTAAGCGATCCTAAGTTCATATACTGCAAAGCGGCGAGCGATGACGCTGAACACACGATATTTAGTTAAAACAGATAGCTCGAGAAAAGAAATGCTCTGAGGAAGCAAATTGGCGATATCGCACCGAGCAACATAATCAACAAAATGCTCGAACGCAAGGACAGCTGGAACGCGGTAAAGAGATACATCGAGGACGTACTATGCAAAAAAAAAGGTAGACCTGAACAGAGCGAAGCCGCACAAATAGAGACACAAGAAGACGAGTCTATGACATGAAAGCTGGCTACAAATACCGTGGGCCCAGACTTGGGTGAATAGAATTGATCCTTTATGGAAGCCGTTCTGGGCCCTCACGAAGTAATGCAGAAAGTAGTTCCGGGAAGGGTGCCTTGCCAGAAAGAGTGGAGGGATTGTGAACTCATAACTAGACGCCGTAGATGACGGTATTTTGCGAAGGCATTTTCAATCCTACCCACCTAGTTATTTTCACTTTGTCGTAAAATTAATGTAAAAAAATCAGTCAATTTCTCGTATGTATAGTAAATGTTTTAAGCGGGGGACATACTTCGTATAACTTGTGACGTTAACTTCTTGGGTTGTCATTTTATACAACGTGGCGCAAAATTAGTCGCCCCATCGGAAAACAAAATTATAGTAATAAAATATAGAAAAAGAAAAAAATCAGTTTTGAATCAGTGAATGGTTTTTTTCTTTATAAAGGTGGCGCAAAATTAATCACCCTATCGGAAAAAGGTATAGTAATAAAATATTGAAAAGAAAAAATCAGTTTTGAATCAGTGAACTTTTTTCTTCATAAAGGTGGCGCAAAATTAATCACCCTTTCGGCAAATACAGTAATTTAGTAAGAAAATATTCAAAAGAAAAAAATCCGTTTTGAATCAGTGTATTTTTTTCTTTTTATAGGTGGTTCGAATTTAATCACCTTATCGGAAGATTTGTGAATTCGACTGCTGCTGTATACAAACAGACAAGCAATGTAGCGTGTAAAGGTCAGAATTAAGATTTCCATCATTCAAAATAATTTTTTGTTTATTTAGTGAAAAAGTTATTTGAAAACCAAATTGGATGATTAATTTTGCGCCATCTTGTAATCTGAATGTATGAGCTCAGAGATGCTGATCCTGTAATTCCGGGCTGTTGGCTTTATTAAAGTATCCAAGAAACTGCAGAACGGCATAATTCATAATATTTTTATTTTTTCTATTTCATTTAAAATAAAGATTTCCATCACTCAAAATCATTTTTTTTTTCTTTATTTAGTCATTTGTTCAAAAACTAAATTGGATGATAAATTTTGTGCCACCTTGAAATTTAAGGCAAGGCAGTGTTGCCAGGTGTTGCGAAGTGACATAAGTCAATACGCGCCGGTGAATATTGATTAAATTGTTAGAAAAAAATTATTCGTTTTTTCTTCCAAAATTCCACCTGTTCTGCGCTCAATTCATTGCCATCAGCGTCATATTGACTTGCTTTGACTTGCATAACAACAAATTGATTAACTCCCACTAGCAATTAGCACCTTAACCTTAACCACCGGCAAGTTTACACATTGAACTTGATGTTAAGCTTTGCTACACACATACACACACATACATAGATGCTTAGAAGCACCTACGTCTCTATAAAATTATACTTAAAAAAGGAAAATCGTGCAACCATAAAAAAAAAGTTTAAATTGATTTTGTTAACAAATAAAAAACTTGTGACGCGCAAAATATGGCGCCAGCGCAGTCAAGTCGTGCTTGGTAACCAAACTGGATTTCATTGAACAGCAAATTTGAAAAAAATGTAACCAAACTATGTATTACCAAATGGTGCACACAAAAATTCATGTAAATGATAAAATAAATAAGAAAATTGAAATGTGACTACCCAAATTTCCCACTCACGAACTAGCAAGCATAAGCCGATATGCTGTGAACAGAGCTTAAAAAAACTAAAAAAATAAAAAAAAATTAAAAATTAAATAAAAATATTACACAAACTGTGGCAGCAAGCAAAATGCGAGATTAACGTGGCTACCAGCGGTAATTGGCAATATTTTGACTGCTTCTGGCTGCATAACAAATAAATATTCGTACCTCGCCGAGTGGTTGCGCGCTGTAGCCGGTGCCAATTTACCGTAACGGCGCAAACGGCAGATATCGCCATTAGCAACTACGTCAACCTGGCGGCTCGCTGCAACTGCAACAGCAACAGAAACGGAAGCCCAAGCCGAAGCGTGGCTCAGCAACCAGCTGTGCACGCCACACAAATTAATAGCTAAATTCGCAAACACTCACACACACACACAACCACGTATATATGTATGCAACTTGCGTATTTAGTGATTGTTGTTCCTGTTTGCTTTTCACGGTGTTGGTGTTTTGCGATTTGGGGCCGGTTGTGAGTTGTCAGCTAAGTGCGGCGGGTGTAGCGCGTGAAAATGAATTGCATTGAAAATTAATAATAAAAAGTATAAAAAATATTAAGAAAAAGCAAGTGCAGAAAAAAGCAATAAAAATGATAACATGTGAGTTGGCCTCTCGCTCTTGGCCCGCCCCGATGCATTGGCGAAAATGAACGAGTTAAATGTGGTGGGCAGACAGGTGGCAATTTTTTTTTGCGCGCTGAGATTTCTTGTCATTCATTTGATTGTTGCTGTTGCTAAATTACATTTTTTTCTTTTCTTTTCCCTGGCTACACTTGTGGCCTGTCATTTCCAGGCGTTTTAATAGGTTAGCTGTCACATCTGTTGAAAAGCGAAATTTGTGAAAAGTCAGCAATTAATTTGATAGACGATTTCAAGCGAAAAAAATTAAAATTTAAAAACATTAAATATCATTAGCAAGAAAAAGTTTGTATGCAGTTAATTTCGCTGTTCTTTGCTGTGGCTGATGTTGCTGCTTAGTTGACGCTGATGGACAGCTGATGACTTCATTTGCGCACGAACGCCTTGACTCCTTGACTTTTTGACGCTGCTGCCGCCACTGCCGTTGTAAGTAGTTTTACCAAAACCGTTATTATTACTCTTGCTGCCTTGCGAAGAAAAAAAAACAATCGTTTCTTGCTTCTCCTCACTCACTCAGTCGCTCACTCAGTCACTCACTTTGCTCATTCTACGCGGCGTCTTCACAGCTTGACTTTCCACATCAAAATAATTAACATCTTAATAACTTCTTTTCAATATTTTTTCTTCACGCATGCCTAAATATTTACACCGTTAAGCAGCGACAACAAAAACTGCAAAGCAAGCGTGCCTTTTGGCTACGCGCAAAAATATCAATATGTGCGAAAATGATCTTTGGCCTTTTCGTTTCGTTGCTTTGCCGCGCGGCTGTCATTTCATTTCATAAAATTTTTTTTTTCGCAATTTTTTTTTTCACACATATTCATGCATAGGTACATACATACGCTTACGTATAGTCCGTTGGTAGGGTTTCCATGCGCTTTAATTGGCAAAAGATTTATTTTGCGCAGCGAGAATTAATTATAAGGCGGTGCCAACTTTGACACTCAATCCGCATGCGTTATGACGTTGGTTATTTTATATGACCCAATTAAGTCAAATGGGATTTGTTAGTTTTTGGTTGTTATTTTTGATGTTTTTGTGAGGTGTCATAAGTGAATTTCTCAGCATTCTTTTCACAGTTTCGAATAACCAGTTTCGAAAGATAATTTTTCGAGCTAAGAGAACTCCGCAAAGCTGCATTGAATAGAATGTTGATTGAGAAGGAAGTTCTTGGTAATCCGTTTGAAAAGTGTGCGCACAAAATCAAGAAGACAAAGAGAACAACAAAGGCAAACATAATTTGAAAGACTTCCTCATAAAAAATATGAATTGTCGGGTGTTTTCAAGTGTCTGAATTCAGGAACGATTCTTCTTCTCTTCTTGATAGACGCGATAACCGCTTACGCGAATTTGGACGAGTTTAACAAAGGGCGTCAGTCATTTATTTCTCGTATTAACCTAAAGAACAGAAAATTGTCCAACTTTCTTCTAAAACTTCGAAGAAAAGACGTTCGGTTGATTGTCGGTATTATTACAGGACGCAACCCATGGGGTCAGCATTTGACCACCATTGGAATCATTGAGGACTCGATTTTACTGTCCTGCTTAAAGGAGGCGGATAGCACTGAGTGCTTTTGTCTGTGAGTGCCCTGATTTTGTTAAATCAAGGGTACGAACTTTGGGTTCCGATGTCATGAGAATGAGTAAAATTTGTTCTCCCACACTGGAGGATGTTTTCGAATTTGGCAAAGAATTTGGAAAAATCTCACAGGACTAGCTATCTCTGTCTCTGCCTCCATTCTATCCTATCTCTTTCTCTCTTTCACTTCTCCCTCCTTGACCAAGTACGCTTTTACTTCCCAGAGCTTTAAATACAATGAACTTTTTAGCCTGAGTGTTTTAGAAGTTTCCGATCTCTCGATGCTTCCTGGCTCGCCTTTTTCAAATGTCATTTGAAGAAGAATATTCGACAGGAATGCGAATAGTTGCCACCGGAAACCTTGCAGAAATAATGACAAATGCGATAAAACGGGCACAAATGTGTATCAACTCTAGCGGCAGCCACTTGATGGATATCTTCTTTTCCAATTAATAGAAAAAATTCTAATTTTAATTAGTCTAAGTAAAGACTTCCATCACTAAAAATCACTTTTTTTTTACTTATTAAAAGAGTTATTAAAAAATTATTGAAAAACAAATTGGATGATTAATTTTGCGCCACCTTAAAAGTTTATCCACACGCTCACATTTTTTTATTTAGTAAAAAAGTTATTCAAAAACAAAATTGGTTGATTAATTTTGCGCCTTCTTGCAAGTTTGCCCACATGCTCAGTGAAATTTTGACAATCCAACCCTCAAATTACAAAAAATTTTAATTTTAATTCGCCCAAGTAGAGCTTTCCATCACTCAAACTCATCTTTTATTATTATTCAGTAAAAAAGTTAGTCCAAACCAAAATTGGATGATTAATTTTGCGCCACCTTGAAAGTTTCTCTACACGCTCATTGAAATTTTGACAGTCGAACTAACAAATTGCAGAAACTAAATGCATTTAAATATTGTTGTTGCTCTCGCGAAGTCACCTTCTCTGAATTCGCCTTACTATGAAGTCTAAAGTTCTTTGTCATTCCATTTGAAATAAGCTACAGTCGATTTAAAAAGGTCTCATTTAATGCTATTTATTAATTTCGAATTTCCCCTGAGTGGGTGCAGCACGAAAACAAAAAATATTTAGTATATCCATATAAACCCCATTCTCAAACGAGGGAAAAAGTGTAAAATCTTAGTAGTGCATAATTAGAGATCTCAAACTGCAAATGATTTCACATTTTTAAAGCCCTGCTAAGTATAGGTATATAAGTATAATATATATTTATCCCCAATAATCACCCGATAATTTCAAATTTATCAGCATTAAAATAGAAAGAAAAATTAGCGCAATTAAGAAATATTTCCGTATGCTCAGCAGGCATAACTCAATTTGCTCACAACAAGATGGCTCTTCCGCGCTTGCTGACCTTAAAATTTTGTAAAACCAAAAACCGTTCGAAACGAAAATGCAACTTTCAGCAGCTGACAGCTAAAGAGTCTATTTATTTTCTCGTTTTTCCTATCGCATGCATTTATCTTTTTAGACTTTTTAGCTAATTTGAGCTATGACAGCAATTGCACGTCTAGGAATTTTTATAGCATCACTTTGCGATTTTGAGTGTCATAAATTTCTTTTTTACCGAAGGCAGGAGGTGGTCGGTGGGTTGATCTGTCGGAAAGTGATTACTTTTGTTGTTGCTGCCGTCGGCTCGCCAAGCTGGTTGCAGCGAAACAAATGCCACACAAAAGCACACTTTCCACAGCGCAGTGTGAAAAAAGGAATGGAAAAAAATAGAAAATAAATAAAAAAATTAAAATTAAAAAAAAGACGTATTTTTGTGTAGGCGTTAACGCGCTAAGGAGTCGAGTATGCACATGAAGTCAACTTTTAATGAATTTGTGGATAATGGGGGGAAAACAACAAAATATTTACATATTCGGGTGGTGATCATTTGTTACTCTGCAGCTGTGAAAACTCATATTTTAATTAAGCGTTAACTGTTACATGAATTTGCTGGTGTTTTTTTTTGGTTTTTTGTTAAAAAAATATTGGCTTAGGACTTTTAATTTACACTCAAATATACAGATGCGTGCACAGTTGTGTTCATAATATTGGCAGTGCGATGAAGTATGAACTTTTTTTTTGGTATATATTTTTTTGAATTTTATTTTCGAAGGGAACTCAAAGCTACACACTTTGTATCAAATTCACAAAAATTTAACAAATTAAAAAAAATAAAAAAGTTTGAAAAAATAAAAATTCTACTTTCAGCAAAATTCTGTATGTGCAGTTTTATAGCCCATTCAATATTAGTCTCACAAAGTGCAAGCTTCAAGTCTCTCTAAATTCTCGTTGATTTTTGACAATTTTTTTTCATTGCGCTGTTCAGCATTATGTTTCAAAGCAAATATGTACTTGCTTTCATGGAAGAAAATTCTCAATATCGCATGCAAAATAAATAGTCAAATTTACAATTTACTCAAGGCGAATATATTAAAAGTGGTATCGGTAAATCAGCTGATTTGTTTTTGTTTTAATTTCGCCATGTCCATGTAGCTGTCAGCACAGAATGAAACAAGACGAATTCATTCTTTGTTTTGTACTTTGCCGATACTTTACCCTGACAATCAAACGTGCAAAGCATTGTTGTTGGTCTAGCGCCACCACCTTTAATGAATTCGCCTTGAGTTTACTATATTAAAATGTAATGGGCTACTAAACTGCATACCTTGAAGTTTTTTCAAGATTTTGATCAAAAAGTTGAAAAATTTGTATGACAATATTTTAAATTTGTTAAATTGTTTGAATTTTTTACAAAGTAGCGAGCTTTGAGTTACTTGTTTCTGTTGTAGAATGCAAAACCAGAAAATAAACAAAAAAAATCAAATATAAAAAAATGTTTAAGCCATACAGTTTTCAGTATATATTTTATATTTACTTGTTTCTGTTGTAGAATGCAAAACCAAAAAATAAACAAAATAAATCAAATATAAAAAAATGTTTAAGCCATACAGTTTTCAGTATATATTTTATATTTACCCAAATTGAATGAGCAATGAAACTGCATACCCAGACATTTTAGAAAAATTTGGAAATTCGCATAAAAATTTTTTTATATTTTTATAAAATTTTGATAAAAAAACTTTTATAAAATTTTGATAAAAAAAAATTGTTTTGTATATTTATGTATATAAAATTTTGAAAAGAAAAAACATCGATATTTTTATATAATTTTGATAAAAAAAAAACATTTATAAAATTTTGGTAAAAGAAATTGTTTTGTATATTTATGTATATAAAATTTTGAAAAAAAATCGAATATTTTTATACAATTTTGATAAAAAAACTTTTATAAAATTTTGATAAAAAAATTGTTTTGTATATTTATGTACAATATATAAAATTTTGAAAACAAATCGAATATTTTTATATAATTTTGAAAAAAAATCGAATATTTTTATATAATTTTGATAAAAAAAATTGTTTTGAATATTTATGAATGTATGTAAAATTTTGAAAAAAAATCGAATATTTTTATATAATTTAAAAAAAAAATCGAATATTTTTATATAATTTTGATAAAAAAACTTTTATAAAATTTTGATAAAAAAATTTTAATATTTTTATAAAATTTTGATAAAAAATTTTTGAATTGATTTAAAATTCGTACACATTTTTAGGCATTAAGTCACTTGTTTTTTATTGTGGTATAAACTGTGTTAAAAAAACAAAAATAAAAATAAATAAGTAGTCGTCAATTAGTTTCCAATGCTTCGCGCTGCTATCATTGTGTACACAAGTGTACTATACATTACTTTATATTCATATTATTATTGCCCGCTTCTTTCTTGCACACATAGCCATGCATATATATACGATTTGCATGTATTTGCATCCATTTAAGAGAATTTGTAGCGCAAACAGTAGCTGTTGCGAATAGTTTATTGAAGATTTGCAGCCAATAAATGTCATTTTGGCTCAGCTGGAGACCAAAGCTGTAAACTCCATGCGCCAATGACTGGCTGACATAAAATAAGCGCATGCGATTTTTATGATCACTTCATCAAAATGATATTACCATTTTTTGATGTAGTTAAACTTTAAGTGCAATAAAAGGCAATAAGAAATTTATTATGAAATGCAAATGAGACCAGTAAAGAAAATAAAAGTGAGCTACAGTTGAACTAAATTGAAGTTATACATTTAAGGCTATTATTGTAATATTTTGAGGTTGGTGGAACCCCAAACAGGCGAACATTTTCATAAGAAAATAAGCTTGAAAAACGATGGCAATTTTTTATTTTATTTTATATTTATTTATCAATAAAAACTCAGCAGACGTGGCTATCTTGATCAAGCATAGAGATATTTGGTTCATCCCCTATGCTCCACGAGGAGATTAGGACAACAGGCAGTAAGTAAGTAAGATATTTGGATCTAACGCCTTTGAGTATGCTATGCTGTTCTTTTGTCAATTTGTGGTAAGAAAAACGCAGACTTTTCTATACAGATTTCCGGCGATTCGACTTAAGTTTTCTTATTATGATTGAAAAGGTAGCAGAATGTAATCAAGAAAACTGCAAACACTTGAACTTAAATTTCATATTGGTGCAATTTTCAGAATCAAAATATTCCTACCTTTCGATGAACCATTGAGATTGGTCGCTTGTTTGGCGAAGTGAATTTTTGTTCGCGTGACAGTTTGTGGGTATGTATGGGCATGCCTGGTAGGTCCAACTACCATATTTCAAAAATGTGAATGTATAACTTACAATTCACTGATCGCATTGGTATTCCTTTTACTATGGCAGATCAATATGATTGTGAAAAATATGCGTCTGCTCGAAAATGGTAGTGAATTTGTCCAAAGGAATGTTTGTTAATGTTATCTAAGGAAATATTTTTTTAAGTATCTTAGCGTAGACAACATTATGTTGCTCACACTCACCAACGTAAACGTACGCCCGTATCAGCTGACACGATGAAACAACGATCGACGATACTACGGAACCGAACGGTGGTGAGAATTCATTTACATGGGGCTCTCATTAGTTTCATCGTGTCAGCTGATACGGGCGTATGTTTACGTTAGTGAGTGTGAGCAGCATTAAACGTACCTATTTTTGGTATAGGTACATATTTATTTTTACATAAAAAATGTGTTCTGACTTTGAACCGAAATGGAAACCCAACGGGTGAAATTTCTGAGATTCAAAGGAAATTTTTATATGAGTCCCGACTAGAAATTTTGGTAAGGCGGTGATTAGGCGCAAATAAGGCAGACCGCATTCCAAATTTGCGCCTCATAAGGCAGCCAAACTAGGCCCAAGTCCCGAAAGGTATCGCCACACATCTGCCTCATTAGAAGCAGGTTCGAAAAACCGAACTTCGGTAATACTCCGGATGCCGTTCTACAAATCAGTTAGGGATTCCAATTTATGCCTAAGTGAGACACTGCCACAGATTTTCGTGACCACAACCAAATTTGGTATTGTTCTGGCATGCCAATCTTTGCCTTGCCTAACGTGGGCCTGGTAAGGTAGTAGTGAGGCGTGCCTCAGTAAGGCCTGCCTAATTCGGACCTAACTGATTCTTCGGCATGCCTCACTGTAATTAATAATGTCGGGGTATTCTTCCAAAGTTTCGGCCATGAAAGAGCTCCTCATAAAAACTATTTGCCGTTCGCAGTCGGCTTAAAACTGAAGGCCCCTTTATTTTGTGGAGCAACATTAAGACGCACGCCATGCAGGTTGCCGACCCCAGGTCTACGCCAATAAGCTTAAGGTGACTTTAGTGGTAAAGAACAAAATCATACGCGTGATAAATGACATACCAGGCTTCGACTTTGGAGCGGGAGCGTTTTATGAAGGAAACTGCTCAACAACATAAGCAAATAAATTTATAAACTCAAAATTCAACGTGATTTTTGAGCGACTTGAAACTGACATTTTGTTGTACTCAAATTTAAAGAGCTGTAGAACTGCGTACCTGAAATTTTTCTAAAGATTCTGATTAAAAATTTTTGTGAATTTTATACAAAGTTGGAAAGATTGATTTATAAGGTTTTTGCTGTAAAATTAAATTATTTAATAAAGTGTTGCCAACTGCTAACCGCTCGCGCAGCTGGTGCACAGGCATCGAGGTGGTCATCAAAAGACTGCAACGCCGCGTGAAATGGTAAAAAAAGTGAAGAAGTGACTTGAGCCAAATCCGCGACGAATCAAATGGCGAAAGAACTGAAAATATCTGGCTGTAGAATTCGCCTCATACTGAAAAATGATCTCAGAGTCAAGCCGTACAAAATCCAAAAGGCGCATGATTTCACACCAAAGCAGCAACAAGTCAAACTTGAGAGAACGAATGGCTTCGCTTGGCCGACAGCAGTCAACTGCCGAAAATTTCTGACGAGAAAATTTTTCAAATTGACCAATTCGTAAGCTCACAAAAGGGATTAGGGGTTATTTGACCGACCGTTCATACGAGAATTTGAGTCATCGATTGGCTACGAGGAGGTAGCACTCGCCACAGGTAATACAATAGTTTGGGCTGCTGTAACCGCAGATGGACGCTTTCCAATCATATTAATCGAGTCTGGCGTCAAGGTAAGTGCGAAATATTATCGGGAAAGTATTCTGGAGGTCGCTTTGAAGCCATGGGCAGACAAACATTTCAGTGGCAGACCCGTCTCACAAAGCTCGAGTGAACCAAGAATGGCTAAACAACAACGTTTCGATCTTCATACGGTCCACACAATGGCTCTGAAATTCACCAGACACGACTCCGATGGATTATTCTCTTTGGGCCGTTTTGGCAGCCGAACAAAAAGATTAGCCAGTCTTGAGGCGCTGAAAAAAGCCATTGTCTGCGAGTGGGCCAAAATATCTTCAAGTCACATTCGGGCAGCTTGCGATTCATTTCTGGACCGTCTCAAGACCATAGTCAAGGCAAAATGTGGTCATATCGAGCAAAAGTAAATTGTTTCTTAATTTTGTATTATTTTCACTAATTTTTTACTTTGAATTGAATAAAAGTAATTTTCCAAACTAAGTTTATGGCCTTTCAAATTGCTCCCACTCCGAGTGCCGGACCCTGTATTGCACATTATTCCTCTAGAAAATTTCATTAGCTAAAAATAGTTTTTTTTATTATTATGCTTATAAGATTCAGACATTTCTTAGTATCTTTTCATGAGAATATACATACATACAATATATAAATATGTATAAGTAAAAATAGTCATTTATGTCCAAGTGCCTTTTAGAAGTGCATAATCGCAGCTACTATAAATGCGCTAGTAGTTTTGGATTTTTATAACTTTACAACAAGTTTTTTGTTTAGATAAAAAACCACAATTTGTTTCTCCTACGCATGAATTCAGCACTAAAAACATAAACTCGAATGTTTCATGTGCCCGAACGCATACATGCAAAAGTGTGTGTAGAGTCCACGCACGACAGCTCATACGCAGCTTTCGATTGCGACCGAGTTGGGGGAATAACCTAGGCAAGTATGCACCTTTATTGTTTATAAGAAATAAAACAAAATGTTTATCACAGAATTATGCGCAGAAGAGGTATGTGGAGCATCGGCACTTATGTACATGCTATGCTATGCTATGCAAGTTAATGTATTGTACATGAAACGCATCAGTGGGCATGTCTTTATTTTTAATTTGGAGTACTACGACTGGAAAAACATTGTATACACTTGGCTTTTATGAAGTTTATAGAAGTTTATAGAACATACTTTTATCCGCTCATAAACATGAATAATTTTATTTATAGCATTTGAAATTTGTTAAACAAAAGCGGCATTTTATGAACTTGAATATGCAGGTTGTTGGTGCTATAGTTGAAAAAAGTATGCCTTTACGCATAATATTAAGTATTTTTTTATCTAAATATGTATGTAGATAAGTTCATACACTCATATGTATGTATGAATAGGCAAAAGTGTATCACGACCCTATACGACCCCTCTAAATGTGACTAGTTCTATCGGCAGCCTGCAGGGACTCGCTCGGAACATGAGCTGTTCATGTGTATGTAGGTATGTATGTATGTGTGTATTTATGCATGCATGTATACATATATATATTTATTTTATAACTCATATTTGCATATATGGCGTCGACTATAAAAATGTAAATATTGATACACGGAATTTTATTAACTGTATTGTCATGCTGACAAGTGCGCTCGTAAAATATTTTAATATGCCGTAAAATCAAGCACGACTTTCGTTTATTTTTATACTTAAATTGTGGATTTGTCCTTATGCTACTTTTCGTCTATTTGCATTTGTAATTTACAAGCATTTTTCATTTTAGCAAAAATATGTTATAAATGTATTCATATGTATGTATACATATGTGGATGTGCATGTATCTCACACTCAATACTCTTTAAAAGAATAAACTTCTAATCCAGCATCCATTGAGGGTAAAGTCGAAGGAAATTTAAGGGTTCAATTAGTTTTTTATTGTGTTTAAAAATATGATTTCTGGACTTTGAATTTGCCGTTAATCAATCAGTAGTCAATCTCAATACTAGGAATGAATAATCATCGAAGTGCTGTCTCGGTATTAAAAAATCAAATTTTTATTACAATACAAAAAAAAACCAAAAAAAAAGCATCAACGAAATTAAAATAAAATTAATTTAGCCATTTTTCAAACAAAAATTTAGAAATAAAACAAAATTTTTGGTTCAAAATATTTATTAAGACATACCAAATGTTTATTTAAAATTATTTTTATAGAAATGCTGACATCAGTAATTAATCTCAATAGCATCTACATATTATGCGCTCTGAATTCAAATATCAATCACTTAATTACTCTCCCAAATTCAAATACATTTAAATATTTATTTCAGGAAAAAATTCCAGAAGCAGAAAATACAAAAAAAATTAACTGCATCCTTTACAGACACATAGGCCCCGGCGAGATTCGAACTCACGATCTCCTGTTTACTAGACAGGCGCTTTAACCAACTAAGCCACGGCGCCGCTTGCACACAATTTCGTCAAATTACACAATTCAATGGCTGCCATGAGAACAATAAAACCTAACATAGCAGAAGCTACAGCAACACTTCAACATTCTATGTAGTACACAAACGAGCGTATACGAACGAATGGCACACGAATAGCGATCAACATAGCTCCCATCGAGAACGAATGCACACGCACATGCATACGTATGCTGCGCATTTGCTGTCGTGAACGCAGTTCAGCAGCTGTACAAAAGCACTACCGCCAACAATTCCAATTGTTGGCATAGTTGTTGGCGTTTTTATTTCCGAACAACTCTTCTTTAGTAGTTCAGTAGTGGACTATAAATAAAATGCCGGTGCCAAATATAAAAGTTTCTTTCGATTGTATATTTGTTGTTTTTCGTTTATTTTTATTTTTTTCTGTTTTTTAAGATTGTGGCGATATTATGAACGAGTGTTTAGAATAGATTTTCTGCCGACAAAGGGAATATTTGGTAAATAAATTGATGAAATCACTGGTCGATACAGTTAAGTGGTAGTTAATGGTTTTGGATTTGGGTTTTGAGCTAACATTTGTAGGTACAGAAATACATGTATGTATGTACATACATATATGAAAAAAGGTTTAATAGATGTGTGTAATTTAGTGTAACTGATTTATATAAATTATAAATTTATATACATATAGTCCGTATACACACAAATGCATACCAACAATGCATAAGCGAAAGTGAAAAATTACCACATAAATGCGAATTTTGTGAAAATGTTCAAAGAGGAGAGAATATAGAAATTTTGAAAAAAAAATTAGTTTATCAGATACGTATGTATGCAAATATTTTTGAATTTATTATATTTTTAACAGCTTTCACATTACTGATTTAAAATCTACTTGAACTATCGCTGAGTAAATCACCAAAATGTGTTAGCATCTCGGGACACTGACGCTGTTGGGCACCTTATGTATGCACATACACACACACACATTCATACAAAGGCGAGTGATCTAGTACCAGGAACTAAGTCTGAGTCTAAACGCGAAATCAAGCGGTTCTTAAAGAGTTAATTCATATTGAATTCGTTACAGGGAGATTCTATTGAAAGTGAAGAGTCAGGACGTTAGTGCTAAAGAAATACATTTGGAGGATAAGTATTTGTTTGAGAAGGTGAATTTTATAACAAGAAAATAGGAACACTACACAATTTAAAATTTCTTTAACATTTTTGGAGTCTTAAAGGGATACGGCGTTCATAGATTTGCTGAATGAATACTGAGTTGTGGCCGGTATTAGAAAAAATATTCGTCATTTGGTACTTCGTGTCCACCTACAGAATGGTAGTTAGTGGGCTTGGCCGGTCGTATGCTTATACAAAATTGCAAATTTTATCTATACAAAATATGAACAAAAAAATATAGTAATTAATAATATTAGATTTTTAAATATTAAATTGAGTGCAATACCTTTTTTTGTAGAAATACTTTAAGATAAAGAATTATATATGAAATTAAAAAAAAGTCTAGAACACCTCATACCAAGAATTCGCAGTCAATTTAAATACATTAAGGGGGAGCC
Organism: Anastrepha fraterculus; assembly: GCA_037575425.1. Classification (NCBI taxonomy): domain Eukaryota; kingdom Metazoa; phylum Arthropoda; class Insecta; order Diptera; family Tephritidae; genus Anastrepha; species Anastrepha fraterculus. Next base: position 125,506 of record JAYXIM010050123.1, on the reverse strand, counting down.
TGCTTTAGAGGCTTTGAAAAATCGATTTTTTTTTTTTTTTTTTTGCATAAATGTCTTTCCAAACTATCCAAGAATGTGTCCTCAAACTTCAGAAGCAAATTGAAAATATTTTCGCAGTTACAGAAGAAATTGTGAGCAAGCGTCGAGCAGATATACGAGCGGATTTTTTATATACAAAAACTTTGACGCGCGATTTCTCGGTTTTTTATTTTTACGATTTTTCCTAATTGGCGAGAAAGATAGGGATTAAGTTAAACGTCCTATCGAAACGAGATAACATTGATTGTATTCGGAGTTAAATTATCTTCTAGTTGAACCTAAACAACCTTAAGAAAGTTGTGATTAACCCACTTTTTAAACAATCTAAAGTGAATTTGTTTTTCCAAAAAATTGAATTTTTTTTTTATTAGCGAAAAATTTTTGAATTTCTCACTTTTTGTTTAATTTTCTTGGTTTAACTAGAAGCTTTACTATACTAAAATAAAAAAATTTTTGGGTTTTTTGTTTCAGATGAAAATTGCGACCTGCATCTTTCCCGCCGCATGACACATGCACACTCGAGGCGCCTCGGCAAAATGCTTGTACCAGGCATAATATCACATATATTTTAATGAAAAAATTTAAGAAAACTGCTGAAATATATAACAATAACACCTGAAAGTTTCGTTTCAATCGATTATTTCTTTCCTTCCCAAAAAAAATCCACAAAAAAATCGATTTTTTGAAGCCTCTAAAGCAGGCTCCCCCCTTAAGCCGCACTGAAAAATTTATACGAGACTCCGTAGCATAAAAGTCTTTAAAAACAAGCCCACACACATATGGAAACAGCTGTCACGTAATGTATGAAGTATATAAACATACATGGGTAAGACTCCGTCAGAAAATATGAGATTTGCAAGTGGTCTTTCGATTTCTTTGAAACTTTGGGAAATATTAGTTCTAGGTAAGATACATTCGAGCCTAAATCGAGCCTAAAGATGGATTTCAATGCAATTTACAGACAATATAGAAACAAATAAGTAGTTTAAATTAGTATTATGTTAAAAAAAAATTTCGAAATTTTGACCAAAAAAAAGTGAAAAAAAAATTTTGAATCAATTTTTAGTTGATTTGGCCAGTTTTTTAGATTTTCTGTTATACACGTAACGATTCCTTATGATTTAGCCTTTATTTTGAAAAAAAAAATTTTATGGTGTCTATAATAGTTCTCGAGATATTGCGATTTTAGTGGAAGCGCGCACGCACGGTTCGCGTACGCACGCACGGTTCGCGCTGCGTTATGTGTTCCTGTATGAAGTGACTGGAGCAGACTGCTGCAGGTCTGTGCGCGTTTTTCTACTCCCGCGCTGCGTAACCGCGAACTTCACGATGCGCGCTTCCACTAAAATCGCAATATCTCGAGAACTATTATAGACACCATAAAATTTTTTTTTCAAAATAAAGGTTAAATCATAAGGAATCGTTACGTGTATAACAGAAAATCTAAAAAACTGGCCAAATCAACTAAAAATTGATTCAAAAAATTTTTTTGACTTTTTTTGGGTCAAAATTTCGAAATTTTTTTTTAACATAATACTAATTTAAACTACTTATTTGTTTCTATATTGTCTGTAAATTGCATTGAAATCCATCCAACGGTTCAAGAAATATTGATTTTTGAAAAAAACACGGTCCCGATTTTCAACATGGCGTAGATGACTCAATTTTGAAAATTTTTCAAAATCCTTTTAGGCTCGAATGTATCTTACCTAGAACTAATATTTCCCAAAGTTTCAAAGAAATCGAAAGACCACTTGCAAATCTCATATTTTCTGACGGAGATTTACCCACATACATTTGTATATGTATATGTATGTATGTGTATATACCACTTATTTTATGCAATAAACTCAAAGAACCGTAAAATGAGTATTTTTATTGCAAACAACTTCACAAATACCGGCACAATAAAAACCCGGCACAAAAGCAAATAGAAAAGGAAATGCCAAAACAAGCCGGCACTGAGAATAAACAAACAAACTTTTCACTTTAACTTTCGATTTTTCCTTCTTCGGATGTGGAATTGTGGCAAAACCGAAAATCAATAAAAGGATGGGGGGGTATGAGTATATATAAATATTTGTGGAAATAAATATACATATTAGTGCATAAATAAATCAGAAGCAAAAAAAAAGAGAAATATAAAAAATAACCCGAGGTAGCGGATCCCTAAAATGGCAATTTTACGATGTGTACGGATGCTTGGGGGAGGAGATTGACAACAGATTGCAAATACGAAAAGAAAATAGGAAAAGTTTTCAAGTTAAGCCAACAGCATCTCTAAGCCAAAGTATACAGCCTAAAACGCCAAATTTGTTTATAAAGAACAGAGAGGGATTGCCTCACGTTGCCTATATTAAGGCGCATAAAAGGAAGTTTTTACAGCTGAGCTAATTTTATGGGGTCGGTAGATGAATGAGTACCTACTTGTATGTATGTATTTTTAAGTGAAGTTGTGTGTGCAGAAGCCAATGAACTTTCACTCTTAATGAACTGGAAGAGGAAGCAATAGAATCTGCGCGTATGTATGTGTGTATTTACATACATATCGACAGAAATATAACAACTAAAATGAATAAATAAAAGGTCGCAAAAATCTCTTATCTAGCATAAATGAAGGACTGGGGAGGGATTGAAAAACTGCGCTAATTTTAAAGGTTCTCGCAATGGGAAGTCGAGCACTGAAAATTCAAATTTGATTTTGTAGTTAGTTGCACTGATTTTTACTCGAAAAATGATACTCGTACATAATACTTTATATTGTATTGTACGATTTTCGTTCTATGATAGAGTACATACAAATGGATTCTGAGAAGTGGACATAGCTACTATAGATTAGGTTAGGGTGAAGCGGTTGTCCTATGGGATACACTCAGGCTCATGTGCGCTTTTCAAAAAATTTAGAATACCTCTGATTTATGATGTAAACCACTCTGAAAATTGGAAGCTAAATACTCAAAACAGCCTTTATGCGGATAAGCTTAGAGAAAAGGGTAAAGTACCGCGCCGTCGACTCGAAATTTCTAATCAGCTGTAACTTTAGAACTCATCACATTTAGAAATAGGTATATGTAGTCCCTTTTCAACGCTGGTGTTTCGGATCAATACTTTTAGAATGCTTGTAAATGGCGTCGTACGTGAAACATATTTGACATTAGTGAACTAGAGAGCTGCAGTATACGAACATACGAAAAAAGGGGCGAATATTTCTATCACTCATTTTCATTTTCCATTGACGCAGTTTTTTATTTAGTAAAAAAAAAAAAAATTGGTGATTAATTTTGCGCCACCTTATCGCCACCTATCTTTTATGTCGGTATGTAAACGCTGAATAACTTTGTCATTTACTAACCGATAGACTTCAACATACATGTTTTCGATCGCTTTACACCGAAACAACTGAAATCGACGCTATAAAACCCGAAATGCTTGACAAGGTGATGACAAATACAGAATAAGGATCACAGTTTGTGATTGCTAATAAAGGTGGCCACTTAATTGATTTTGTATTCAAAAAATAGTTTAAATAAATTGTAAGTAACCAAACCAAATAAAAATACCCCACTTATACAAATCAGTTTTTCAAAGTTATTCAATGTTTTCACACCGACATAAAAGATGGCGCACCCTGTATGTATGTATATACATATATTTATGTATACATATGTATTTTTTAAATTTATTATTTATATTTTTTGAAGTTTTTATTCTTTTCATAACAGAACATTTCAACAGAAAGCCTTAATAAAATTTCCTTTGAGTGTTCGAACTAGAAGCTATGGAAAAAAGTGTATCCGAAAACATAGGCCATTATATGTAAATAAGTATATACAACTACATAACCACCCTTTTTGAAGTATCAGCAATTTCTCATATCTGTATTTTTTCCCACATCTGCATCTGACACTTTTTTTTGGCACTGCATTTTTGTGTTTTTGAGTGCCAAATTAAAATTACATTTCGTTTGCGTCGGCAGGTGTTTTTGCTCTGGCCGCTGGTGCCGCTTGAAGACGCACCCTATGGCTGAACTAAGCAAATATTAAATAAGTAACAAAAACAATCCACGAAATCGCTCAACTGCACGATTGGGCAGATGTCAAGTGCAGACACAAAGCTCCGCGGTGGTTTTTTGATGATTGTTTTATCAATCAACTCGGTATCGAAAATTTCATAATCTTTGCGTATATATGCATATATTAATACTTATACACAGTGAAACCTCGATATATTAGTTTGGTGAAAATAAAATTCATTATTTTTCCGCAGAAATAAGCAATTATCAAAAAATATAGAAAAATGCTAAATTTTTGAAAAAATTCTCTAAAAGTTTATTTTTTATTTTTATTTTTTTTTCAGTTCAAACAATAAAGTAAAAAACAGTATTTAAAATTGTGTATTAATAAATTTATGTAAACACATTTTGGTATTTTAGTTTGCTTACTTTTAAGCAAAAAAACAATCAACCGATTTTTCGGTAGTTGTCAAATCCTCAAATCCTCATACAACAAACACAGTGCAGAATGCTTCGCTTCCAAAAATAGTTGGAGCTTTTTAAGTGAAGATTTGTTGCATAGACAGATCTACTTGGGCTTCACTCGATAACTAAGTTTGACAGCAATTAAAACAAGGCTAACAATGCGCAACCAACGCGTGGACGCTCTAACCGTCAATATAGTCAGAATTCGCTGTGCAGAGACTTTTTAAACGATGAGCAGAAAGAAGAGGTGTCGCCAATATTAGACCGTTAACGATTTTAAAAGAAAGAAAAATCGGCTTTTAGCTGGGTCATGACAGTGGTCTGTTTACGACCAAACTGAGTTTGCCTTAGTGATATACAAAAAAACCACGTAGAAATCTCTGCTGTCACTTCATTCCATTTGAACAACGACTCATTAGACGAGAGTGTGAAATTCTGCTGCCGAATTATCGGTAACGTCGAGCCGAAGTTCCTCCTGCCATTTTGCCTCAGATGGCCAAACCTGGTAATCATTCTTAGATTTTGACTAGAAATTTCGTAATGAAAATACTTTTGCTGACAGAGCTCTAATCGTCAATATTTTTCCATAGTTTTTATGCTCAAAATTGTTTTCGAAGGCCGTGGCTTATATAATCGGCCATGTGCTATTTGGTAAGCATTCCATGAGACTAGGAGTTTTCTGCCATGAATATTGTAGAAGTTGTAGAGATGAGAAAGAGGAAGAAACAGTTGAGTATTTCCTTTCTAACTGTCTAGCCTTAGCTAAAATCAGAGTAGGTTTTCTACGTAGATATTTTTTCAATTCTCTTACGGAACAGCCACAAAATGGTATCATGAAGATAAAAAAATGTGGTTCCCGTGTCGCACAGTGGTATCACAATGGACCTATAAAGCATTAGTGAGTTGTTCGTACGGACTGACTACCATCATATCCTAACCAAACCTAGACTAAATATCTTCGCTGTGTCTAAAAGCATTTTGGCACCGAAAAGTTCGCAACAACGAGGATTTTTCAGGTGTCCAAGAAAAATTGTAGTATTTTGAGTTATTTTATCAACGCTCATTATATCGAGGCTTCACTGCTTACAAATGCTCCTTACTTACATACAAACATTTCATGAATGAAAGAAGGAATAAAGCAGAAAGTTAGTTTTCCTCAATTTCACACTCTCACGCCTTCGCATGGCGCATACTATGTTTAACTTTATTTAAAAAAGTAAATAAGGAAAAATAAATAGAGGCTAATTGTTTGGTAGTTGTGTCTGTTGTGGCAGTTATACATATTTTTTTACTTTGGTGGAAATATTGTTGTTCTTTAAGCTTACAGCTCAGCTCTGATTACACAAAAAGAAATGTGTAAAAAATGTATATTTTTTTCTTAACAATATCGGCTTGCAATGATACTCGAAGGTACTTAGTTCATGGGAAAATATATACAAATTTTAACTCCATCCATTCTCTGCTTAGAAATGGCAATAAAAAGTGTTTGTATTTACTTCAACTTCTTATCCCTCTGAGCGGCTAAAGGGACCTGACCTCCCTTTAATTGCTTGGCTATGTCACGAACGCGAAGTAATTATTACACGAGGGTGAGTCATTACAAGAGCAGCTCTGATGACTGTAAAAAGCAGTGTCAATAGTAGAGAAGGAAAGAAAAAACAATAGACAAAAGTGCATGCGAGATTTTTTTAGAAAATAATTTACTAGTCGTAGTTCTTTACCTCAATACAGACAGTGTGGAAAAGGCGGATTTATGTAGAGCTCAATTCCAACACATAAATCACTGGACTTCATACAATAGTTGACAAAATTCTTATTAGATTTTCTTCGGGATGAAACTTGTGTGAGGGCGAGAAACGATGGTGTGGCCGGCTTTCAGCGGTTTTGAAGAATTAGCTAATTTTGTTTCTCCATAATGTGGAACCCGTTTGTTTACGACAAAACTGATACTGGCATGGTGATGTTACTACTTTGCCGTCTGAAGAACGACCGATTGGAAGCCAAGTTACTCTCACAATTTTGCAAACAATTCTGGATGTCCAACCGATAGTGAAAAAAAAATCAGAAGGAGTGGCCAATAACAGACCGTTAACCGGCTCTCAGTGAATATGAAAGAATCAGCTGATTGCCTGACGTAATCGAGGTCACGACAGCGATTGGTTTACAAAAAACTGAGAATGTGTTGGTGATGTAGGAAAAAACTCAACACAATCTCCTCTCATAACGCTTCGTTGCCATCCGAATAACGTCTAATTGGATGACAGTGTGAATACGCGTGGCATGAGGGGGCAGAATTCGGCTGCCGAATACCCGGTGACAGCCGAAGTTACTCGCGCAATTTCGTTTTTTACTACAGCTGAAGGCCAAACCTGGTAATCCAACATCCTTGTATAGAATATTGTTATCATATATTGGAAGAAACCAGCAATAAAATCTAACGACTAACTACACTGCACATTTTTATACTTTTTTTTATACTTTTAGAATAAGTTGTCTTGCGCAAACCTCTGGGTTGCATGGAATTTCTCTTCCTAAGTGAGCCATTCAGTAAAAATATGTAAATTAATTTACTGTTAATAAAATTCGATATGTCCCTCACCAAGGCGTAGCGAATTGCTTTAATGGACATTTCCTGTTTTAGTAGAAATCAAAACTAATTTAGTTAAAGAAAATGCATTAAATTATGTAGTCATGTCGCAGCGCCAAAGACAATCCATCAAAACTTGTTTGACATTTTGACAATTTATGAACCTAAGTACGCACTTACACATGTTTCCTTTTCTAAGCAAGCACACACCCATAGTACACACAAACATAAATATATCCGCAAGGAATTCAAATGTAGTTAAACATGACAATTTTCGAATACATTTAATTGGTTGAAACAAAAGAAATAAGATTACTAGTCAAGCCGATGATTGATCTACGTCCATTTCCATTTATTTCGTGTGCATTAACTGGCATTTTTGTGACCCCAATTTACACATACGGATGTGCATACAAACATAAATATTCGTATAGAGACGTAGTTAGAAAAAAAGGAAATATAGAGATTTAGCAAATTTCAACTAATGTTTTTTACAAAAACAAATCCAATGCTGTGTGCGCTTATGAATTTATGATTGTTACGTTGGGCCACTTTTACATGCATTTTTTCGTGTTTTTATTTTGGGAGCTCAACTTAGGTTTAAGAAAAAAATTATTGCTATCTTTTATTTGTCGATATTTCCACCTCAATTAGAAGTGATCTTCAGGAAATATTGGTTAATTTTTTTCTACTCTCTCGGAACTTTCGTCATGAATTGAAAATAATTTATTTTCTTAATTTATTTACAGATTCTTTATTTATTTATTTATTTACAGACGTGAAATAATAATACAATTACTCTTACTCGTAAGAAAGGAGCACTGGCTCCCAGGATCTTCGGCTCGCTGACGTAAAAGTTACAGATAGATAGCTTAAAGGCCTTACATGTAAAATGATATTAGAAAACTTAATTAATTAAGACTATGGTAAAAATATAGTAACTATGTTAGAGGAGCACACATCAAATCAATTTTTTCAATCCTAATTGAACTAGAAATTCTGACATTTTTGATATATTTTCTGAGGAAGTAGTTCTTAACAGTGTAGAAGGTCTTTGGTTTCGGAAGATACTTTTCCTGATTTGTTCAAAATGTGGGTAGTCGTTAAGTAGGTGGCAGACCGTTAAAGATGGTGAGTGACAGTGTTGACAGCATGGAGGGCTGGAAACATTGAAAACGTATGAATGTGTGGCGATTGTGTACCCTAGACGAAGGCGGACAAATGATTTGATATCGTTGCAACGGCAATTTAATGGGTAGTTTGGTTTTATCCTGTGGTTTATAATGATGGGAAGAGGATCCCCAATTGACAATTTGTGCATTATAGTGCCTCTGATGTGTAAATTTGTATACGTCTTTATTCGAAATATAGTCGAAAGTTATTAGTGGTTCTTTCCCAGCGAGTTTAGCCCGTTCGTCCGCTATATTGTTCCCTCTTATGCCTGCATGGCCTGGAACCCACATAAGTTTTATGCGCGCCCTATTTTTTAATAATTTGCTTTGGATACAGGATATGATGTGCGTCTTGTTCATTGTGTTCATTATCGAGTAAATTACTGCTTTGCTATCCGTGCAAATTACTGCTTTCGGTAAAGAGGTTTCGGCGAAGGTATTACAATGAAGGATCGCTGCAGCTTCGGCTGTATAGACGGAGGCATAGCTAGGGAGGATGCCGGCCGTGATTGTTTCTCCTTTCGAGTTGACAACAGCAAACGAGGTGTTAGTATCAGTTTTTGATCCATCAGTGAAAATTAAGCTCCATTCGCGAAGTAGAGGAGTTGTGACTTCAGTAAAAAGACGTTGGGAAATGGTAGCATTGGTGTGATTTTTACCATATTTCGCTAGATTCTTATAAAAAAGAAATTATGAGCCTGATAGTCATCTTTGCTAGCAATTACAAAGTATTCCCTACATTCCACCACCGTCACTCGACTTTCACTCCTGCTCTCAGAGAGAACTGCCCAAAAATTCGGCATGCACGAGCAATGGAGGAACATTTGCCGAAGAAGAAATCGGACTTCGGCAAGCCCGAAAAAACAATTGACACGACGAGGAATGTCCTGCTGCCGCAGAAAGAAAAAATGCTGCTTATAGAGCCATGCCGCGATCGGGCGCATCGGGAGCCATGTGGAATCGCTCCCGAGAGCTCAAAAAGGAAGAGAAACGAGAGACCGAAACACGGAACAACACCCGAAAACTCTGCCATAAAGTTCGGTGGCTTACAGGTGGTTTTAAAACCGGGGCGTTTTCCTGTAAGAACAAAGGCGGCGATCTGCTGACTGACATCCAAAGCACACTTCTCGATGGCAATTATGATTAAGAGATAAAAAATTAAATTTTTTTTCGGTTGATATTTTATTGTAATTGTAAAAATTCTGTAAATATGAAACACACCAACTACATCCCTTACCTCGACTGGCATCATTTCAAGCAGTGCTACTCGTAAATCCAAATATCTACTATAGTTTCCCAGAAGCTGATCCACCCTAATATTTATCTGCCTATGCAGAGCAAAATTTTTCTTAAGCATATTTATAATTGCAATTAATATTCAGGCAGAGCTCTGGTGGTCCAAGACGGAACTATTGCCAAGGCAAACATATTTAAATTATATATGCAAGTGTGTGCGTTGACACCCACAGTCCGCTAAAGGGAAATAAATCGCTTTTTAACAGGCGGAAATTAAGCGGTGAAAGATTTAAAAGTATTTATAAAAATTTTTTTATTGAAACATATGTTCGTGCATACACACATACACATGTCACAACTTCATGACAGAAGTGCATGGATTTCCGCATTCCAAGTATGATAGAAGCAACAACAACACGTAAATGATTCAAAATTTGGTAGACCGAAATAGCGTAAAGGAACTTTAGTATTCACTTGGGAGTTGTGGATGGATATGCTCGTGCATGTATTAGTACCCATTAGTACACGTGTGGGTGTTTACAAGGGTAGGTGTCAAACACAAAGTGTCATAAAAAGAATTTCTAATGCAACAGGCAAAAAAACAAAAAAAAAAAAATAAAGTATTTGAAATATTTCAACTACAAGTTGTAAAAACTGATAGTTGCACGCATGTGAGATATTTGCCACAAAAGTTGATAAACCTACAGTTCTTAAGTTGAGTTTCAGCCCAGACGCGTTCAAAGGGGTCGCACTTTGCTTCTCCGCAACTCACTCGCCATCGAGCAACACACGGTCATAAACAACGCTTTTTGCACCGAATCGTCACGGGAGATGAGAAATGGTGCCTACACATCAATATGAAGCAAAGAAAGGAGTGGGTGGCTCCAGGAGATACGCCTAAGCCGAGAGTCAAATCTTCTTCGAGGCTAGGTTAAATGGCTACCCGAGCTTGGGGCCCACTTGTACAAATATTTAAAATTCCTCAGTTGTGATGCCATACAGGGGAAAGGAGAAAGGAGAAGGGCAGGAAGAAGGAGCCTTGGGATTAGAGGATGATGACCATGCACTTACGACGACGCTGTGGCTGATTTACGTTCGTAATTAGCCGCATCAAGCTACTGATGAACTTCACCAGATGTATGATATTGAAACCCGCTATATCCGCAGGCACAGCGAAAAAATGAGAGCCCAGATGTCGAAATCTTAGCCAGACGAGAGCAAGGCAACTGAGAAGAGGGCGTAGAGATGATTCCACCTCGTTCTTAAGACAGTTTCTGCAGAACGGACTTGAGGCAATCCCAAGTCTCACCGCATGGACATCTAACGGATAATATCCGGTAAGGATACCCACCAAACTCGAGATCTGGCGCTTAGTTAGCCTTAGGAGTTCCCTCGAGCATCACCGATCTACCCGTAAAAACAACGAGCCCAAGGCTTTAAGTGCCTCTTGGCTATCGGTGTAAATATTTACTTCCTTAATGGTAATTACCGAAGTAAGCAACCAATCCATTGCTTTCTTAATTGCGGCTACCTCAGCTTGGGAAACTCCACAGTGGTCCGAAAGCCTGAATTTGAGCTTAATGGGGGCTCCTTACAGTATACTCCCGCTCCAACCCTTCCGTCCAACTTCGAGCCATTCGTGAACATGTTTGCCATGCCTTGCCGCCAAATGTTACACCGTGACCACTTATACTTTGAGGGAATATGAGTGGAAAAGGGTCAGCGCGGACCCTAGCGTGGGTATACAATGATCCAACACCATGGGAATGAACTCACAATTTTTAAGAATGCTAGAGTGTCCGTAGCTTGGCCATAAGCCCGAACACTTTCATCCAAAGAAGATCATGATATGTGTTCGGTAGGGCTGGGAGAGCATAGGAAATGCTCGAAAAGAGTTCTATATTGCCCAGCTACACCGCGTAAATGAGGGTACGCTCCCCAAGAGCTCGAAATGGAGGTCCTTTAGCATCCACCGTATTATCCGGACCTTGCACCGACCGATTACTATCTTTTCCGCTCCCTGTCAAACCATATGAAGGGCGTTACCTTCGATAACAAAGAGGCCCTTAAAAACTGGCTCAACAACTTCTTTATCACCAGACGAGGCGATTTTTGGCGGAACGGCATCAACAAATTGGTCGAGAGGTGGGAAGAGGTTGTAAATAAACAGCAACAGCGAGTGTATAATTGATTAACATATTGATATAGTTATTGTTTTTTTTTTAAATAAAAGATTTGTTTAACTTAAAATTTGTCTTTCGTGTCATAAAACTGGAAGCTCAATATCCTTGAATGAACTTTAAATTAATTTGATTTTATAAAAAACTAGTATATAACAGCCTTTTTTTCAATGAGTTGTTTTGTTGTTTCCTTATACGCAGACTTTTTCTAGCAAGTGTATGTATGAGCAATTATTTAATTCATATCGAGAAAAGTCAAAAGAGCGGCAGATGTAAAAAGCGAAATGGGGCTCTAACGCTGAACAGCTGTTGCTATTATTGTAGCTGTGCCTTTTATGCTTGTGAGTATCTTTATGTGTATGTATATACATACCTACATACATACATACATACGTACACACATGAATGCCAGGCATCAACAAAAAAACGATAACATTCAACTTCATAGCGCCTGCCACCCAAAATATTTCAACATTTGATTATTTGATCGCAGACTTATTTCAAATAATTCCAATGAAACTGTCAAAAATAATAGGAAGAAAAAGAAATTAACGGAGAAAATTTCCCGCAAAGCTTGTGGAAGTGTATACGAGAGAAAAAACGCACTTGCAGAATAGGGGCAGGTGACCGTAATCCAAGAACAAGCCCCCAGTGGTGCTGGAGCAATAACAAGAAAAGAAGAAGAAAATAAATAAATAACAACATCTTCATATAACGGCAATAAGACATACGACAACAAGAAACTTACGACCTAAAGAACTGTTAACACCTTCAATGAGGCCGAAAGTCAACTGAATTCGCAGAATATAACAGCAAACGAGCTGTGAGTGATAAAGCTAATCCACTCGCTGCTGCTACTAATGACGATGATGTTGATCAATCCATACAAATACAAAGATTTATGAGTGATCGCCGCCTGAGTGGCACACAGCACGAGCTGCTGATTGACGGTACAATCCATTGCATGCAACGAGAAAGCGAAGTGAAAAAATTCATTCTTTTCAAATGAATTTCACTGCACTTCAGCCAGCGCTTGTAAACAGAGTTGAAGATCAAGCAGAATAAGAAAAGTTCAACAAAAAAAGCAAAAACCATGACAATGAAGCAACACCACTTCATTTGCCTAATTCACACCTACACGCAATCGTCTCAATTGGCCGTAATTCTGAAAAAGTCGTCGCCATAAAAACCACAAAAAAAAGGCTATTGAAACAAGCACAACTAGCTACAAGCGCCCAAATGACCAACAACTCTCATTCACTTCATCAATAAAAACATCTTCATCTTAATTTATTCTAATTCTTGAAATTCGATTGCTTCGCCAGCATTTCAACGCCACAGCTTCATTTGCAACACACCTGAGTGGCAGGATGTAGGTGTACGAGGAGGAGTATTAACAAGACGTGCAGCGGAGTGTCGAGAGCGGCAGTGAAAGGCCACACCAACGTTCTAGACCAAAGCAAAACAAGCTTGTATGGCCATCAAGTTGCAATGTCCGCAACGATAGAGTTCGTGCTCCGCTTCAACAGCTTCCATTTGTTGTTGTCATTGTTGTCTTGTTGCGCTGACGTGCTTTTTTCTGTTCCCGCTTGTTTGCTCAGCAATACAACACTTTTTCCATGTACGCATAATTTTTCTGTAAATAAACTGTAATTTTTCACTTCTATTCCATCGTTGAAAAGTTACAGTTAGGGGCAACAAATGTGGCGAGTGAAGGTAGGCTGTGCATACATAAAAACGTGCAGTGGCAGCAGGTGAAAGTGTGAATCCGGAAATGTGAGCGCAGTTAAATGGAATTATTGCCTTTAGTTCAGGAATTTTGTAGGAAACACAAATGAGGCGTGAAAAATTCGAGAAAATTTAGCGAGGGATTTATGATGTAAAAGGAAATTCATTTCTATCGAAAAATGTTGCACAAATTGTAACAATAAGACAGAAGGCATTTGTTGCATCAGTAATTAGGGCAAAAAAAAGCAAATAATTGAAGCAGTTTGAATAAAATAAATAAAAAAGTGGAGGTAAATCTGCCTTAAATAACTTCAGGACAGGGATTCATTGAGAAGTTTCGGTAATTTATTTGTTTCTCATTTAGTTTTAATATTTTTTATAAAAACATAGTTTATTCTCCAACAAAAACCATGTCAATACAAGTTCCCAAATTTGGGTAAATTAAAGAAAAAATTCAACAAATTTTCATCGACTTTTCACACTTTTTAATGAGAACCTTTAGAAAAACTTTGGGTACGCAGTTTTGTAGCCCATTGAAAGCCCAAAGTGGAAGTTTAAAGTAGCTCAAAAGTCACGTTGATTTTTGAAATTTTTTTTTCCGTCGGCGGTCTCATGCATGTTTTTTCTAATAATAAAATCTCTAATTTTTTTTATATGTAGGAAAGTTAGATTTTTTTGGAGGGTAATAAGTCGTTTAAACATATACAAACCCTCTCGAAATGATCAAAGATATGAAAATGAGACTCAAACTAAACATTTTGTAATCTTCCTTGGAAACAAAAAAAAACAAAATTAGAAAAAATTATAACTTCTGTCAGGATGATAAATTGGCGAAATCATTTAAATCTTATTTATGAAAATTTTTTTGAAAATTAGATTTAAAGCTAGAAGAATATATTTTCTTAAGAAATACTATTAGTTTGGGGAAAAAGAAATTAATTATTTCCTCGGTAGTTGGCTGTGGTGATCCATATCTCGTAAAGTATTTTAAGTATATTAATTTTTTCAGCATCAATTTCTGTAGTTCCCCAGATTCTGCGTATAAGTAGTAAAGGTAATGATTTTTAACTCTATTTTACGTCTATGTCTATCTCTTTCTTTATCTCTATCTCTATATCTATATCTATCGCTATCTATATCGCTATCTCTTTCCCTATCTCTATATATCTTTCTCTATCTCTATCATTATACTATCTCTAACCCTATATCTATCTCTATCTCTAACTCTATCTGTATTTCTATCTCTATCTCTATCTCTATCTCTATCTCTATCTCTATCTCTATCTCTATCTCTATCTCTATCTCTATCTCTATCTCTATCTCTATCTCTATCTCTATCTCTATCTCTATCTCTATCTCTATCTCTATCTCTATCTCTGTCTCTGTCTCTGTCTCTATCTCTATCTATCTCTTTTTCTATCTCTATCTCTATCTCTATCTCTATCTCTATCTCTATCTCTATCTCTATCTCTATCTCTATCTCTATCTCTATCTCTATCTCTATATCTTTCTCTATCTCTATCTCTAACTCTATCTGTATCTCCATCTCCATCTCTATCTCTACATCTTTCTCTATCTCTATCTTTAACTCTATCTGTATTTCTATCTCTATCCCTATATACATCTTTTTCTGTATTTCGGTCTTTCTAAGGCTAACTATTCCCGTCCCCCAGCTTAAAAAGAGCTATTATTTTAAGAAATTTTTTAATCTGGCAGCTCAAATTGATATTGAAAATCTCCATTTATAAGCGCAAGGCTAATTTGTTGATCTTAGCTGTCGCCGCATGAAAACTAACTTGCCTTGAGAGTCTGCTGCGTGAATTTGCCGCGTGTTCAGCCACACAATTCTAGGATATAAAAAACATGTGTGGGCATGTGGCAAGCAGCCAATGTCTGAGCTACGCCTAATACTCACTCATTTAAATACTTTTGGGAATTCGCTATTACTAAATGTGGCAGCATGAAGCAGGAGTTACAAGAACCTCTCTAAGGCCGAGTGGCAAGCAGCACATGGGCACAAGATGTCAGAGTGCAACATGCCACGCAACACCCTCGCGTATGTACACCCTACACACATGATACGCATGCGCGCTTAGAAACGCACTTGCCACAGAGGGCAACAAAGTATTTGTGCCTAATAAATAGCAATTAAAACAAGTTCGCTGCCACACGCAGCCTTGCAGCCAGAGTCACCAAGTGACGGGAGTTGAGCGCGCGGCCTGCACCAGACGCAGCAAACGCTTGTTATGCCAGCAAATTAATCCACATTCGTTCACTGGTTTCTGAGAAATTAGCTTGTGACAAACATGTTGCACGCTACATTGTTGCCACAAGTACTTTTTACGACTACTACATGCAACTCTTACATTTGGATGCTATCTCGAAGGGCATGAGTATTAATTGAAAAGCATAAACAATTCAGTACGACAAAACGTGTAGCCAGTAGCCGCATCTCCACTCAAATGGGGACGGTTGTAGTTACAAAAAAAAAAAAAACCAAACAAAAATTAGTTGGAATGTCAAAAGCGTAGAAGCGTCCAAATATTTGTGACAATCGAAAAGCTGTGTTTGATGACCATAAAGTACTCAATCATTGACGTTTAAAAAAAAAAAACAAGTGCAATTGAGAATTCAGAAAAAGCTGCTTTTCGCCGCGCATGGATGCGTTTGTGGTTAAAGTACTCGCAGAATGCAAATACGCCATAATTTAGCCCAAGCTTAAGCAACTGCCATTTCAAGCAAGAAAAATGCACGGCATAATAATTGAAGCACGTTTCCCTAATGCACTACTCGAACGACATAAATAATCTCAGGCACAAAATTTGAATTATTAAAATATTTAAAAAAGTTTTCGAAAAAGCACCAAATTTCATCACTCATCCCTCATTTGGTTGCATACCTGCATGCCGCACTGTTGGTTTAAATCCACTAAAATATTTTCGCATTTCATGTGATAACCAAGTATGTGTGCATGTATGTGTGTATGTGTATACAAATCGATTTTTAATAGGCGTGCGCGCTTACGCTTCGGTATTTAAACTTCTTTTGAATGGAAAACAAAGACACAAAAAAAGTTAAATTTACTTAAATTATTAATCTGTTTTGAGGTGTCGGACAGGTCCGCAGTGCTAAATTGACTAATGAAGCATAGGCCGGCGTACGTGCAATGGCTGCTAATGTGAACGCGTGAGTGATTTAAGCGATAAGTTGTGACGAAAATGTGGAATTCAAAGCTTGCTTGGGTTGATGTGTCACCGAAAGTTGGAATTTCTTAATTTAAGTTAAGCCGAAATTTCCCGTTAATCATTAATTCATCCAAACACTGCAAAAAAAATTTTTATTTTTTTTATTTTTAAAATTATTTTTTTTGTTTTTCTAATAATTTTTTTTTGTTTTTTTTTTAATAATTTTTTTTTTAATTAATTTCTTTTAACTATTATTGACCGTGCCGATGCATTGTTGGAGTGTTCGAAATTTATGCAGCCATGAGCAAACACCCATTTCTATTATATCTAGAATTTTCGCACTATTCCAAAAATTACCTAATGTTTTGCTAAAAGTAGGAAATACCAGCATTCTGAGAATGCTGCTGGCCCATATTTGAGTATGCAATGAAATATGGTGTATTCATATTAGATCTTACTCAAAAAAAAAAATTCGCTACACCACTGTTGCGGAATTTTTTTTTTGCAAAATAATTTCGAAAAAACATTTCTGTTCTTGCTTATGAACTTCAAGTGTAAATCCTGCTTCGATATGATCGTTTGGACCGAATTCAATTTGACTGAGCTGGAATGCTTGCAAGGCTTGCTGGAAGCCCTACAACGTAAAAAAGAAATCATCGAAAACCTTCATTTGAAGTCTTTCTTTGCAAAACTTAATTATTTTCATAGCATTTCCATTTTGTTCTCAAAACATCGAGTACTTCGTTCATGTAGCTCATGAATCTGCCTTCGCGGTCACCGCTGAACAACGCATTGCCACATTTTATCTAAGCTTGTGACCTCCAAGAAATACAGCGAACTTGAATGTGACCCAAAATTAGATGGATTAAAATTTTCATTAAGAAATAATATTTATTTCATTTCACTTTTATTTAATTTTTTTATTTTAATTCATATTGTAGAAGTTGAGATGATCTCGTAAGTACTAAGTTAGAATGGGGTACTTGAGGTCAATGAACTTTGAAATAAGCAAAAATATTCATCGCACGACAAAAACATCAATATATCACCCCCAAGTTTTGGCTCTCGGTGCCAAAAATAGAATGAAAAATGTAATTATAAAAAGGGCCAAAAAACTTTTTTTTTCGAAATTTACTGCAAAAACACTTTAGATCCACTCCTGATCCAGTCGAACTTTTTTCTTGCAAGAAAATACATGGAATGCGCCAAAATGCCTTCTAAATCAGCTGGCCAAGGAAAAGTCATCCGACCCCATATTTGGTAGTAGCAGGTGTCCAGCCTACAAAAGAGCACTAGCCAAAGCAACACTATGAAGATTATTCAAGTAAACTTCGACCACTGTGAGGCGGCCTAAGATTTACTGAAGCAGACAGTGTTAGACATAAGAATCAATAATCTAAGAGCCTTAGAAGATTCCTTCTTGCAATGATTGGGAGGCAGATATGACCCAAAAAACAACAATATGGACATGTCGAACCCACTCGTTTCAGAAAGCAGATCCAGTAGATGCGAGTAAAAGCTTCGTTTCGTCCCTTATCAAAAACTGCCATATTTGGAATTGCTACGCACCCCCCAACTGGATGATTCAAGAGTTAAAAGAGTTCAGCGACCATATTGTAGAGACTGCGAGTCACCGTCACCCGTCATCATAGCCAGAGACTTGAATGCGTGAGCAGTAGGATGGGGCGGTAGGAGAACGAGCAGCAGAGTCGTTGCTCTATTGGAGGTTTTCGCTCCGCTTGATTTGGTCATAGCCAAATATGGAAGAACAGCCACCTTACAATAGGGATAGTAAAGAGTGCATCATTGATATCACTCTCACGAGTAGCTCCTTGGCAAGATGCGTGAAATGTAAAGTCAGCGAGTACAGCGATCATCAAGTGCTATTTAAAGGTATATCATTAGAAAAATGAGACAAAAATTACTTTTCCTCTAGTAAATCGCTGCACCAAACATGAAGATCGACAATCCTCGACAAACCTCTAAACGATGTCATAGAGGACGAACAAGGGAAGGAATCAGCAACAAAGGCAGCAAACAGGCTTTTGCAAAACATGGACGCCTGTGGAGGCTGTCGTGGGAAGCAAGTATATGGTGGAATGATACCGTCAAAGAACTAAGGGCGAAATGCTTCAGAGAGAGAAGGATCTGCCAAAGGCTTAGAAATATTGCGGAGCACGAAAGAGAATCTTAGAAAGCAGCTGAAAAAAGGAGATTCGCTGCAAGTGAAATGCACTAACAACATATGAGACTGAGGACTGTTCTAGTGCACCACTTGCTTGAAGGAGCTAGCGGTAATGCACTCGAAAGCGAAGGTTTCACGCTAAACAGCTGGTGATCGTTAGTGTTTAGTCTCGTCAGCTACAAAACATTTTTGGAAATGATTATTGTGAATTTTTTATATATAAAATGTCTAAGTATGTAGAAATGGTGTTAAAATACGTGTGGCATCAATCACAGTGAATTAATAATACTCTTTGAGTCATATTTTTCAATTTCGAATATTATTTTTTATTTATTTATGTTTTTTGTTTTTTTTTTTTAATTTCAAAAATCAATTGGCTGCCGTAGAGGCTCTAAAACAATTGTAATTGCGGTCTATTAAAAAATACATACCTACATACCAACATAACTGCATAAACACATGAATCGTGCAACACGTGCCTCAACTAACAAGCATTCAATTTAACGTAAGCACGGCAACACTGATTGCCATGCCTACAAGAAAATAACCATTTAGGAACATGCAACATCAGCAATGGGGAGTGGCGAGGCAAATGAATGTTGAATTTATTAAATAATTGGAAAAAAACACAGAAAATATTAAAGAAGTAGTAGGAACTGTTTAAATTGATAATTTACACACTTGAAATTGAGTAACGCATAGCAAAAAGGTAGCAGAGTAAACAGAAAAGCCCGCAAGGAGGAAGAAGGCGAAGTAACACCAATGGCGGTAGAGGTGCCGGCAATTGTCAGACACAAACAACTCACCTTCATGACATATTAATTATGACTTGACTGCTTGACAGGCACGCCACCCGAATGGGCGAAGAAGAGGACGAAGTAGAAGTAGAAGAAACTCAGCAGCTCGTCGAATGCGCGGCCAGACGTTGAATGGAATTGTCATAATTGAAATGTCATCAATGCCACAGCAACAATTGTAATACAACAACCACATATGCATGTGAGTAAGTATTTTGTGAAACAATAACAACACTGCCAGCTAAGCTGCTGAGTACGACATGCAACCAAATCATCAAACAATTTTGTTGATCGTCATTATTGAATGGCGGCGCGGCATATTTGTGCTTAGGTGCCCATATATGTGTGTGTGTATGTATGTATGCATATGAGAAGTTAGCCCTGTTTCATGTGTGGATGCCACATGCGATGAATGCAATTTGAATTCGAATGTTTGTATGTGCGCGCGATCGCATGCTTGTCACTTTGACAAGTGATTGATTGGTTTGGTTTTTTTTTTCATATGCAACCTCTTCCTCTTACCCTGCTCATCATGCAAATAAATACAATCAAACAAGTGTTTATTTATTCACTTGTCTATTTAGAATCATTGACGGCTGTTGGGAATTGAATTTTGTGGCGCTTCTTTATTTGCTGTGGCGCTTCCTGTACAGAAATAAAAATTAAAAATAAATTGAAATAGAATTGATTTAGTTTTGCTTAACTGCAGGGTGATCAAACAAGGTGATCTAACTGGCGCGAGAGTGAAAAATAAATCGAGAAACTTAAATTAAACGAGTTGTCTTTGCTATCATTTGAGAAAACCAAACAATTCCAGCTGGAGTATTGCAATGGGTGACTGCTAAATAGCCCGTAAAATGTTGGCGTCCAAGGGAAAGATCTAGTGGTGTGATATCAGAGGATCTATGAGGTCAAATTCTGAGATCAAGGCCCTTTTTTGACCGAGCTCCTACTTCTATTTGTGGTGTACGCCTTAAGATTTTCACCAAAGGGAGGGACCTACACTTTTTTGTCGCTTCCGTAAGGCAGATGATTTTTTTATAATAATATTTTGCATGGCAGAAATACTTGTATACTCGGAGTTTGCAACTGCCTGTCAAGGAACGACCGTTTAAAACAAAAAAATATTTCTATAATTTGGTGTTTCATGCTCCCTCCAGGCTTCGAACCCGGACACAACCCAATGTACAAAAGGGCCACCTTAGCGTATCATCATTTCACTCTATAACCCTTCCCATATTTTTATGATTTTTTTTGGATGCTCAGATCGACTGTTGATCAATAAGAAAGTATTTTTTTTTAGAAATTCGTCAATACTCGCCCTTATACTTACCCTAACCATTATCAATTTGTACTCTTCCGATTTCTTCGCATACCACCATCATCATAGCAATTATAGCTCGGGGTGAGCCAGTGCTGCATTTACAAGATCTCTTCATAGGTCTCGGTTTATTGTATCGCTCTTTCTAGCTTTCATCTAGCATTGTATTTCTTCCCTTTTCTTGAGAATCTACCTCGTTTTCTACTACACATCAAATACGAGTTGAAGGTTGTTTTTGTTATCCTGTTGAGTCCAATCTGAGTAGATGCCCAAACCATTGTAACTTCTGCGCCTTAGTAAAGCGCATAATGTTTTGTTTCGTTATCAGTTATTCTATTTCGTTGTTATATCTTATTCTGTAAGTCCTATCAGCTGCATTTACCGGACCAAATATTCTCCTAGCTTTCAAGACAAAGGAGGTGCTTTTTAATGTAAGTCATCATAGCCCATGCTTTGCAACCATAAGTTGCTATTGGCCCTAGATTTGAGTGTCTTTTAGGTTTGCAGCTTACTCGACGAAGAGAGCAGTTTGCTTTTAAGCTATTTAAGATGTGAAAAGTAACTTCTGTTGCCAGCTGGATTCTAACTCTTACGCAAAGTAGAGGGTCCGCTATGCTACTAAGGCTTGTACCCATATATGTATTTGAAGGTTTCAACTTTTTGAAAAGTATGTGGACCAACTTCCAGGTTGCTATTTTTGTTTCCTTGCTCACTTCTCTCGGGAGCATAGGGCCTCGACAAGACTCAGCCTTGCGTTGGTTTCCTTAATCTATTTTGCTTTCTGGCAGGGTAGGTGATTAGCCTCAGCTACCAGTCCTAAATAGTGGGAATGCCCACAATGCTTAGGATCAACGCCTTCTAACTGTTTAGCGCGCCACCTGTGTTTCACATTTTTCTATCAGAAGGATCACACAGATGGTTGAGGACGTCGCTAAGTTTAGGTGTGTCTGCGCGATTGCCCGCTTCCTCTTGCTGGCGCCACTGATGCAATGTCTAACTGTGCCTTTTTCTTTGTTTTTGCTTGTTTCAGCAGTCACCATGCAAGTATCGCGCTGACTTTTGTTCGGGAGTAAGGATTGGAAGGATAAAGTGTTTTTGGGGTTGAGGAAAATTTTTTTTTGTTTTTCTGTTTTTTCTTTTTTGAGAAACTTGGAAAGTAGGTAAGTTAGTAAAAGTGCGAGTGACCGTGCTTTAGGTAGCCTTATGAGGTATTTGGTCGTATCGACGTTCATTTTCAGAACCAAAAGCTTTGCTTTATTAATGAGTTTTAACGCGCAGTCGGCAAGTGCGCGTGGGTTTCTTGCAACAATAGGAAAATCGTCAGCATAACCACAAATCTGAATGCTCTTCGTGAAGATTTTTCCACCAGGATACATTTTTTTTTTTATTTTTATAAAAATATAGTTCATACTACAGAGAAAACGTAAAAAACTTTCAAACTTCTTACAAAATTTTTCAACCAAAATTTTCATCTTTTCAACCAAATTTAAGCAAACCACTTTAAAAAATTTTTTTTTGGGTATGCAGTTTTATAGCTCAAAAATTTGAGTAAAGAGCAGGTTTCAAGCGACTACAAAGTACCGTTGATTTTTGGTAATTTTTTTTTTTTATGGTGCTAGGCTATTTCTTCCATATAAAGAAATTTGAGCTTAACCTATGATACTCGTAGAGTTAGAGCGAGAATTGTACGAGAATTGAACCTCCACATTTCGTTGCACTTCCCTGTTTCTTAATCTAACTGCATCTGCTAGTTTTTTCCTCGGTTATAACAAACAGGAGACCACCAAATTTAAATAACTTAAAATAGACGATAAACTAAGCAGGCAGTGATGAAGGAGGTTGTGATGAGATGTCGTGATGTGTCAATCAGCATGCAGGCCACTTAGAAATTAAAAAATATTCAAAAATACTAAATAAAACCGGGTAATCTCATGAGTGAAGAAAATAGTAAATTCATTTAAGTTCCTTTATGAAGTAAAATTCTTTAGACAGTCTGTGTTAAAATTATTACTCTATGAACAGATACTTTACTGCTTTGCGACTACAATTTGCTTTGCTTAGAAATTTCTTTAAAATTTTTTGTTTCAAAATAGCCTCATAATAAAGCCAATACCTCTCTCTCTATTCATTTTTCCATTAAACACTCGCTCGCCGCCTCAAATGATGTACCTAAAATAACCTCAGTGAAAACAATTTAACTAATTTAACTCTACTAAATTTCTTACATTCAAATAATTCCAATGCCTTCAAAGCAATTAGCCACGAATTATTTATTCAAACTTACATAAAAGCCCAAAAACCGCAATTCTCCGAACGATTTACCCAATCTTTGGAATTTTCACACTTAAAAATAGTACCGAAACTTATTATCAGATATGTAAATGGAAATTAAGTAAAAATTGGAATTACATTCCAGCTGCCAGTTGCCACTAAAACTGCCACCGCCACCTTCACCACCTTCTCCTCCAGCCCTTAGATGCAAATTAAGTTGCCACGCTGCCAATGCGACAGGCAAGCAATCGAAAACAAGAAATAGAACAATAACATGGCGTACCAAATAAGAGCACACACATGCAACCAAACACACATACTAACAAATATACAAAGATACTCGCACTAGTAAATCTGGCATAAGTTATTATGCAGCCGCGGTCGAGGGGAGAATCGGGATAGAAGCGCGCATCTAGTCGCCTGGCAAATGGGGAAAACTATTTTTATATGAAGCCATAAATCAATTGCCACGCCGCGAATGTGGCAACGGGCGGTCCGGGTAATTAATTCTAAATTGAAATATTTCGACTCTAAAAGGCTTAAGAGCACAATAACCAGGCTAAAGAGCCTAACAACAGAGCCAAACAAGAACATCGACAGCAACATCAACAGGGGTATTAGCAAGTCGAATAATGTAAAAGTCAAAGAAAAATATACCAGAAATAAAATGTGCCAGAGAATTATGAGCAAAGACAGCCAGAAACTGTTGGGCGTGAATTGGAGGCGGAAGGGGTGGCTGGGTGGTGGTTGGGCGGAAGCGAGGCGTAGATAAGCAAATGTAGGTGAGAATGCAAAGGTGTGGAACTTAAGCAGGACCAGGCTTCTTCGCTCGTCTGAAGGGCAATAGTTGCAATTCCTGTGCCTGCGGTTCCGCTTGCTCTGCGCGCTACTTGGTTGTGGGAGGGAGTTGGTGGAGTTGAAGTGCTGCTTGCGGCAATCACGCCTGTACTGGCTGGCTGTCTCCCTGTATGTTCGCCTATTCGTCTGCTCGTTTGTGCGTTTGCGTTTTATTGCCACTTGCAACATGTACGTCTAACTTACTAGCCAACTAAGCGCGCAATTTAAAGATGAAGTGCATTTTTATTGGGTTGAGTGCCATCGAAAATTGCTTGGTTTAATTTGGTGGTGGCAAATAGGGGAAAGAGTGAATTAGTGTGCGTGTGGCAAGGAATTTCTCTGAAGTTTCATTTAGTATTATAATTTAAAATAAAAAATTACGCATAAGTGGCACATCGAGTGTTTAAAGAGTCACCCTCCTTCTCGGTAAAATTTTGTGGTTATATGGCGATGTATGCCACAGAATGCAAAACGATGATGAGATTTTATGTTACTATATGAATCCAAGTATCTCATCCTGAGTTGGAACTATTGCGCTCACAAAAATGCTTTTGCACGGTGTTATTAAAAGGAAACAGGTAGAGGGAAATTTTATTTTATTTTATGAAATTATAAAATTTTGTTTTCCGCCTTCTATGTTCTAACCCTGCTTTAGGTAGAACCCGAATGAAATGCCTAAGAGCTCTACAAAATGAGAAGTTAGAATGTCTCTCGGGGTTGGAGCTTCAGGGCTTACATATATTCGCAAAGGACGTAAGATTATTACAAGAAGTCTACTAAAGCGTGGCATTTGAATAAAATACAATTTTGATTTTGAATAAAATACAATTTTTTTAGGGAATTATTATTTTTTCTCTTTAATATGATAATATTGGTATGGCTCAATTACGTACGGATCAAAATATTGGCAAAATGGCCGCCGCAGTCTCGGCGGCACACCTCCATCCGATGGTCCAAAATTTCGATGACGCTGAGGCATAATTGAGGTTCTATGCCGTTAATGTGCCGAATTATCTCATCCTTCAGCTCTTGAATTGTTAAGAGCTTATCGACGTACACCTTTTCTTTCAAACAACCCCAAAGAAAGAAGTCCAACGGTGTCGTTGACGTTTAGGTGTGGTTCACATTCAACATCGGCCCTTGAAATTTACCACCCTTTATAAAGAAACGTGAAGGTCAAGCTCACACTGGTGCCATTAACGACCAATAGGTCTATGAGCTGGCAACATAAGTTTTCAATGATTTTTTCTTAAAGATGTAAAAGAAAGTATTTCAATTCCTTTAAAAATGGGTTTAAAAAATACAAAAAATTAAAAGTAGCGCAAACTTTCGATTACGCCTCTAAAAAGACTCTAATAAACTATCAAAACAAAACCAAAAAAATGCTGAAATATGACTACAAAAAACTCCGAAATTCACCAGAACTAGCAGTCATTTTTTAGACTCCTTTCAGCGTGCAGCGTGCAGCGCGGTGAGACGCAGAGACATAGGAAGCAGGACAACAAGGTCGTACGGTCACAGCAAGATCCTCCTACAGGGACCCTCGCTGCTCAAAAACAGATCAGACTACACAGTCCCCGACCTCAACTTCAAGAAATACTTTACGGTACGTTTTCCACCTAGAGCTGAATGGGGCAAAGGGATGGTGATTGGAAGATGCGATGTTGAAATCTACACTGATGGTTCTAAGATGATCTGTGGTGTGGAAGCTGGCTTCCATTCGGAGCTGTTCAACCTATTTCAGTCAATTCGACGTCCTGACTACGCCAGCGTGTTTCAGGCAGAACTATTAGCGATCAGAGAAGCAGGCAAAACTCTATAAGGAAGTTGGTGCAATAGTAGCTATCTTCTCAGACAGTCAAGCAGCTATCAATGCCTTAGAATCCAACTCCATTTCATCCAAACTAGTCTTACAGTGTAGAGAAGAACTAGAATTGCTTAGTCATTGGCT
Source organism: Anastrepha fraterculus (assembly GCA_037575425.1). Classification (NCBI taxonomy): domain Eukaryota; kingdom Metazoa; phylum Arthropoda; class Insecta; order Diptera; family Tephritidae; genus Anastrepha; species Anastrepha fraterculus. Next base: position 99,540 of record JAYXIM010050123.1, on the reverse strand, counting down.
TGAAATTACTCTGATATGGGTCCCCGGTCATAGGAACATACGGGGTAATGAGATAGCGGATGAACTAGCAAGAAAAGGTTCGACACTAGACATAGCAGAGGCGGTGGCAGTCTGCACCCCACTCAACACAATTAAAGCATCCATTGCTTCATACTATCATGCTTTAGCCGAAAGAAGATGGAAGCAAATAACTACACGTGTTACAACAAAAAACACATGGCCGTCATACAAAATCCAAAGAACGGATCACCTGTTAGGATGCTCTCGACCAAAAATTTCACGCATCACTGCAACCCAAAAGGTCATTGGAAGGTAGGGGAGCATGCTCAACCTCCCTTTCAATCCCATCTGTAGAAGCTGTCAAGCGGAAGTGGCGAAGAAAAGTCTTTTCCACTACTTGCGTAAATGTCCAGGGCTAGCTCGGGCACGACTTCGCTCTTTCGGTAAGCCTCTCTTACAGCGAATTAATGAAATCTCAGACAACGAGATAAAGAATTTGCGGCTATACTTGGATCTCACAAAATGGATCTGGAACTTAGAACCCACTGTTGTGGGAACGCAAAGAAGATCTTGAGAAGAAGAAGAGTCTTGAAGATCTTTTTAGTTAGCCAAGTAGTTGTTCCCTTGATTGCCATCTATGTATGGGTGAATATAAGTCATAAAAGTTGGCCGCATTAACGAAATTCTCAGGAGGTGGGAGGAGAAGAAGTTCGTTGAACACTGGCGAAATTATATCGGTCAGCGACAAGCGAAACAGGTCTTAACGCCGGACAGAGGAATTTCCGATAAGCTAACTTCACTCAGCAGAGTAGACTTAAGACTTTTAACTGGTTACTTTATAGGCCCCTCTAATCTGAGATAGCACTTACACGAAATTGGTCTCTCTAAGACCATCATCTGCCGATTCTGTGAAACGGGCACTGAAAATTCAGGCAACCACAAGCCACACCATCTTGTTCCTATTGTCGTGCCTCCATATAAATTATGAAAAAATAAGCCCCAGAATGTGTTAAAATTTTTAAAAAGCCTTAAAATGTAGAGTACCTCAGCGGGCTTCGCAAAATAGATCTCTTTTGGTCGCAGTGCATAGTGGCCAATCTATCGTTAGTTTTCAATATTATCGATATAATTCGATAATTCTTAGTATATATTTTTTAGTCTCCGGATACAAACTCTAGTAATTAGCATCCCTTTTTTTTTTTTTTTTCTTTCCTTGTTCACTCCACTCGGAAGCATAGGGCCTCGACAAGACTCAGTCTTGCATTGGTTTCGTTAATCTATTTTGCTTTCTGGTAGGGTAGGTGATTAGCCTGTCGCTCCTTTAGAGTAATTTAAATAAATAGACCATAGTTGGAGCCCTCGAAAGTGTCATATTTTGGTATTCTAGCTGCAATTTTCGGTTGATTTCGTTACAAGAATTGCCACAACATTCGATCTTTTTTCCAAAAAGCGGATTTTTCATCCTGCAGCTCCAGTTGAAGTAGCAAAAGTTCTCAAGCAAGAAACTGCTACCCATCAACGACAGTTTTTGACCCTCAGAAGCAGCTCATGAACACTCAGTAGGCCTGTTTAAGGTTTCATAAGCCGGCTTAGGATTGTGGCGTACTGCCAAATACGACTTTAAGATATTTAGATTTGTTAATATTTATTTTTCATTTTAACTTCTAATGGTGCAATTGCCTTTTTTTTCTAATTTTCACAGTTTTTGTTCCACATCTGCAGTCAAAGAGTCAGTGGCTTTGAAATTCCCATGGCCTGTGACATTTAATACTATTTTGCTACCAACCGATAAATTTTGTATTTACATGAGCATTAATTTATTAAAAAATTATGCATGTAATGCCTACGTAAATATTAGCTGAGCTCATTGAAATTGTCAAATCAAGCGATAAACCGATCAAGCAAGCAACAGCGTTGGCGTATCAAATGCCACTTTGTTGCACGATCAGGTGCTTAGACAGATCATTACAGCGATCGCGACCAGGCTTTGTCCAAAATCAACGATTTATGCATAAAATTATAAAACGCACACACAGAAATATCTATAAATTCATATACATACTTATATATGTGCGCATGTATGTGTGTAAGCATATAAATATGACACTTCCAAGCTTAGGCGTTTAAATGGCTCCGATAATAGGCTTGAGCAGATCAGTCAGCCACTGGTGACAAATTTAATATTTATGCAAAATCGAAATCAAATAAAAATCAAAACTGCACCGCTGACAAATGAAACGATGAAAATTATTTATGTATGTTTTTTCTTCTTTCTTGCATTGTTATTGTTATTTTTGTAATTTTCTTTTGTCTCCTGTTTTTTTGTTTCGCTGTCAGCGAGTTGATTTTCGTGTAAATGCATCCTTGTATGCTGGAGGGGATTACAAGCGAGATCAGTGCTTTGTGCGACAAAAGGTACTTAAGAGCAGCTACATATGGACACACACATACACACACACATGCACGCGCTACGAGATTTAATGCAGACGAGCTTATTGATTGTTTATTTGGCTGTGATAAATGATCATCTGGCTGCTACTTCATTGACTTATAATTTATTGCGCTGCTGTGTGTGATTTGCTTGGTTGCGCTAAGGCATTTGAGAGTGAATTTGCTGGCCTATAAACATGCACACGTACATCTGTGTTCACACGAATAGCAGCGCGGCATATTTTGCGAAGTTTTGATCTTTTTCTTTCTTTTTTATGCAAATTAATCGCCCAATCGGAAGTTGTATAATTTTTGAAAATGGTTTCGCTGGTCAATCATTTTTGATACCTTGAAGCAATGGAACGCGTAAAGATGAAAATTAGGATTATACGGATAAGTTATTCAGGAACGAAATTGAATGATTAATTTTGCGCCACCTTGTATATGTATACATATATTAAAAAAAAAAAATCATGTAACTCAAATTTGCAAACTTTGTACAAAATTAGAAAAATGTAACACATTTTGTTCAAAATTGCAAACCTTTTAATCAGGTTTTATTTTAATTTTGAGGATGCATTTTTGTTAATGTATTATTGCGTATTCAATGCGGTACCAGCTGGTTGTAGCAGAGCAAGAGGAAGCCTTCTTCTGGGCTGGAAATATCGGGTGCAGAAGGACTTTTCAAATAGGCAGGTTTGGTTCGAGAGTCGGAATCGGGAGTCGGAGCGGGGGTTTTCTCTAAATCAGCTAATTTATCAATCTCCTTTAAACTGCCACACACTGCTAGTGTTTTTTAAGCAGAAGTCTTTGCGATCTTGTAGGCATGCAAAATGCTTAGCGGACGCGCGAACAAGGGAGATATTAACATTTTTTCCGATAGTCAAGCCGGTATTAAGGCTCTGACGACGCCATGGTGTAGAACGAAATTAGTGAACTCCTGTAAAGAAGAGATCAAATCTCTTAGGTGTGCAGGTAACTTTTCTCTGATCTGGGTTCCAGGACATAGGAACATAGAGGGAAATGAAATTGCTGATGAGCTTGCTAGGAAAGGGACTGAATTAGCCTCAGAGACCTCCTATCGGTTATCGGCATCCCCTTGACAGTTGTTAAAGGGGTAGCACAAATAATTTCTCAGGAAAGCGCAGAAAAGATGGAGCTTCATTTCTTCATGTGCTATTTCGAAAACCCTTTACGATATACGAAGGACTCAGAAAGTTCTTTGGACTCCTCGCCATTCAATTTCCAAACTCGTAGCTGGGTTTACCGCGCACTGAACGATCGGCACACACGCGGAAAAGCTATAGTTACCATTTTACCCACATTGCAAAAGCTGTGGGGACCATTCAGAGAAGGGGACTGTAGAGCATTTTCTCTGTAAATGTCCGGGTTTGGCAGCTAGACGACTAAGGTCACTGGGAGATCCGTGCGCCAACCTAAATCCAATCAATCTTCTCCATTATATAGCCAGCTGGCTGTGATAAATGTAGATATCTACCTGTTGGAGGTCTCATAATAGTATCAAAACGGCGCTTCAGTGCCACTTGAGAAGTGCCAGGTGCACTTCAACCATTTTACCTAGCTACCTAGGACTGGACTTCACTTGATGTGTTCGATTGGCACGAGAAAGAAATGGCTGGCTTTGTTAAATTCGGCAAAATTCGTTTAAGCGATTATCGCGCTAATCAAGATGAAGAAGAAGACTTCTTAAGAGCTGGATTTTGAGAAAAAATAGTGAAGCCTAGATGAAAGAATCTAAGTTTTTACATGTTTTTGCATGTTTTTTTTTATATGGAGAAAAAGCTCAAGATCAACGCAAAAAAAATAAAATATTATAAAAAGTCAACGCGATTTTCGAGCTACTTGAAACTTGCACTTTATTGCACTAAAATTCAATGAGCTGCATACTCGAAAGTTTCCTAAAAATTCGTATTAAAAAGTTTGAAATTTTTAAGCAAAGTTTGAAGCTTTAGGTTATAAGTATTTTTTTTGTTTTTTTTTTGTAGCATAAACTGTATCAAAAAAATAATTGTTTTTTTTTTAATAAATAAATGTACGCGCTGCTATTATTGTGAACACAAGTGTGCATACGAGATTGATTTTTGTTGTAGTATAAACTATAAGTATTTAAAAAAAAATGTATAAAAAATAAAAATATATGTACGCGCTGCTATTATTATGAACACAAGTGTTCGTACGACGGTCGTTTGAAAAGTACGTGCTAAGTCGGAGAAATTACACTACTGTCGCATATCAAAGCAATCTTTAGTTAGTAGCATTTCTTGAAAAGACACACACCAAGTTTCAGCCAGATCGGTCTATTTCTTTGGGTGTGGCATTCGCTTGAATCAAGGAACTCGAGTGATTTTCAAAAAATTGATGAAAAAGAGTTTCGTGAGTGGAATTTCAGGCTTCAGCAGTTGTGGGCGCAAAATTAATAGAAATAGGATTCCAAATCATTACAAATCCACTCTTTTCTCCAGACTTGGCTCCCTCGGGTCACTAGGACTACTATGTATATTTGTTTCCCAATTCGAAGAAATGGCTGGGGTGAAAAAGATTTTATTAAACGAGCAGGTGATTGCAGGCCCACAAATCGTATAATTCGAAAGGGATCAACAAAGTGGAGCAGTGGTGGACGAAGTATGTAAGCCTAAAAGTCTTCGTTTATTACGTTGAAATGGTGGCCCAAAGTGTGCCCACTCCACACTTGGACGAAGAAATCGAATTTATCTTTTGAGACTAAAGGAGACTATGTATGTCGAAAAATAAATACTAAAAGTTTACCTCAATCAATTAAGTAGTTTTTATTTTTGCACGAACTTTTCAAACGACCCTCGTACACTTGTGTGTGTTCAACTAGATAAATATTTATGTTATATTGAGCAAAGTCAAATGAAATCCATTGTAATAACCTCATTTCCAATAGGCCACAATAAATCGTGCAAATGTCAGTTGAAGGTAAGTAGTGGCTGTCGATGAGAACAAATATAAGTAGATATGGATGTACCTATGTATGTGTGTGTAATTGTAATACCTGCATACGTACGTGAAAATGCACACACATGCACGCATACAGGTAATTTATTGCGTTTTGAATAAAGGAAAAAAACCTCATATGCGAGTATTCTCTTGGAAGCGAAAAGTACTACCATTCTACATATCTTCTAATTTTTTTAGGCTTCAAAAAATATTAACAAAATTTAGTTCAAATTTCAGCTCAATTGCCAATCGCTAGGGTTAAAATTTTCCGAAAATAATACTTTTCAATTTTCTATCCATCTTTTTTTTTTTTTCTTACATAAATTTTTGCTTCCCCAGCCAGCTAAGCGCCCAAATCTCCTAAATCAAATTAGATTTCATGCATCGTTGCGTGCAACAGTTGCCCAAAAGAAATGAATTTGTGGTCGCTGATGGTGATTATGAGCATAAATTTGTATTGCTGAGATTTTGAGACTACACAAAAGCATATTTTTTTTGCTTTCATTGCATCGCTCGTCCCTGCAATCCAATCAATTTGATATCACCACTTTTTTAGGGCAAACGGCGCTAGCAACGTTCAGTCACACTTTCCGTCTTTTATTTGTTACGAAATTGATATCAATATCAATATCCATTTCAATTTCAATTTTCCAACAACAAGGCGCAATTTGGTAAGCGCAAATTGCATGTGAAACGTGTCAACCCTTGGTGCGAGCATCAAACGTGGGCAACCCCCTTCGCCTCTTGTACTGAAAGGCAAACTTTCGTACTTTAATTTATTTCAAACTTGCATTCTTTTCCCCTCTCTTCTTTGCTAACCTCAATTTCACAGTTTTTTTTTGCTAGTTTATGAGCTCAACATATTTTTATTACTGCAATGAGACAATGTTTTACCAATTTTGACATTTAACTCACCACATCGGCATAAGTTATACACCCCTTAGCCTCTCTGGGATTTAATGGCACTCAACATTTTTTCCCTTTTTGAAATTTTCATATTTGTAGTTATTGTCTGTTGCTGGATTTGTGGTAATCCGTGAATCTTTTATTATAAACAAAGAATATTTGTTTTTGGATAGGGTACGCATAAGAGTTAAGTGCTTTTTCGGTTTAATGTGGGTTTTCTTTTCGATCCAGTTCATATCGAAGCCTAAAAAAATAAGAAGATATTTAGAATGGCAGGTTCTCTCCAAGGACTTTTCGCTTGCAATAGATCCAAGTACCTACCAGGGCTCAGAGGGAATATTATATATATAATTGGCGCGTACTCCCGCCAATTTTAGAGGTGCATCTTGATGTTGTTCCACAAATGGAGGCACATACAGTTTTAAGCCGACTCCGAACGGCAGATATTTTTATGAGGAGCTTTTTCATGACAAAAATACATTCGGAGGTTTGCTATTGCCTGCCGAGAAGCGACCGTTATTAGAAAAACTTTTTCTTCATTTTGGTCTTTCACCGCAATTCGAACCTACGTTCTCTCTGAATTCTCTCTCACGCACCAACCCATTCGGCTAAGGCGGCCGCCCGTATTCAGTGGGAATATTACTCGCATTAAAAAAGATTTTGGTAAGGCCTCACAGTGTTTAAAATTTTTTCAATAGCATTGAGTTTTTATGTGAATAGGCAGGAATTTACCATAGGAGTGGGCAAGCAAAACTTTCAAAGTCCATTTTTCCGCCAGTGATCCAAAAGTTTGTTGACTAACACACTTCTCCACAAATTAGCTTGTGGTACTGGGTGTAGGTGAAACAAACATCTGAAACGTATGGATCGTCTTTTAGCTGAAGATATCGCACATATAAAAGGCTTCCAACGGAGCAAATCTTTTAATACTAATCCTATTGACTTGATTGGTTTTAAAAGCCTCGTTTACTCGTCTCGTTACTTGGTGCGATGAAACTAAGATTAATCGAGTAGGTCCACTACATTTGCGGAACACTGAAATTTGAAGGCGAATCACTTATGGACTGGGTATACTTTCGCCAAATTCAGCTCGTTGTTCTTTATCGGATCAATCGAACTATTCGTGCTGCGTATTATACTACCACCCCGCAGGATTCATACGTAGATGAGGACGCCCGTTTTTGCGAGCAAAGGCCACCTTCTTTGGTGGAGCGTCCATTCACTCAACGTGACCTAGCCAGCGCATCCGCTGAATTTTAATGCGCTTCACTACGTCGATGTCGGCGTACAGCTCATGGTTCCATCTTATTCGATATGTATTATTCACGCAAATCGGACCATAAGTCTTGTGAAGAATTTTCCTCGCGTAAACTCCTAATAAACGTTCATCGGTGTTCGTCAATGTCTTATAGTGAGACTGAGAGGATAAATGATTGATAGAGCTTTTTTTGTGCATCGAGAGAGGACTCCGCTTTTCAATTGAATACCCAGCCCAAAGTAGCACCTGTTGGCGGACTTTGTTGTTGATGGTAATGCTGCATCCTAGGTAGACAAAGGCCTTGACTACGCCAAACTCGTAACTGCTAATCGCAACCTGCTGTCCAATACACGTAGACTTTTTGATTGTTGACACGATGTACTTTGTCTTGCTCTCGTTTACCGCAAGACCCACTCGACGAGACTCTATTTCAAAACTAGAGAAAGTTGCACTGACTGTCCGCTGACTAATGCCAAGAATGTGGATATCATCAGCGTCAGGGAGCAGCATGACAGGAAGCAGTGGTCAGGGAATTATTTTTATGCAGAATAAAAATCCGATACACCCGCCAAAAATAATAAAAATTTGATTTGTATAAAATGGGATCAACTGCGCGATTTGTTAAACTCCTCTCCTGATTTGAGTCCCATCTAGCACCTTAAGCAATTTTCAAACGGAAGATATTTTGCAAAAGGGATGCTTCAAAAGCCATTGATGAATTTTACGGGTGCAGCCTTCTTCTTGATTAGCGCGATAATCACTTAAGCGATTTTTGCTGAGATTAAAAAAGCGTGCCAGTCGTTTCATTCTCGTGCTAATCGGTACCAGTTGAAGTCTCCAAATAAAACGAAATTCTTCTACACCTGATCTTAACAAATCAAAGGGGGCTTCCTCTGCTACTATGTACTAGCTAATACTGAAACGAAATCTTTCAGAACCGAAGCGTTTGTATCCATTCCGACGATATGAACTAGCCATTGGAGCTACTGGATCTTTAATTGCTATATTATGTCTATGTCGTCGTAAAGCTTATACAGCTCATAGACTGCGAGACTCGCCGTGACCAACAAGCAAAGATCTATAAATCCTCTGCAGAAGATTTTACTCAAACACTCTAAGTGGTATCTCATCGGATGTCGTCATCGCCCAAGCTTATTTTACAAGCTACTGAAAATAATTTAAAATTGCATTTCACAGAATTCATCATAGGGTGATTAATTTTGCGCCACCTTTATTTTACTAAAATCAAGTCTAAGCACCTGAAAATAATTTAAAACTACATTTCACAGGATTCATCAAAGGGTGATTAATTTTGCGCCACCTTATAAAATTTATTTCACACAAAATCAAGTCTAAGCACCTGGAAATTATTTATAATTTCATTTCACAGGATTCAGAAAAGGGTGATAAATTTTGCGAAAATAATTTAAAGCTGCATTTCACAGAATTCATCATAGGGTGATTAATTTTGCGCCACCCTGTATTATTTTTAATAGTTTGAAGTCAACTTTGTATTATTTTTCGTCTGTAATGTTTGTTTGTAAATCCCTAGACTAAATAAATAAATAAATAAATAAAATGCATAGAGCCTGCACCTGGCCTCATTGGTGCGAACTCTTAAATATATTGGCTCGTATTTTCCATGTGGCTCACACGCCAACGTTTTCCATAAGCGTTATGTGAATTCAAAGTAATGATTTATTCAATGCCAACTCATTCGACAGTCTTAATTATATTTATACATACATACATACATATGGTAATTGGATGGGACTGGTTGCACTTAATTTCAATTAAGTATTCGTAAAGGTTTGGCACTTACCTAAAAAGAGAAGAAGAAGAAGTAGAAACATTAATTCATTAGTAAAAATGCATAAAAAGTTGTACTCCAAAAAATGATTTTTCTCTAACAATAAAAAAGAATACTTAAAGCGTTATTGATCGTTCGGCAATCAAAAATTAAGAAAATTGGGTAAAAGAGCCATAATTTCTGTCATTTCACTGATGGGACCTCCCCAAAATTTGAACCCACAACTACGTGCCCACTAAGCGGTGTCTTTGAGGCAATAGCCTCAGTGAATAAGCAATCAATTGAGAAATCTACATTTAGAAATGCAGCCAGCCACTAAAAATACCCACAAAAAATGGATGCATATCTTTACGCCCAAATGAAAGCTTAGTGAAAGTTCGTTCCACCGCCAATAAACTAATGATATAATTGATGTAAATCAGTGTTAACAAGTGTACGTTCTTTACAAATTAATATGTACAATTTATTTAAATTAAAAAGCTAAAAAAAATAAAAATCAACTTTCTTTCGAACCGTGGAGTCTGTTATGTAAAAAAGCCACGTGTCTAAACGAAATTCACTGCGCGCTTAATGAAAAGCGTAAGAAAAGCTTGTTTATATTTGCGTTAATCGACCGCTTAATGAGATTCTAACAAAAGGTGATAAATAAGTGTAGCCCAAACACACAAAAAAAGGGGAAAAACGCATAAAACAAGAAAAATTAAACAATGAAAATACACAACAGAAACACCGATTTTTCAAGTCACATCTTAATCTTGCGCGCTGGGTGCCCTTCTTTTCGCGCGCAAGCCGTCCGCTGCATGCCAGATAGGAGTACAAAAAAAATTATGTTAATTCGACGCGGTTCGAAAGCTCATCGCTTAATGAGCCAGCTAAGCGCCTCCACGTTACACGCGAGCGTGAAGCGACACTACCCCATAACTACCAACAATCGGAGCCAAAAGGAGGCGTGTGAGCTTAAGCTAAGCTCTAAACTGCTGCAAGCTCCTTTGCTAACGGTATAAACAGCGTATTCAGAAACTGGTTAGTCCCCCTCCGCGCGCGGTGTTAACCGTTTGGCGCGCATGTCGACAACACTTGCCACAAGATGCCGATTAGATGCGCTTCCAATCGAACGCGTTGGGAACTGGTATTTGCCGCAGCGGCTGCCGCTGCCATCACCTCAGCATGTCGCTGTTGCGCGCCAAAGTGGACCAAATTAAATAAGCATACAAACAAGAGACAATAAAAATTCGTAGGAAAATAAGACTGAATTAAAATGCTTGTTGGACATTATAATAAAAAAAGCAACAACAAGACATGCTACAAAAAAAAAGAATAACGCAGCGTGCTTTTCCTGCGCACAAAATACTTAAATATGCAAATATGGCACAGCAGCCGAGTTTGGTCAATTGTTTTTGATGCTGATCCGCTGATAGCGGTGGGCGGGTGATAAACGAACTGCAGACCATTTTCGATACATGCATGCTTATATGTGTGAGTGTGTGTGGCTTGGTTAATTCCAACATTTTCTAATAGAGTTGACCGGTTGATGCTGGTGGTGGCAGGCAGCGAAATTCAAATGTGGCAGCGTTTATATAAAATGAAGTAAAATGAAAATATCGACACTACAACGGCAGGTTGCATAAAAAGTGTTGGCTGATTAATAAGACAGTTTGCGCGATGAAGCAGATCATGAGCGGATCATGAAGCACAGTGATCAGAAATAATAGGGAAAAGTTTATATAATATATTTTATTAAATAATTTGTGAAGTTCTCTTTGGCTTAAATATTTCTAGCATTTAACGAGAGTTAATGGAAATGAAGTTTTTGCAATTGGAGTTTGTTTTTTTAAATGGAAAACTACATTTTTAGAGGTGCTTTTAAGGCGGCCAAATACACAAAAAATCCTCTAAATACAGAATAGGATTTTGATGTACGCACGTCAAAAATTATATCAAATTTTATAATGCACTTAAAAAACCAGCTCCTGACGGTAGGACTCTTCTTTTCTTCTCGATTGAAGCGATAACTGCGTATGCGGTTTTGGCCGATGGTTGATGGTTGATGGTTGCATATGTAGAAGTCCACGTTAGGGGTGAAAGCACCTGATCGTCACTCAGGACGGTTATCCGTACATCGTCCAAGCAGTTTACAACGTTCGGGTTTCGCCCAAGTATCCTCTGGGTAAATTCCGAACATCCGTTTGCGAGCGAGCTCGTAGGAAAAGGTGAAGCAATTCATTATATCTGGTTGTGCGGTAGGCTTGGGACGCGTAAAAATCTCTCCAAATAAAAACGACCCACATAAAATATGGCCTTCAAACAGTGTCTCGAAGAAAGAACTGAATCCAAGAAAATATACGCTATAAAATTTAGCTTATCGTAAGAGTTGGGTTTTGAGGCATTCCGAATTATTTTAAGAGTAACAAACGCTTAACGGAAGATTTATATTTTTTGCAAATAATATCGACAGTTGCTAAGGTACATAGGTTTTGTACTGACAAAAATAATGAGCAACAGTTTATGGTAAACAAAATGTGGACTTTCGAACTCCATTCTCGTCTGGAGTGACTTTGTTTGACGTTTTCGTATGGCCGAAGCCAAAATTTTTACTTTGAAGTACATAGGTTAAGTTGGTTGCCATTCCCCATGAGGGTGTAGCTCATTGTAATGCCACTTGTTGGAATTCTAGTTCTTTCTTTTAATTTCGAATGCGATGAGGCCAGTCATTTCTCTATTACTTAAACGATGAAATATTGTGGACTCTGAGTCTGTCAGACATCTAAAAAAGTAAGAGCTGAGGATCGATGTCACATTTTAGCAAGACAGGGATAATGTCACAGAAAGCATTCAAGATACTCTACTCCTTCCTCGCTTCGGCAGCTATGACAGAAGTCGTTAGAGTATTGCTAGGTGATGATACGAACTGCTGTACAAATGGAAGGTCCATCAAGATAGATGAGGAACCAAGTTCTGTTTTTATTCAAGCTAAACCAGACCTGCCTTAGTTACCTCACAAGTGGGCTCCGTAGTCAATCTATTGTGGATTGAGCTGATCCAGAGCTTGCTTGAGAATAGAGAGGTGCGCATATGCTGGGAAAAATTGACTGATTTAAGATCAGATCGCCTCCCAATCAGCTAATTGGCGGATGTTTCTTTGTATAGTTTATAAAAAAAAATTGGTGGAACTGGTTCAGGCTGGAACATTTCCACTGCTAGTGGTTTTAGTTTGCATCCGCTTTCTCAGCTATAATACGCCGTTTCCGTAAGTCCCATGGTTATCTAGAGCTCAGGCAGCACATGGGAGAGTTGACACTGCCCCTTATGAGGTATAATGCACAGAGCCAGACTGAAGACCGGTATTAAAGGGTAGTCATCTCAACCCAATCTACATGACCACCAATAGTGGTAACAGGCACTGAACGTATCCTGAGGCTTGCTAAGTTTTAATAGGATAAATAAGCAGTGAACCCTTCTCTGAGTCCTTTCAGTTGAATTGGACTCCACTCACTCAGATTACAGCAAATCGCAGTCAACTTTAACTGACTCTGATTTATACTAACACGAAGAGATTGCAGAACTATGATGGGCGTGCTGACGGGACAAAACCTAGTAGCAGCTTATGCTTATTAGATAGGAATCTCGGGCAGCGAGGAATGCAGAAAATGTAGGGAGCAGGCGCAAGGGATACTGTAGAGCGTATCATTTGTGGATGTCCTGCGTTATTAAAAATACCCTTAAAATATTTGGGCGCACCACAGTTTAAAGGATTGGAAAACATATCAGCCATCAGTTGGAAATGTCTCCTTAAATTCGCAATAGGAACAGGCACCGTACGGGTGGACTACGTCAAACACGCAAAACTCATAACTAATGAACTCCATCTGGTATCGCTACCGAACAGGTCTAGGCGTGGCTACAAGTCAACCAGTTCATCCTAACCTAATCTGTAACGAAGTTTAGTTTGCCGTAAACAGGATGTTACTGGATTAGACCCCGAAGGCTTGCAAGCCACGCCGCATCATTACCAAAAAAAAAACAATGAATGGTATAAATGTCTATAATACTTAAAGGTTCAGAATATCCGATTCTCTATCCAAATCTGCTCTCATTAAAATGCGCAACCGCAACGTCCCACTGTGCGCATTAGAGCTCCAAAAGCATTTGCACTGCCGGTGGGCTGCATGGCGAAACGATGTCATTAACAATTTGGTGAAATTCGTTGGAAATTAAGTTTGTATGCTGATGCAAATGTGGATTAGATGCATATCCGTTAGATGCTGCCACAGATACCACAAATATAATGCAGCGGATGTCGCCTAAATTGGGCTACAACACAAAAATAAAATGAGACAATTTTTCAACGCAATACAGACATACATACACGCATATGTATGAGTTTGACAAATGGCATGTTTGTGGCATATTTACATACACATAAGTCACTTGAAATATTAAAGCGTGCGCGCATGCGCTAAAGCAACCGATAAATCACCTGTGGCTAACAAGACGGCATAGAAATAAACTTAAAAGGTATACAGACACATGAACTTATCTATGAAAAATATGGTGCGTAGAATGAAAACTTGAGAGAAAAGCTGCGAAAATTGTGCCACGAAAAGTGTGAACGGGCGCGTTAGCCAGTCAATCTGCCAATAGACGGCCGCCGCAAAGCCAAGCACTCAAAACAGCTGTCTCCGCTCCACTTCAAGTCACTTTTCATTAATCAACTGCGTTGCGGACAGCAAAAGCAAAGCAAATAAAAATGTATAAACAGGTTCACAAATATGAAAACGAAAAATATTAAAAAAAAAATTGTGTTGCAAAATTGATTTGCGCAGTGAACTGCAGAATTTTGTGACGTGTTGCACGGAACCAGTGCTAGACATGGCGGCACACCGAGGATGCAACAATCGATTTGTTACACATTTGCTGAAAGCACTTTTCGTTTATATGAGCAGCGTGCACGCATGTGGCAACATGGCAACTAAGTGCAGCACGCACCAACCACTGCTCAATATTTACAACTCTACACAGGCGTATGTGTATATGTATATGCATATATATGAGTGTGTCCATGTGAGTGCATGCATGCGTGTGTTTGTAAGTGACACTTTTGACAGTTGCATGATGCATAACTGTTTGGCCACGCCGCTTCAAAGCTGTTGGCACGCAAGCCAGATTTGCATAGCAATCGGCTCGCCCGACTATTTGCTATCTCACCTACTGACCATTCCAGCAGCAACACTAATGCCCGACAAGTGTAGCTGTTGAATTTAATTAAAGCCAGTAGACGATTTTTTGTAGCAAATTAAAATTTTGTCAGAAACAAACTGGCAGCGCTCGCAAAAACAAGAAAAAATTAAATAAAAATTATGCTGATGGCATTGATAGCCACTGGAGCAGCGGGAAAATCGTCACACAAACTACTACAGACATTTTTGAAGGAAAAAAAGAGGCGAGAAAAAGTCACAGGAAAGTCAAGTTTACGCGCTCATAAATCATAAGTGGGCTAGAGCTACTACTTTTTACTACAGTTTCTTTTTTCCGCTCGCTAGCCGTTATGTACTTTCAACTAACAGTTGCAGGCAAAATAATGGCAGTGTATTTGGTGGAAAATTGAAACTAAAACTAAAAATAGCAGAGCAAACACTGCCTGTACGAATGATTTGCATTTGAAGGTATTGGCTTCAAACTTTTGACGATTTTAACGATTGAGGCAGTTTAGGGGCGGTCTTGCAGTAGGAGCTGATTTGAGTGCTCAGAAAAATCGGTTTAGCTAAGGAGTGGCTGAGATAGCAATGCGAAACTTTTGCTGTGCACCACCGGGCATCTGCCACCACAGTGACTACAGAGTGTACAGAGTGAACATTTAAGCGCAATACGCTTGACCCCACCTAAACTAACCTTAAGGCAAATAAAAATCAGTATGCAGAAAAAAAATAAATGAGGAGTCAAAAAATAGTACTACGAAAGGTATGCACATACGATCTCAAGCGGGCAGAGAAAGAGCGGATCAGTCACAGAGCTGTTTACGCGCAGAAAACATTTAAGAAGGGCTGGATTTCGTTTTATACTAAGAAAGAACTCGCCCGTGAAAGTCATAAAACTGACTTCGGAAATTCTTCAACTTAGTGCGTATGTCATTTGCACCCAGTTTTTAGGTCTACGTGAGCTCAGTTTAAGATTTGTAGCACACAAGCTGACAATGCACGATATCAACAGGCAAGAATTTTAAGTGAATTTCAGGCACAAAGGCAAATTTATTTATGTACTCAGTCAATTGAACAATAAAATCTTACCTACCATAAAATGAAGGGCACTTAGAGTTAATTAAAATGGTTAAATAGTGGGCTACGTATTACTCCACAGAGCAGAGACGGCTCCAAACTTGGTGCATTGTTAAGTTCAGATAAGTACGTTAACCCTCTCACACACTTTGCGTAGTTAGATTTTGAAAAAGGCGTAACACTCCATAGGTTACGCATGGGAGGATTAGAAGCAATGCTTCTCAGAAGGTTGGGAAAGTCAACTGCTCCACTCAAGAGGTTGGCAACAAAAAGATAAAGAAAAACAGGCAGATCTGCTGCTTAGAAGATAATAGCAGAGAGAATTTTAAATGGGTTTCCCATAAGAACGAAGAAAATCGTTGATCGAGTTATCTTTACTCCAGTTGCTCTGGTTCAAATGGACACTGAAGGCTTTATAAGTGAATTTTTCTTTTACAGAATTTAGAAAAAAAAATCAGCAAATTCGAAATAAAATTTCAAATTTTTTTAATCAGCACTTTTAGAAAATAATGCATGTTAATGCAATTTTATTTTCCATTTAATTTTGGCAAAATAAATTAAAAGCGTAAAATGACTAAAATTCAAACTTTATACAGAATTTATGAAAAAAAAAATTTATTGTATTTAAAACTTCTTGATCAGAATTTTGCTAAAATTTGAATGCAGTTTTATTGCAAATTTATTTCTAGTAAAGCTAATTGCAAGCATAAAATGGCTGAAAATTCTGGCTGCGTACAGAATTTGTAATAAATTTAGTAATATAAAATTTTTTAATCAGAGTTTTCAGAAAATTTTAATTCAATTTTATGGCCCAGAATTGCACATTCAAAGTGGCTTAAAATTTAGGCCTTGTACAGAATAAAAAAAAATCAATATATTGTAATAAAAATTTTTTTATTACAATTATTCAAAAAAATTCAAGGTTTGCGGTTTCATTGCCCATTTCATTTTAGTAAAATGAATTGCAAGTTCAAAGTGACTGAAAACTCAGTACAAACAGAATTTATAAAAAAAAGACGACAGTCTTTAATAAAAATTTAAAATTTTTTTATCAGAATTTTCAGAAAATTCTAATTCAGTTTTTTGCCCAATTATTTTTAGCAAAATAAATAACAAATTTAAAGTGGCTAAAAATTCAGGCCTTGTACAGAATTTATAAAAAATCGACAATCTTTAAGAAAAATTTAAAACTTTTTTATTAAAACTATTAGAAAGTTTCAAGGTTTGCAGTTTCAGTGCCCATTTAATTTTAGTAAAATGAATTGCAAGTTTAAAGTGACTAAAAATTCAGGCTTTGTACAGAATTTATAAAAACAACGACAATTTTTAATAAAAATTCAACATTTTTTAACAAAAACAAAAATTCTTTTTCAATTTAATTCAGTTTTATTACCCATTTATTTTTAGTAAAATGAGTTGCAAATTTAAATTCGCTAAAAATACAGGTTTTGTACAGAATTTATAAAAAATTAACAAATTAGTATCAAAATTTTAAATTTTTTAATAAGAATTTTCAAAAAATTTTAAGCTCTGCAGTTTTACGACCCATTCAAGCTGAAATATATTAACAATTTCAGCTTTGTGAGAATTTATAAAAAAATTCAAAATTTTTATAAAAAGTTCAAAATTGTTTGATTAGTTTAAAGTGGCTAAAAATATAGGCTTTATGCGGAATTTATAAAAAATCAACAAATTGGAATCAAAATCTAAAATTTTTTAACTTACAAGAAAATCGACACTATAAATTTTTAAATCAAAATTTCAGAAAATTTTATTCAGTTTTATTGCCCATTTAATTTTAACAAAATAAATTGCAAGTTTGAAGTGTTAAACAATCTTGGTGAATTTTTAAAAAAAAATTTTATCGTTATACGCAAACAAAAAAATCGCACATTTACACAAAATGTATCATATGATAAAATGCATTGAGAATATTTCTAAAAGTCACTGTATGAATCAATTTGTAACTGATGATGACACTGAGGTAAGTTGGTTATAGAGTATCGACATTTCACCCTTCCTTTGTTATTATTGTATTTTTTTGAATTATGCTATTTTTGAGTTCCGAAATTTAAGGTAATGAAAATACGAGGATTCCCTAAATAATAAATTATACCTGCAGACAATAAAAACATTTCTTTTCGCTGTCACAGCTTTACCCTTAAATTAAAATACTTCACTTTTGTAGCAGCTCCAACATGAATACCCCACCAAAACACAGAGTTTTCGCTATGCTCCAGTCGCTGCTCTCTTCGCCATATTCGCTCCAATGCAGCCTCAACATACGCGCAACCTTACGAATTTCCCGAATTACTTCGATTACTTGCCTTCCATACTCGCTTATTGTGCTACAATGTTTTCTCAACGCAACTGTACATACACACACACACCTGAATGTATGTTCGCGCTTTTTAATTGAAAATTGAAAATTTGCAATTTGCATCTGTTGACATTTACATGCTGTGATACTAATGAGGACACAACGCCAATGATTGAACGCACTGATTTCCTCACACAAAAAAAGGTGATAAAGAAGTATGAGGAAAAAATAAAGAAATCTCACAATTTTGATAGGTGCGCTAACAGCAAAATCAACTGATGTCGCAGATGCATCGCATGGCCCGACGATGATAAATGATGACTGCTGCTGAAATCGAGATACGGCGAGATATGTGCAGCATTCTTGACTTCTAAGGTTTTCGGTTATCTGCATTTGCTGGAATTACGCCGCTCTTCACTTTGCTTATTTGCATTCTATCGCGTTGTCTAAGTCAGTGGGCGCGCTCTTTAACGGTTTATTATTGCAGCACGCGAGATACCGTATCGACAGATTTCAAATCAGCTATAATTGCCGGCTCCAGACGTGTGTGGGTAGGGGATTAAATGGAAAATGTGAGTTATTAATTTTCATTTCTTTAATGCTCAAGCATCACAGGCGGCGCGCAATAATTGCAAATGCATATCTGGATTTCCACATTTCACTGACATTTTTGGGTGAACAAGTGGATTGAGAAAATTGAAATTAATTTCCGGGTTTCCTTATTTGTTTGTGTGCTGCAGTTGCCTATGGTAGTTCACAATTGCCAAATACGATTGACGTACGAAGTCATTTTCCAAAATTATAAATCTTCCGATAGGATGATTAATTTTGCGCCACCTTGTACAAATATAATTACTGGGCCATAGTGCGCTACGACCTCTGTTGCGCCTTATTGTGCTTGACCCTAAGCCTATAAGTGGAGGTTTTTGATAAATTTGAAATTTTCTTCAATTAACTGTGAGCTAATGATTTGTATGAACCCATCGGAGTTTATTAAAGATATTGAACGTCGACTTACACCGACGGGATGAAAAAAAACAGTCGGGCAAGAAATCAGGGAGTGCAAGTGGAGGTGGCTCGGCCATACACTGCGCAAGGTAGGCACGGAGATTGGCACGCAAGCACTAAACTGGAATCCCCAGAGTCAGCGGAACCGGAGGCAGACTTAGAGGCTTATGTTACCCTGGCATCGAAAGTCAAATAAAAGCTATCAGGCAGTCCATAAGTTAGTGCGTTTTTTAAATGTGGTTTTAAAATTAATAAGAAAGATGATTAAAGCAATTATTAATCAATAATATATTTTCCTTCATTATTTACAATGTCTTCCCAACGTTTAGGCAAATTTTTAATTCCCTGCTCAAAACTTTTTTTGTCCTTGGAGCCAATATCCCTTCGCTTCGATATCCCTTTTTATAGCTTCTTTTGAGGAGTAGATCTTGTTACTCATATGGGATTGAAGACCACGAAAAAGGGGATAATCACAAGGTGCAATATCCGGAGAGTATGGTGGATGCGGCATTAGCTCCCATCCGAGCTCGTTCAACATGCCTAATATTTGTCTTGCCGTGAAGACGGTCGATTTTTTTTAAGTACCTCATTCAGGTTTGATAGCTGATGGGAATAATAATCAGCAGTTATCGTCTGGTTTGGTGCCAGAGGATAATAATAAACAATACCGGAAGACTTCAGGACGACCAGCGTGCGGGACATCCTCCACATCGCAGTTCCCACTTCAGAATTTTAAAAACCCCTTTTGCGCAGTCCTAACACTCACGGTATCCTCCTTTATTTCTGCAGCAGCAGTTGTTGCATTTTTACCACTTTTATAAAAAAAATACAAAATATAATATGCCTCTTATACGCGTTCGAAGATTCCATTTTATTTTTTAACAAGTCGTGCTTCTATCCGCGATTAAAATCACTTGTTGAATGCACAATATATCAAAGAAAATTTAAATAGTTCCGTTATATTCCAATACAATACAAAAGTGAAATTATGGGTAAAATTCGCACGAACTTATGGACTGACCCGATATGTACAAAAACTTGACGTGGCAGCAAGTAAAAGCAAAATCAGGGAACAGAATGGAGTGGAAAAATTTTGAGTTCTCCATATGCTCCGCAACGGAGCTCGATGAACTATGATGATTATGATTTTAAGCTTATACAAAATCTTATGTGGCAGCATCGGAGTCTTCAGATTAATTTCTATATTAAATACAAGCAAACTTTCGGTGTTTTTTCCACTTGCTTTTAGTGAAATCGATTTTTATGCTAATTTTTTTTCAAGCTAATTTTTCATCATCCCAACTATGATTATTATGATTTGAAGACTATTCAACAAATTATGTGGCAACATCTATTTGTGTAATCTATCTTATGTTCATTTTTCTGCTCAAGCGAATACTTTAGTATCCTTAAGAAGAAAATATCGAAATCTGGCTAATCCTCAGCTCACGAAGTTCAAATTCATTTGCGCTGATTAAGGTCAATGCGAGTAGAAGAATATTTTAACTAAATGACACGCATCTGCAGCAGGTCCGACGCACTTATAAAAACCTAGAAAAATGCGCCATTAGAGCTAACAAAGGAAATGCATTCAATTTCCTTTGGTGCCAAAGTCACAAAGCTTAGCACTTACGAGAATGAATGTGGGTATGTATGTATGCATGTGTGTTTTAATATGCACAAATGTACATATGTATGTAAGTATGAATACTTCTTTGGGAGCCTGTATGATTGCGACTGCAAAATGCGAAATCGATACGCCTCGTTTGAATGAAACAAATTTTAATAACCAGCAATAAAAATTGTTCGCCTCACTGCAGTGTGCCTCGCTTTATAGAGGCTCCCAGCCTGCACTTTGCTATCATCTCACTTTTCGCACTTTACTTGTTTTTTAAATGCAACAAAGCTGGCAAATTCAAGCTGCTGTGCTGCCATGGAGGCTGCGTTGCTGCATAGCCTGAAAACAAATCGTAGCAAAGCGATTGCAATAAATTATCAGGGATATGTTGGAAAACGATAGCGGCAGGCATAAGTGTTGCTGTAGAGCAATTGCACTTTTTTTGATCTCTTATTAGTGGTGGTGCTCGTGCGAAAACGGCACTGGAAAGTGTGAAACGGAAAGACGCTTACCGCTCACACTCAAACGCACTCGGTAGCCATGCAGCACTGCACTTGTAATGAAGCGTCGTATTATTTTGCATAGCTCCGCTACACTCCTCTGCATGCCGCTCTCACTGCGCCAGGCATTCGCTGACAGTTACATAGCATACATTGTAATTTAATTACAGATTTAATAGTGTCACCATTATGAGCATTTATTGTTTTGTGTCGTTACGACGTTTGTGTGTGTATGCCTTGTAGTGCTTGCAGTTATTTATTTGCGGTTTAACTGGGTCGTCTTTGGGCCGCCTAAGAGTTGCTTATGGAGAGCGAGTATGAGTGATGTGGCATTAAAATTGCAATGCAAGTTTACCCAGCAAACAGGAGTGTGACATACTTACATACACACACACACACACATACACATGCATGTTTAGTATAAATACATATGCACTGCATACAAAACAAATTTGTATTTACACGGCAGCTAGCACTTTCCACTTTTACGCTGTGACAGTTGTCATTACAGCTGTCAGCTGTCACAGCGTAAAAGTACTATTTGAACTTTTGAGTAGCAGAGCAGCCAACCGCAAGATGTGCTGCCGGAAATTTATGAGTGCTGCTGGAAGGTTAAATGTTAAGCTGCACAAGAAAATATTGAACTTACAAATTACACTTTGCTGCTATCGTTTTAGAAGTGGCGCAAAAGCAGAAGCAAATTAAATGGAAAGAAAAAACTAGAAATTCCATCCAGGAACTCACAGTGAGTAAGTAAAAAGTTGGTAGGCAGGAAGTGCTATAAAAATGCCATTAAATGTAAATTAAGTGCGATTCGCATCCAGGCAAGGAAGTGGAGTATTTGAGGCCTATTAAAAATCGTTCACACTCTGCCACAGTTTGTTGCAGCAATTGGTGGTTTGAAAGTGTTGATTACTTCCTTTTTCGTGACACGTGACTGCGTCTTTTTTTGTTTTGTAATTTACCACGCTGATACTCCTGCGTACACAGCCACATGCAGATATAGTCTCCCTGCTTTAAAGCAAGCCGACAATGACATTTGGGCTACGCTAGCAGGCACAGTTGTGTGCAAAGTAAGGGCAGCATAAATTTGATAAATATTTAATGGAAATAGGCGCCCGTCTAAAAACCGAAATC
Organism: Anastrepha fraterculus; assembly: GCA_037575425.1. Classification (NCBI taxonomy): domain Eukaryota; kingdom Metazoa; phylum Arthropoda; class Insecta; order Diptera; family Tephritidae; genus Anastrepha; species Anastrepha fraterculus. The sequence continues at coordinate 77,299 of JAYXIM010050123.1, read as the reverse complement.
AGATTCACAATAACCATTGAAATTTAGTGGAAGTACAATATTAATTTTGTAACTTTAAATTAAGCGGCCCGAGATTTTTGCTACAAAAATATTTTAGAATCTTTGCAAAAAAAAAAATTGTATAATTTGTTGTTTGTCATAATTTTTTTCTTATTTACTCCGATAGTTAAGCGTTTGATAAAATCTCTTGGAGGAGTTCTAACTAATTCCATCGCAAAATCCCCGGGTCTCTTAACGCGATGATGAAATATTTCCGCATCCATTTGATATGAGTGACAGGGCATAGTGACATGCCAGGGAATTGTAAGGCAGACAAATTACAAACTCGCCACTCTACTTTTACATGATAGGTATACCCCTCTAAGCCTACAAACTGCGTCGTACAAGTAGCGAATCCATCACTTCAGCCAACACGCGATGGGTAGGATAGTCTGACATGTAACGCAACCAAAAGAATTTTGCCAAATGCGGACGTCAGGCGCTCAAAGCGGCTACTTAATTGGTCAAGAAAAAACCTAACAGAGGTGCTTTGATCACAGGCCACTGTCTCCTAAGTCGACCTGTACATGCCGAAAGATTGAATATACCTCATTTCAACTATTACAGAAGCAGCAAGAATGAGGATAAGGAAGAGTACATTAGACATCTTCTCTGTCACTGTTCTACGTGGCATGCTGATAGGTTTAACGAGGAGTAGCAGATAAACTGCTACTGTGGTATCACAATGGATCGGCGACGATCTAAGTGAGTTGGTTTAGAGACTGACTGCCATTTCTACCTATCTACCTACTTTAATGGATGTAAAACATATTCATAATGACTTAAGGCGCGCGGAGCTTCATCCACGTCAACAATTTTTTTCTTTACTCATTCCGCTCGGGAGTATAGGGCTTCGACAAGACTCTTCGATCGTACACAGTTCTGGGCTTGTGTTTTTGCGCCGTCCCATGTAATGTCATCGACCTGCTTCAAGTATTCTTTGGGCGACCGCGACCTTTGTTCCCTTGCGGGTTCCAGTCTAGTGCCATTCTCGTGATACTATTTGGTGGTTTTCTAAGCGTGTGTCCTATCCAACCCCACTTCTACGTTTGCTATAGGGTGAGTTCCTCATTCGTTGATCTCCACAGCGCATCGTTGCTGGTGATGTGCGGTGAGAATATTCTACAGATGATGCGGAGACATTTCTTGTGGTTGTAGCGTCTGTGTAGCGTCACTTCCGTACAACAATACAGACTTCACAAATGAGCTGAATATTAGGTTTATAATTAGTTAAGAGCGCCTGGAGATTTACGAACTCGCCCATACTCTATGCATTCGCCCGTGTGAATTAATTTTCTATAACTTGAGCTCACTGAGTGCTATAGGGTGATCAGTAGCTATAATTCCGCTTCCACTGAATGGGCTTATGTGCGACGACCGTTCGGTAGGATCGGTGTTCGAAACCCAGTACGAGCACCAAACACCAAAATTATAGAAAATGCATGTTAATGCATATTTCGGTACTTGTGGATTTACATTTGCCAGTCACTTGAGAAAACGAAAAACTTTAAAAGTCACTTTGAAGTTAAGAATAACTTTTGGCGCCTCTGAACTGTAAATGGTTTTATGAGAAGCTCTTTCATGGCAATCGTAAGCTTACCATGGGCTGAGCCGAGAAAGGAGTCCTTTTAGAAAATAACTTTATAAAATAACTCCATAACTTTTTGTTTAAAATACCCTGCTTTTATGTCGCACGCAACTGCGGCGCTCCAAAACCAAAAAAGAAGCTTCAGAAATTTTTAGGAATATGAATTCACACGCTAATGCGCATTTGATTTTTGATTAAGTTACAAAAACAAAAAAAAAGTTGTAAAACTGTCAACAAGCTGTCATTATCAGTTTGACATAAATCGGGCGTCCAATCAACAATTTCAAACCGCCCAACCAAATAAGCGGCTGGACAAGTCACAGCACAAGATTTGCCTACTGACTGGCTGGCTTACTGCCTACATACAACTTTCTATACACACATATATACATATACAAATACTGTATATAGAGTTGTATGTGCTTATATTTCCAACATTCCCACTTCCCTTGCCTCACCACCTTGCATAAGTGGCAGCCCTCGCTTGTTTTCTACGGGCACGCATCAAATGTCACCCAGCTTTTTTTTCTGCACCCAACTATTACAAGCAGCGATGCTAAATGCCATTACCAATCCATGTACAATATGGTAGTCTTGTGCATACTAATGTGCGTACCAAATGATTTGAGTGCATCCGTCTGTCGCGTGCTATCTGCAACGGACCTCACATCTCACACAGATGTCACAAGTTCAAGCTGTGGCTTATACCGTGGACGGGCATGACTGTCCCCATGGCTGCCGCCCCATTTGGAATGCCAATCAGTGCATTTCCATGCCTGGGTGTATGTGGCGAGGGTGCTGAGTGAGATTTCAATTTCAGTGCAACAAAGATGTGGAATATTAGAATCTTCAAATATTTAATTCTATGTTACTTGTGTGTGTGTATGTAAAATACATACTTACATGTACTAAATATTTATATTTTCGTCTTTTGTAGAAATTTTAGAAATTTATGTGCATGTATGTGTGTGCACTTCTGACCTATTTTATGCGTCGTGCTAGCAAACAAAACGTTTAAAGGTACCTGAGCGTGCACTTTCTCACTCAACTGTGAAATCACATTTTGGCTGCGGGAATCTTACATCGATTACTGATGAAAGCGAAATTTACAATGCGACGTTTTTCAGATTAAGAAATAATACTTCGTGGGAAATGTACTTGAACTAATTTTAAAAAAATTTTTAATTAAATTAAAACTGGGAAATTGGATTTAATATATGAAATGATGCAATGCAAATCGCTCTTCACAGGCGAGTGATAACTTCGACAACCATAGGGCAGCAAGAAAGTGTTATTAATTTTCTATAAAGCGTAGAAAATTTCTTCGAAAGTGCATACTCAAAAATGTCGAGAGGAAGCAAGGGTCGTGGTCGGCCAAAACTTATTTGGAGAAGGTCGAAGATGCGCGAGCTGGCAGATTCCGACATCACATGGGTCGGCGCAAAAACAGCAGTCCAGAACTGTGTACGATGGAAGAGTCTTGTGTGTGAATCAGGATAAAAAAAAAACCCGTTGGTAAGTCTATGGGTCGCAGATTGTTTGCGTGTAACACTTAGTTTGGCGGGATTCTGCCACGTGTTTGTGTTTGAAAAAAAGTGAGCAGATAAAAAATTTACGGAAATATTACAGCAAGAGTATCAAGGTACATTTTTAAGAAAAATATATTCTAAAACCAATCATGGTGTTGCCACCTGATTTTTATTGCTCAAATAGGAACTTACAAAAAATTTCACTTAAATAGAAATATATAGGTATAAATAAAATGTGTTTTAAGAAATTTTTTTGGTGGTGTTGCCACCAGAATATTATTGTAAAATAGTACAATAACTCAACGAAAATTTCACCAGGACAGCAAGGCGTATTTATTAAACGGAAGAAGCTTAAACAAGCTTTCAAAAAATTTTGTGTGCTTGGTGTTGCCACTTGATTTTTATTGCGGAAATGGCAACTTACCAAAAATTTCACTTGAATGGGAAGAAAAGTATTAAAAGTAAGGCGTTTAAGCAAACTTAAGAACATTGTTTTTTTTAGTGTTGCCAGATTATTTTTATTGCCAAATAGCAACTTACCGTAAATTTCACTCGAAGGTATTAAAAAAAAGGAGTTTAAACAAACTTTGAAATTTTGTTTTCAGTGTTGCCACATGATTTTTATTGCAATAACAATTTATTGCAAATTTGATCAGGTTAGGAACATGTAGGTATTAAAGTAAAGGCATTTAAACAAACTTAAAAACAAAAATTTGTTCAGCGTTGCCACATGATTCTTATTGCCAATATAGCAACTTATTGCAAATTTGACAAGGATAGTAATATGCAAGCATTAAAAGAAAGACGTTTAAACAATCTTAAAAAAAATTTTTTTCGATGTTGCCATATGATTTTTGTTGACAAATTGCAACTTACCGTAAATTGCACTCAAAGGTAAAAAAAAGTTTTGAACAAATATATTTTTTCGATGTTGCCATATGATTTTTGTTGACAAATAGCTATTTATGGCAAATTTTACTCGGATAAGATTACTATTAGGATGTATTATGTTAACCTAGAGACGACTTATGGCACATTTTATTTGAATACTAAAATACGGATATTGAGTAAAGCGAATTTAAGCACGCTTTAAGAAAAAAAAAAACTTTAGCCGGTGTTGCCACCCATTTTTCGGAATTAAAAATTGTTTTTTACAAAAATCCATTAAATGTAATTCCCCAACTTTCTTCTGCGAAAAGCGTGTGTCTAACCAAAAACTATATTTGTGACACATCACAGATATTATTTTTGTTTACTAGTTTAAAAAATCAAAAGTTTAAATTCCAAACGCTAGATGTACTACCCTGTAATATAATACCCTTTCACATTTGTATGTACATAGTAGCAGTGCCATATTTTTTTCCATCACGTGTAGTGCACAGAAAAAAACAACAAACCGGCATTTAATAAAACTGAATGATAAGCGAAAAAAGCAATGTGAAATTTTTTTCTATTGTTGTTGCTGCGCATTGCTTTTATTCTTTTGAAGCACTGTTTCGATTTGAATGAATGACAAATTTCACAATGATAAGTGGCGCGAGAATCGGTAAGCGTGCAATGGGTAACGTACGCCATGCCCACGTTCCGAAATGCAAACGTTCGGAAAGGCACGCGAATACGGAAAGTGATGCAATGCACAGCCAAACAGACGTTGAATGACCGAATGGCATGCATGGCATGGCTTGGGGTGATGGGCGAGTGCAAGTGCAAGTCATAGTGGAAGCAAAAGGTAAGAGGATACGAGTGTATAGAAGCATGTGTGTATGTAGGTATGTATGTATGCCTGGATGTGTGCGCAATTGAGACTGAAGTACAAATGAAACCAAAATGGGTGATTAATAATAAATTGGAAACTCCCTTTTCATAAAAAAATAGTACCAATTTGAAAACTAAATCAAAATTAAATATGAACAACATTTTGAGAGTTGGAAAAGGTACTGTAATCAGTGATAAATTCAAAATATATATAAAACTACAGAATTTTCGAGAAATAAAATTCTCACAAAAAAAAATTATTTTAATTAAAAATTATTTTAATTTATTTTTTAATTCTTTTATCATAAAGTACAGAAAAAATGCAATGAAAACATTTATTTTTAATTAAAGAAATCAAAAATGTAGAAATTTGGAAAAAATAATTAACCAAAAAATTATTTGAATTTTTTTATCCAGAAAAAAAGCTATAAAAAATTGAGATTCTTTTCTCTTAGACGCAAAAACATTTTTTGACTAACTTCGCGTAAAAAAAAATCAAAAATGTGGAAATTTGAAAAACAACTTTACCAAAAAATTAATTTTTATTTTTTATCGGTAAGTACGGAAAAAAATGTTATAAAAAATATTTTCGCGCAATTAAAAAAAATGACAAATGTAGAAATTTGGCAAAAATGTTTACCAGAAAAATTATTAAAATTTTTTTAGTTCTTTTATCAGAAAGTGCTGAAAAAATGCTATAAAAATAGTTATATTTAATTAAAAAAATTCAAACTGTAGCAATTTGAAAAAAAAAATTACCAAACAATTATTTGAATTTTTTTGTTCAGAAAAAATGCTATAAAAATTTAGATTCTTTTGAATCTAAAATTTTGTTGCCAAATAGCAACCAAAAATTTTTTAATTAGATTTGCGTAATGAAAAAAGTTAAAAATGTAGAAATTTGGGGCAAAAGTGTTACTAAAAGAACTAATTTTTTTTTCCTGTAAAATATCGCGTTTATTTTCTATTAAAGCGAAAAAACTATTTTACTAATAAATTATTTTTATTCTTTTTTAGTTTTTTTGTCATAAAGTACGGAAAAAATCCTATAAAAAACATTTGTTTTCGCTCACTTAAAAAAAATTAAAAATGTTAAAATTTGGAAAAAAATTTACTAAAAAATTCCTTAAACTTTTTTTATTTTTTATCAGTAAGTACGGAAAAAATGCTATAAAAAATATTTTAGCTAAATTAAAAAAATTACAAATGTAGAAATTTGGTAAAAATGTTTATCAGAAAAGTTATTAAAATTTTTTTAAATCCGAAATTACGGAACAAATGCTATAAAAATATTTCTTTTTGAATCATTAAGTAAATCAAAAATGTAGAAATTTGGGAAAAAATGTTTACCACAAAATAAATAAATTTTTTTTTAAATTTTTTATCAGAAAGTGCGGAAAAAATGCTATAAAACATTTATTTTTGAATAATTAAAAAAAAATAAAAATGTAGAAATTTGGGGGAAAAAATTACTTAACCTTTTTTTTATTTTTTATCGGTAAATACCGAATACTCACACTTTGCCAAACCCCTCCTTAAACTATTAAATAGCCCATCAAGCACGTCAAACGCTGAAAGCCATGAGACCAAATCAGGCCGAAAAGGTGCTTTCAAAGTCCAAAGCAGATGTAGGAAGAGGAAGAAGTGAATGTGAACCAAAGGTGATATGCAAAATAAAATAAAATAAAAAAAGTTGAAGGAAACCAAATAGCGTAAAAACCGTAAAACAAATGGGCTGATAAAGCCTAGACGACAGCGCAAAAAGCGAAAGGGAAAAGTAGAGTGCAAAAAATTAAGATTAATCATACAACAAACAAAAGCAACGAATACCTTATGGCAACAGAGAAAACGCTCAGTCAGCTCGAATAGAGGGGCAAACGCCAATGCGATAAGAGCGGCACTAAGACGCCAAAATTAGCCAAATCAAACACAACAATGACAAGAAAAAATCACACAAGCAAACATCATCCACATTGCAACAACAAAAAAACACGATTCTTATCAACCGAAAGTGTACCATATACGACGATGTTTAATTACTCATTCGCGAATTTCCACAAGAGCTATCAATGTTGTAGGGTGCGTGTATGTGTTTATATAGTATGTGTATGTGTGTTAGCAATTAACAGCCTTTGGTGGTAGCAGCAAAAGCGCCAACGTCACTGCTGTAAAAGCAATTGCCCGGCAAAGATTCAACGAAAAGCGGAAAAAAATATTACATAAAAAACAAAAATAAATACAAGCGAAAACAGCAATAAAACATACCCGGCCAAAAGGCTGATAAGACGGAGAGCGAGCAACAACAATAACAGAAGCAGTAGCGGTAGTAGCATTGCTCTCACCAACGTCACTAAGAAAGTTTTTGCATTTGTGTAGCAGTATTGCCATCGTTAGGCAATTAATTAAAAAAAAAATGTTTTTTACCAAAATTTATCACAACATGTTTTTTACCGAAATACGTACCCCTACGATCTCTTCTCATACCCACTACGCGGCAAAATTATAGGTACGCCACTATTTTTGTTTATTGTACAAAAATCCAGTTCATACTACAAGGTGGCGCAAAATTAAACATCTTGTGATGAATGCAATGAAATGAAGATTTAAATTATTTTCAGATGTTGAGACTCAATTTTTGGAAAATAAATTTTATAAGGTCGCTCAAAATTAATCACCCTGTGATGAATCCAGTGAAATTAAGTTTTAAACTATTTTCAGGTGTTTGGACTCAACTTTTTGTAATACAAATTTTAAAAGCTGGCGCATCCTATTGGATGATTTAAATTTTTGGAGCGTGTGAAGGTCAAAACAAAGATTTCAATCATTCAAATTCAAATTCAAAATTTTATTTAGTAAAAAAGTCATTCAAAAAAAAAAACTGGATGGTTAGTTTTGCGCCACGTTGTACAACAAAAACTATATAACTACTAAGTATTAAACTTTTTACGAAATTCAAATTTTTCAAAGTTTCACCAACGCTTTGAACTTTTTAACCAGATTTGGTAGAATTATACTGGGTATGCAATTTTATTTATTTTAGTATGTTTTTATTACTTTCGTATATTTCTTCTATTCTAGCATATTTTTAATAATATATTTTCCTATATTTTTATTATTTTAGCATATTTTTATTATTTTCGTGTATTTTTATTATTTTAACATATTTTTAATATTTTCCTATATTTTTATTATTTTACCATATTTGTATTATTTTAGCATATTTTTATTATTTTTATTATTTTCCTGTATTTTTATTATTTTAACATATTTGTATTATTTTAGCATTTTTTTATTATTTTAGTACACCCAAATGCAACTTTCAAGTGACTACAAAACACCGATTTTTGGCAATTTGTTGACGGTGCTTGGTTTATTCTTCCATATAAAAAGTAGCACCTACTTTGTATGAAAGAAAAGGTCAAAACTTCTCAACAAAAAAAAAAAAATAGTCGAAAGTCAATGGTGACTTGCTCCAATAGAGATTTGGGCAAAAAGAATAAAATAAATACAAAAAAATTCCAATGTTATTTTGTCAATTCGCTCGTGAAACTCTTAAGCAAGCTATTAGGTGCGTACATAACTTCTTTCTCATTTCTAATTTTATATTAATTATAAATTAATTTCTTATTCATGCCAACTTACGCAAAATAATATTGGAGTTCATTTCTGTTTAGGTGATACCATTTTCGAAAAAGTTAGTTAATGGTAATTTATTTAATTGTAATTAAATAAAATGGACTTGTACAAGTTTCAGAAAACAGAAACAAAAAATATTTCATATTCTAGCAAAAATTTAATAAAGTAAAAAAAACTCTTCAAATCCTTCAAAACCAAAAATTAAAACTTAAAATCCACAAAGTTTTCTCAAATTCCACCAAAATGGCAACCCATCTGCAATTTCCAGTGTGCGCGCAAAAATAAACAAATGCAAAACACACAAACGCACACCTTCATTCAGAAGTTCGCACACCCACACCCACACATATATTAACCACAATTCAAACACAAAACGCAACGCGGACGCGATTGTCTTAGGTCAGTGGCTCATTGAACAATCGGTATGCAAATTGATGTTAGTGGTATTGTTGCTATTGTCGTAGCTATTGCTCTCGCTTTCATGTTACTCGCACGCTTTGTTGTGCTTTTTTCGCATTTTTGCTAATTATTATAATTTTTTTTTTTTTTGCTTTTCCTTTACCCAGATGTTCTTGTTATTGTAATTTTTAGCTTTCGGTAAACGAAATACGATTTAAAATATTTTTTTACCCACTTCCATTTTCTTGCGTAAGACACACCCTCAAAATGTACTAACTTTCCGCGTCATTGGTGACCTACTGTCTGCCACTCTGTCTGGTCGCCAGCCTTCTATGAATTGCCAGCCAGAATAGCTACGCCACAGTCTTCTCCACCAGATTGTATTGACGTGTGAAAAGGAAAAAAAAATAATTACACAAAAACAAAATAAAATGCAAAAGTGCTTGCTAAAATGCGTAATGCGCATAAAAGTATTTCTATTTATTTATTCATTTACTTTTTTCATCATAATTTGTTTTGCTAATGAACTAAACAGCAGCAAGAGAAAATTAGCAAAACGAAGCCAACAACAAAAGCGCTACTTATTGTATTCCACATAGTTGTATTTGTTGTACAAATTATTACTTAACGGAAATGTTTAATTTTGCAATTTTTATGCACCTAGCGCCACTCGGCGGCACTCGTCACCACTCGTCGTTCTCGGCGCTCACAATTACGCTCGGATGCGTCTTGCCTACACACGAGTAGGTGGCGATTTTAATCTCCTCGTTGACATTGGAAATTAAGCCAAAATTAGCTTTTTCGCACGTTTGTGCCTATTTTTAAAAGCTTCGCGTGTGACTTTTAAGTTTCAGTTAGATTTTAGGTTAATTATTATAGTTAGTTATTAAAATTACCAACACATGATGAAAGCTGAACGTTTAGCCTAAAAATGTGTTGATATTAAGCGCGTACGTGACACCAGATATGCATTGGCTGTGGCGTTCATTCATGAAATATTTTAAGACCACTGTATGAGTCGATTCTGAAAATAGTCGATTCTGAAAATAGTTAAATGATTTTAATCAATACAGTGAGTGAATTGAAGTTTGAAGGGACCTCCAAGTGGCAGGCGCTCAAATTTGTTTCTTTGTTTGTTTTATTGGAATGTTAATAAACTTAATTTGAATATTTTAAACAAAATACTGACAAATATTGAGTTTTTTAATTTATAAAATACGTCAATCTGTTAGACTGCCAACCTCACACAGTCAATCTGTTTTCAAAGGACTTCGGGTTAAGTAAAAGAAAATGGGATTTATAGCGAGGCCGTCGTAGCCGAATGGGTTAGTGCGAGACTATCATTCTTTGTTTTTGTTTTGTTGGCTTTACATTTTTATGGATCTTTGTGATGGTTACAGCAAGGCTGACTGAGTACCGCTTAATTAAAATAATTTATAAGCAATTTTAACTAAAATACTTAATAAAAAATATAGAACTCCAGAAACAAAGTTCTTAGCTTTACTTTCCTCAATATTTCTGTGCTATTAAAAACAGTTCCATTTCATCATATTACCATTTCTTCACCAAAATATTCATTGATCCGATTAAATGTAAATTTTATTTCTATGCAAATGTGGCAATAATGTCCGCAACCGAAACTCACAGACACTCGTCTCTTGGCGATAGTCAGACAATGAAAGACAAATGTTTATTAATCAAATGAAATTCGAGAAGTTGGGCTTTGATTGTAGTTGCTGCATTTAAACGTTGTATGCAAGTATGGGAAGAGGAGGAGAAAAATTAAAGAGCAAAAAGTATCAAATGGAAATTAATTTTATTTGTATTGTTATCGGCTGTGAACGAACAAAAAAGTAATGACGAAGTAAAAATAAAAAAATCTAAAATGAGATAAAACGAAAAAAACAACAACAAAAAATTAAATAAAATAAATAGCAGAAAAGAGTAGAAGGCCAACACTAATAATGCCCAGATATGCCAAAGCACCAGTGGGAAAAATGCATAAAAATGGAATCAAAGTGCCGAAAAAAATTTGTTGAAATGTAACGAAAGAAATCAAGGTTTTTTACAACAAAAAAAATGTAAAAGTGAGAGCATGCAATTCAAGTGGGCGCCGCTTTGTGGTTGATGAAAAAAGTTCCCGAAGCGCAGCAGAAGTGCGGAGTGAAAGTAGTCGTGATATGACTTTGTGCATGTGTGTATGAGGGCACGAGAGAATATGTGTGTGTGTGTTGTTGTTGTCTTTTTTTTTTGAATATTTACAAACTGTTAAATTATTGTATTTATTTTGGCTTTAACTCTGAACATTCCATTTGTTGGCGGCATTTTGCGGCCTTTGGCTTTCCAGCGCGCATTTCATTGCACATGCACCCATTCACACACACGCACACATACACACACACATACACGAGATATTTACATAAACATTGCACGTTTGCTTGTTAGTTACACCGCATTTTAACAATTTCACACCTTCACGTGTTGCCGCCTTTTCATTGCCCATATTTGGTGCTTCAGGCGCGCACAAAAATAGTAAAAAAAAAAAATAATAAGAATAAAAAACTGCAGCAATGCTCATTTTGTTATTTGTTTCGAGTGTTTGTGTTTTTTTATTTTTATTTATTCATTAAACAATGAAAAGTCAACAATTGACAAGACAGTTTTTTCGCTTTTATATTTGGGAAAACGTGCGCCGAATCCGAGCAAATCAGATAATGAAGTCCTTTTTGCCACTTTCTTGCTCTTAAACGTTTCTATGCGTGTGGTTATGTATACGTATATATGTATGTGTGCTAACACAGTTTTTGGCTTAACATCTGGAAACAGTCTCGGTGAAAGTGAGACGCATACAAATGCAATGGTGCTGGAAATTATTAAGTTTTTCAATGTTGTTTTTAGTTTCATTGATTTACAAAAATGTAGTAGGTTTTTTATAAAAATTTAAAAATAAAAATGTCTTAATTTATAAATAAAAAAATACAAATTGGGCAAAGCAGAACGCTGTCTGCTCAGATTTTAAGATTTGCCTTCAATACAATTCTCTTCATAATAAAATCTTCAGTCCTAACTTAAATTACCATATATCGCTTCATTCCATTACTTTTGTTGTTATAGTCATTATATAAAAATCTACTCTCAGCCTAAGCCATTTTTCAAGTCAATGATTGTGAGTTTTCATTAATGCATCCAGGCAGAGTGGGAAATTTGATACTTTTATGACGATTTTATTAGCTTACGATCAGAAGCACACATACTCACGTATTTATGTGTATGAATTTAATTGAAATATTCCCTAGTTTATTTAGCTTTTTAAAAAATTCCACATTTTAGGAACATATTCGGCTCACAGGCAATAAAAGCATTGCCACATTTTTATTAGGTTGGCATTAGATATTATTTAATCGTGGATTGTTGGGTTCACATAACATATACACATATATTTTTGTGTACAAGCGAGCTCGTGTTGCATTGGAGCATTTGAAAATTTGTATACGGTAACTTTTTTTTAAATTATATTACTTCAAAATAGAGACCCAGCACGGCTGAGCGATTAAATGGTATTAGACAATTAATTCACTAATGTAGTGCATACCCTGCAGGAAAGGCGCTAGCACCAAACTGGTTCACTTTTGGTGTTTTGGGGCATCACCATACTGCAAGTGAACTTAAAATTGAATTAGAGGTGCCATCTTCTAATCATTTGATTTGATTATCTACTCTGCTTCGCTAAATCATTGTATTACTCTTTCTTTTTTCTTACTCTCACCCTTCCACCATAATGTAATTTAGTTTCAATTTAATAAATTTGAAATGTTAAGTTCAAATTGTATCAATTTCTTGCCGTACTGGACTCAGTATTCTTCCTTCCAATAAGCTTAATTGCGTAATTGTTTCTGCTTTCAGTGCCCACGTTTCACATCCATATGTTGCCAGCGCTTTATAAAGGGCCCGCCATCTATCGTTACGGATTTGAACTAGGTATTATTTGAAGAATGGTAACACTTAGCTGTCATCTGATTTGACAGAAAATTAGTTTTTTTCTTCCGTTGAACGAAAATGGTTGTGAATACGCTCAAAGAACGCTGGGAAATATTGCGACATTACTTTGAAAATCATGGTAATGTTGCAGAATGTGTACTAAAATTACGTACGGCAATGGGAAGAAGAAAAGCACCGAATGAAGCGTATGTGCGTTACTTTGCGAAAAAAGTAAGAGAAACTGGGTTGCTTATTGACAAACCAACGCGTGACCGACCAAAAACCGTGCGTACACCCGAAAATATTGCTGCTGTGGCCGAGAGTGTTCATGAATCACCAGGAACATCAGTTCACCGTCGTTCTCAACAATTGGACATTTACGAGACATCATTGAGACGAATTTTGCGTAAAGACCTTGGTATGACGCCGTATGGGATAGTGCATGGCTAGCCGAGGCAGCCATATGAATGAAGTTGTGTTCCATAATTAACTGGAAGGATTGTACTTCAAAATAAGAAAAACAGTTTGGAAAAATATTGAGTAGTTTCTGTGCAGTCCTAGATATTTAATTTGATCCACGATTTTTAATTCATGATCCCCAATTGTAAGGTCTGGCCCTTTTCACAACGTTTTAAATCTTGTGAGGTATTTCGTTTTACTTTCATTGATATTTAATCCAAAGAATTTTGCTTTTACGAGTATTTGGAGTGCTTGAAATACTTCTTTAAGAACATTAATTTTTAATTGTATTATTGAATGGAAATTAATTTTTTATATTTTGCAGGAATTTTAAGAAAGGAAATGCACAAAAATTTATTTTAATATTTTACAAACACACAGTGAAGTTTTTCACAGTTGTGGAAATCGTTGAAATTCTGCAACAGAATTTCCTTGCAGGGTGTGTTGTATTACACATACATATTTATGTGCTATACATATTACAGATAATGTATCGTATTTTATTATTGTTCCAATTTATACATTTTTTTTAAATACAAAAACATTGTTTGGACTTTGTAAAACAATAATAAAAAAATAATACTAAAAAAATAATAATAAAAAACTTACTATCTCAATTGGTTGGAACTAAAGATTTTTTGTCTGAATGTTGTTCAAAGCATACATTTTTTTCTTTATGAAATTAAAAATACTTTTTTAATGTTTGGAAGAAACTGCAGCAGAAAGATCGGAAATTTAATTAGCCACGAAATGGAATAAAAAATAAAAAACTTAAAGTTGTAATTTTTTGTGGTCAATAAAAATGTTCTCCAGTGTAATGGATTAAAAACAAGCGAACTATAAAAATAATAAAAATAAATCATAAACGTAAACAAATCGTTTTAGAAATCGCTTAGGAGTTGGGCACGAGCCTGATTTATTTTTAATTTTCGCTGCACTTACAAAACTGCTGTGCCAAGAAAAGCTTTCAAAATTTATCTAGAAAATTCTGAACCATCAGAACACAGAGTAAAAATTCCCTACCTTTGTGGAAAGTATTTGGTATATGATGTGGGCTTAGTCGTACAACGCGAATAAAACGGGAAAAAGCACCACAACATTTCTAGTTACATTTTTGTAAATTTCTCTAGGCGAGCGGTTTTAATATTCTTTAAAATTCTTTAAAATTAAAAAAAATTCTACAAACATTTCATTACAATTCTACGGTTTTTAATTAGAATTTCTAGAAAATGGTGCAAGTTTGAAGTTGGTAAAAAATTCCGTAGATTTTTTATAGTTATACAACATTTTTGAGCTACACTTTTATTGAAAAATAATGAACATTCCAAAAAAAAAGAAAGAAGAAAAGTAGTCCAAACTGGTTAAAATATTGACTTAACTACACTTAATTGACTTAAACTTTGCTCAACCCAAACTTAAATGAACTTAAACTTAACTGAACTTAAACTTAGGCTAACTTCAACTTAACTTAACTTAACTTAGCTTAAAGTTAACTTAACTTAAACTTGACTTAAACTTAACTTAAACTTAACTTAAACTTAACTTAACCCTAACTTAAACTTAACTTAAACTTAACTTAAATTTAAGTTAACTTAAACTTAACATAACCTAAACTTAACTTAGCCTAACTTAACTTAACATAACTTAAACTTAACTTAAACTTAAACATAACTTAACTTGCACTTAACTTAATTTGACTTCGCTTTAACTTAACTTGCCTTGAACTTAACTTAACAAAAATTTAACTTGCCTCAAAATAACTTAACTTTACTTTTATATGCACACGAGTATATGTATGTAAGTGTTTGTACAAATTATGTGGAATCCGAGCTGGCATTTATAAAATGTTGGTAAAAAAAATGTAATAATCTCGGTATTGCTAACGCCACTTTACTCCAACGGTCTGTACTATAATGGATTACGATTTAGTAATTTTAAATACTCTGGATCAAGTGCATAAGGAAAGGCTTCACCAATAGCTTATGTTGCTTGTTTCGAAGAACCTGTACTCAGGTCGCTATCTTAAGCGAAAAGTGAACATTTATTATTAACCTCCCGTCGCTAGAGTTAGTCTCAAGAAAATATGGGTACTCTCGTTTTTCTTCTTCTTCTTGATAGGTGCGATAACCGGCACCAGTTGGGCCCACCAAGTGAGGCCTTGCTCTTCCTTTGTTACCACCATCTGGTACCGCATCGAATACTTTCGTTTTTAGCAAAATGAATTGGTTTGGGATTGGTTTCAAGGCCTAATGACTAAGTGGAAAATTTTCCCGCTTTAGCGGGCTCTCAACTCTGTCCCTTTAGCACCGCATGGCTGTAATCAATGCGATTCTTAAATGAAGCTCAGGAGATTTCGAATGCCCATCAACTCTGCTAACCATTCAAAAAAAGAATTGGTAAGATAGAGATATCTGGATTTCGCTAGAGAGGGACAATGGCAGAGGTAGTATTCAACGTTATTTCCTTTATACCCATTATTTGAGGATAAACTCATTTAATTGCCGTATGACGCCATAGGACAGTATCAAGAGATGGTATCTGACATTGCGCAATTTGGAAAATGGTGAAGGGTGCCTAGATATTTAGATATTCTTCCTTCGAACCTACGCCATCGAATACGTGGATTACCTGGTTCAACTGCCTTGGCTTTTCAAGAAAAGCCGATCTTAGTCAGAGTTTACACGTACACACAGGAACGTCTACGTTCTGGGCAAAGGTTAGTGACTGAAGGAGAGAAGTTTATACATACATATGTTTTTATAACTCTCGCTTGCAATCGTATGAGTGCTTCAGGTATAAAATTACAATAATTTTGCCATGGAAAATTTTTTCCAAAATGATAATACTTTACTTTTAACATAAACATGAGAGAAATATATTAACTTAAATAGGTGCTAAATTTTTCATTTCAAAATGCAACATAAATATAGGTGCACAATAACAACGCATCTATAATTTTTTCTTTTTTTAACTGTGGTCATTTTAGGAAAACTACCAAGGAAATCTGCCCTCATAACTGGCATCTACAAAAATCCTCATCTGCAAATCAAATGAGGTAAAATATTACACGAACTTGCTCTATTTCATACCCATATGAAAATTTCTTGCTACAAATCACATACAGATGCGTATGAACACAAACAAATTAACCCTTCATTTGGACGCCTTCAAGCGACTAGGCCTTGCACTCAAATTTATACCACAACAGAGATAAATGAGTTGGTGAAGTCGGCAGAAGACAGTAAGGGAAAAACGTCTTTGGCACACTTTTTCACATTTGTCAAGGTCCATGTACGTGTGTTTGTGTGGGCATCAAAAGCATGTGAGGAAAACTAATCAGACTAGCGGATCAGAGTAGCAAAGAACTCGAAAATCAATCAACATTTAAATTTTTATTGAATGTTAATTAAAAACACATCGCAACATCAATTGCAATTGTCACAAGTAATTTTTTTTAATGTTTCATCAATCGCGCTTTGAACAAGAAATTTATTAAAAATCTAATATGCACCCTTCACTCTTCGACAATTCAAATGGGTGTGTGACATTTTGGCCAGTTTTGCCGATTTTACTTTTGTTTATTTAGTGCCCATTAATTTTGTATAAAAGTTTAGTTTACTATACAACAAAAATGATATGAATTATTTTTTCAAACTTTGTGCAAAAATTATGAAAATTCTGCAAATCTTCACTAAAAGTTCAAACTTTTTAATCAGAATTTTTTGACTAATTTCCGGTATGCAGTTTAATAGCTCATTCAATTTAATTTTAGTACAATAAAGGGTGAGTTGCAAGTAACTAAAAAATACCGTTGATTATTAATAAATTTTGTTTCTGAGAGTGTCACGCATTTCTTACATACAAAGTAGGAACTTCTTTCTTGGCCCGGAGCCCGTTCTGCCACTTCCTTCCGCAGCCATCAAAGCCGCGGTTAGCAAATGGGTTACTCTAACCCACAAGCGAGCTTGGCAGGTAGAGAGAGGCTGCAGATAGACAAACCTGATGTTATCTCTCATGTCCGACCGCCTATCGCAGTTCCTCCTGTCACTAAGCAGAGGGGACTGTAGGAGGCTGGTTGGACTGATGACGGGCCACTTTCTATGGGCAAAGCACATGGAAAAGGTGGGCATCTCAAACATTGTACTCTGCCAGCAAGTGGAGAGGAGGATGAGACGGCCGCCTTCACTCGAAATCAGGCTTGAGGTCTTTGGCACTGATGGGTTAAGAAGCGACCACCTTGGCTCCTTGGCATCACATCTACACATCTACTCAGATTTCTTCGGAGGTCGAGTAGATTTAAAGAAAATTAAAAAGGGAATCCGAGTGCAGTACAATGCATTTAATTGTGTCTGAGTGCTGTACTTGCTAGTCTGTCTCGACATAAAAAAAGGAGGAATGAGCGTCAAAATATTGACATAGAAATTGAAATGGTTCATTAAGGCTGTAATTGTTTTTCAATTTATTTAAAAAAGAAGACTTAGAGCATCTTTATATTCCTAAGGGAACATAAAAATTGACTTCTATTAGAAGAATTGGTCTGTAAATTTACCCAGTGAGCAGTTTAATCATAATATTACGTGTATTCACAGCATTTTCCTAGGACTAGAAGGACTAGCCAGAGTGCGAAGATTGATAAGCTCCAGGCACCTACTGTATGGGGAAATATCATATGTGGAGGCACATCGAAAATCTGTTTATATAAAAAGTAAAAACCATTTTTTGAATAGGTACCAGCTTATCTAAGTATGTACGTCAATTTCATACTCCTGGTTTCTATCTATCGAACCATATTCCTGTATTGGTCTTACTTAAATGCGCGTTAGTAGCAAATGGATTATGGAACTGAAATGAATTAAGTTTTGACCACCGATTCCAGTTGAAATTTTTCTTTCTTCAACTTTTCCAACTTTTTTTAACTCAAGCTCAAATATTTTCGCCCTACATCCATACATACCCACACATCTCACAATAAGAGTTCACTCATTTCGAAACCATTCCAACTATTTATTCTATAATAGGCAGCAATTACTTAGTACACCATTTGTATCAAAAAATAAACAAGCCAGCTAACATTTGAGCGCAAAAATATGTTAAGTAGCCATAAAATTTAGAACTGAGTTCCAACGATTGCGTAGCCAGTCATCGATCAATTTGAGCTATTAAATATGCGTACTTTATTATGTTTTTATGTGCATAAGCACACATTTGTACATATGAATATTTATTGCTTTCGAACGCGTAATAGGCTGCGGCCGTAAAATTGCCAAAAAAGAACCTCATCGGATTTTACGGTAATTGGTAATTTGCAAGCGAAAAAAACCAACAGAGTTTCAGGAAAATAAAGCACATCTGTAATTTTTTTAGTTATCTCGCAGTTAAATTGGTTTGAAGAGCTGAGTGAAATAGAAGAAAAAGGAAGCGGGTACAGCAGAGTGGAGTATAGTAACTTTTCGTTGTGAAAGGATTAATAGAAGCTGAAGACAAGGTAAGAAGAGAGGTGAGGAACAAGAATATAAAAGGGACGAAGGGACATGGACTAAAGAATTGCAGATGGGGAAAAGCTGTATATTGGGGAGAAAATTCCTCAATCAGCTGGATTCTCAGTTTTAATTGACATTCGAAATGCAAAAGTCCTGGTCGCGAGAAGCGGATTCACATTTTTTTTATTTGGAGAAAGTGCGCAACACGATTAAGGAAAAAAATTGTCTAAAATCAATAATAGGTTTGAGCCAATTCAAACTTGCCCTTTATTGTGCTGAAATTTAATAGGCAATTAAACTGCGTAGCCAATTTGTTTTTCGAAATTCTGATTAAAAAGTTGGAACATTAATGAATATAAAATTTAATATGGAATGAACTAAATTTGTATAAAAACTTAATGAATTAACAAAATTTGTATATAAAATTAATAAATTAACTAAGTTTTTATAAAAACTGTATGAAAATTAAATAAAAAGAATATTGCAGAATGAACTAAATTTTTATAAAAAACTAATGAATTAATTACGAAAGTTATAAAAAAACGTAATATATGCCAAAATTTATTGTTGAATGAATCAAATTTTCATAAAAAATTAATGAATTAATTACGAAAATTATAAAAAAAACGAAATATTTGGCAAAATTTTTTGTTGAATGAACTAAATTTTCATAAAAAATTAATCAATTAACTAAATTTTTATAAAAAATCAATGAACTAATTACGAAAATTATGAAAAACAGAAATATTTGCCAAAATTTATTGTTGAGTGAACTCAACTTTCATAAAAAATTAATCAATTAACTAAATTTTTATAAAAAACTAATGAATTAATTACGAAAATTATAAAAAACACGAAATATTTGCCAAAATTTGTTGTTGAATGAACTAAATTTTCATAAAAATTAATCAATTAACTAAATTTTTATAAAAAATTAATCAATTAACTAAATTTTTATAAAAAATCAATGAATTAATTACGAAAATTATAAAAAAACGAAATATATGCCAAAATTTATTGTTGAATGAACTAAATTTTCATAAAAATTAATGAATTAACTAAATTTTTATAAAAAAATTTATGAAAATGGAACAAAAAAAGTAAAAAGATATGCCAAAATTTATTGCAGAATGAAGTGAATTTTTATAAAAAAATTATGAGAATTAAAAATATGAAAATACTCAAAACTAGTGAAAATATCGTGAATTTATCTACCACTAGACTCCCGTACTGTAAACAAACATCTTTAAAAAACACAAAAAAGAGGTCCTTGCTGAGTAATAGAAATTTATGTAACGGATTGCAAGAAATATTTTTTCAACTTAAATTCTTATCTCTCATAATGTATACGACGCCTAGTAGGTTGCAAATGCAAGGTGGCACAAAATTAATCACCCCATACGAAGACTTATAATTTTTGCAACTGACGTTGTACCTAACATTCGATTTTTGAATTTTTATTGTTTTTACAAGGGGGCGCGAAATTAATCACCCTATCGGCAAATGTATAGTTTTATGCCATATTTCACGCTCCAACATAGAAATAAACAAGCAATGGAATGCGTAAAAGTCAAAATAAAAATTTACATCGCTCAAAATAATTTTTGTTTATTTAGTAAAAAGGTTATTCAAAGGCAAACTTGGATGATTAATTTTGCGCCACATTTTAGTTAGGTCAACCTTACAACATTTTACACAATTAATAAAATATTTTTGAAACATAACTGACTCTTGGTATAAGACTCTTGATTCTCTTTTTAAAGGCATTTAAATTGCATCGTTGCTAAGCCATATTTTGTGCTTGCTTTTATGCGACATTTTAGTTCACACTTTGTTGATCTATTATATGGCTCTCTGGTGCACTCCTTATGCACAGCTTTTCAGTTATTTTCCCTTGATCTGCAGTGCACCAAACCTTCACTTTTTCTCCTCAAACGCAATGCAATTAACCAAGAATGTGAATGCAAAGTTGACTCCAACTCAACTGCGAATTGCTGATGCGTGGGAACAGCGTAAAACTGGATATGCATGTATTGGTAAAATTACATTCCATGAGAATATTTGAGCAATTTCTCTAACGCGCCATAGAAAGTAATTTCTCTCCAGACGCAAAGAAATCATATCGACTGCCAGAAGAAAGCAATAAAATCCTATAAAATCGTGTACGCCCAGATGGCGTTAATGCCACAGAATGCAAGCTATGTAAGTGCAACTTCATTCAAATTATTTCAAATGATGCAAATAAAAAATTTCATTGCGTTCAACGCTTTGAACCCAAAGTAATAAATTCGCGCATAGAAAAAAATATGAAAACAAAAATTTAAAAGTAAAAGTGATTATGAGAATTGTGGTAAAATGCGCAAACGCACTTGTATGTGTGACAAAAGTCAAAAGAGTAGGGTACACACACACACTAACTCACGCATGCATGTACGTATATGGAAAAGGGCTGCACTGCCAGCCATCAAAGTGGCCAGTAAAATCGAAATTGCCAAGTACCGAATAATTGAATGTGCGCTTTCGCAGTTGAATGAATGGCATTAAACGCTTTAGAAATTAACTCGATGTCGCAGTGGAACAGCTGGAGACCTGCGACTGCACTCGTTTGCATGTTGGTAGGCGAGCAGAATTAGACACTGGCTGGTATTATGCGGACAGATGTAGAAGTAGCGGCGTGGAGAATTAAGCCAAATAGTTTATGCTAATCGTTTGAGGCAAATCAAACTAAAAACAAAAGCAACTAATACAAATTTTATGACACACGCAACTGTGGGAATCAGCAACAAAATCGCAACATTGTAAAAAATGTCTGCAAATATGAATTGTGTGCGGTGTAAGTATGTGTGTGTATGTGTGCGCTTTTATGCGGTTTAATAAATGTTATGCGATCTATGGCGGTCAATGGGATAACTGCGCGGTGAGCTTTGTTTACATGGAAATTTGTATATAAACACTTATGTGGATGTATGTACACACCCTGTAGTCAGTGCCACTAGTTCTGAGCCAGTTTAGTACCAGTTTGTTTTGGAGCTGAAATAGTTCGCCTTCTATTTTTTTCAATGCTAGTAAATGGTATTTTTATGTCCATCAATTGACAATTACCAGCCAGTGCAGCAGCTTTTCACCTTTGACACAAGAAATTTTAGCGCAATGTGTTGCCAAAATCACGAGTTTTAGAAGAGTGAAAAAATTGCAAAAAAATGGCAAATGAAAATTTCAAAAATGTATCATTTTTGCTCATCTGACTCGAAAATCTGGTACACAGATGGGACAAAGCTTGAGGATGCAAAGACTAGTGCGATTGTCATTTGGACGAACTTCAAAATATCTACTACACTTAATATGTATAGAAATCTAGTGTTTAAGCCGTGCAGTATAAAAGAGTAAAGTAGTTTGATTTAAAAGAAGAGCATCTGTTTTGCAACTAGTACAATTCAAACCACTCTGCAACTAGTGTGACTTTCTGCGTCAAGTACAAGCTCATGAACTATTTAGAATGCCTGCTGAGTAGTTTGACTTTTCACTGCAAGGTTGCTACAAATTTGTGTTTGTACGGTTGTACAAGGACTCAAATGTTGTATCTGCTGCATTTTACAATTAACAATTTTTGGAATTTTTAAATAATTTTTATCTCAAAAAGCCTAAATAAATGCATGTCATGTGACTTCTGCTCGAATCATTTTCTAAATATAAATAGTGCATAAAATATTTTGATATTAGTAAACAGATAAAAATGTGTTACAAAATATGTGATTTATCTCGTTGTATTTTAAAGTTTAAATTATACTCCAACTTAGTTGCGATTGCCCAGCAAACCTTTGGGAAATCAGAAACTGCAGATGAGCCATAAGCTGAGTTTCCTGAGTTAATTTCTCACACTTGAAATTAAAAGCTTTCTTCAGAAAAACTCTGACTGCATAGATTCAGAAGCTAAATTTATGTAATAATTAATTTAAGCTGTTGAAAAATGGATTTGTGAAATGCTTTGGAGATGTAAGGTTAAGTGAAAGTGCTTTCTGCAGCTGCTGGCCATTCTCAGGTGACATCTACAACTCATACCTACAACTCAAAAACTCTCTTAGAATACCACAAGCACTCAATAACCTGGCATCCAAAAACAATGTCTCATTAATTTGGGTACCAGGACATGAGGGATATGACGGCAACGAAACGGCAGACTTTCAAGCCAAAAAAGGGGCAGATATAAATTTCATCGGACCTAGTCCCATGTTTGGATTTAATGAAAAACAGCCTAAAACAAAAAGTAAAATACTGGGCCAAAACTCTATTAAATCAGCATTGGAACAACGTAGAGGGTCCTAGACACTCCAAAAAGTTCCTAAGTTTCAACGCTAAAAGAGTTAACATGGCCCTCACGTTAAACAAAAAGAGCATTCGCACTCTCACAGGCGCCCTCACGGGTCACTTCACCTGCAACAAACACTTACATAAATTAGGCATAACTAACACTAGCACCTGCAGATTTTGCTGCGAAGATGAGGAGTCTATAGAACATCTCATCATCGAATGTCCGGGGTTGACGCATAGAAGGAAAAGGTTTTTAAACAAGTCCATGCTTACAGATAAAGACCTTAATCACTCCCTCAGAAGGAGCTGGTACAATTCATAAGCATACTTAACAGTCAATAGACAGCATAGGGTGCACAAATGGTCGCAGTGCTAAAGGCTTACCATACCTTAACCCTTTACTAGCATTATCCATTAACCATTAGGTTAGGCTAGGCAAGTTGCTTGTCTAAGACAAGACTCTCAGTGTCCCTAAGGATCATTGTAATACCTGCATTGGATTTTCATCCCCTAACTAAGTTGCTTAAACCACTTACATATTTTTAAGAAGGTAACTAGTCTCTCCCGCGAGATATTTTGCAAGTTTGCCAGATCTTCAAAGAAATAATCGCCAAGATATTTGGCACGGTTTCTGAAGCGCAGGACATTCACAGAAGAGGTGTTGTACCGACTCAATTTCTTTTACGTCTCCACAGCTCCTGCAGAAGCCATTGTGAGGTACATGCACTCTACTGGCTTCCGTGTCAAGAACGCAGTGACCCCTTATAACACCTGTGAGGACGCTGGTAGCTGATCTGTTGAATCCAAGCAGTCATTTTGTCTTTTCAAGACATAGTTTTGGCTAGAGCGTTTTGGAGTCTCTGCGGTTAGTAGTCAAAGACTGTGGGAATTATACAGAATTCTGCAAACATTTTAGCTCTCAAAGTATTCGATGCGGTCCCAGCTGGACGTAGCAGAGGAAGAGGTAGACCTCCTTTGCTTTGGAAAGATCAGTTGGAAAAAGACTTAGGTTATCTTGGTGTGCCCAACTGGGGTCGGTTAACAGGAGAAAGAAACAACTGGCTCGCTTTATTAAACTCGGCAAAATCGCTCAATCGGTTAACGCGCTAACCAATAAAATAAGTCAAGCGTTTTCTCATTAGCAAGTTTCCGTACAATTTCGTCATAATAATATGGTGAAAAGATTTTTAGAGGTGTGCTCCTTAACACACCAACATTCGGCTCTGAGTGAACTCGACCGTTTCAGCTGATGAGCTCACGTCACTTGGGATGTGCTAACAAAAAAACTGAGATTGTGTTGGTGATGTACGAAAAAGAACAGTGTGTGAATACATGTGAAATGACCGTGCAGAATTCGGTTGCCGGATCTCACAAGTAACGTCTCAGCCAAAGTTCCCCTCACAATTTTCTTTTTCACCATAGTTAAAGAGCTAACTTCGTAAATTTATCAATCGATGTATTATTTAAATAGTTGCCAGTTGGTCAAATTTTTTATTTCTGTTCCAAAAAAATGTGTCTATAAAATAGTTTTAGACGTTATCTAGACTAAATTTTCGGCTTCGGATTATAATATATATATTCATTTTTCTCTTCTTCGATTTTTATTATGTACCTATCGAGCTTATTCTCCAAGTTGTATTGTGTATCTTGATATTTTCCGACAAATAAAGTGATGACTGAACCCTAATATGGTTTTCAAGATAAACTCTTCATGGAAAAAATTCACTCGGAGATTTTCAATTCCACGCCGAGGGGCAACCTTTTTCTTCTTAATTGGTGCGATAACCGCTTACGTGAGTTTGGCAGACCGAGAGTAGAAAAAAAGTTTCTATAATTTTACGTTTCATGACCACAGTGGGATTTGGAGCAGGACAAATCGACTGATAGTCAAGCTCAAACCCATTCAGCTGCGGTAGTCCAACAACCATGTAAAGCCTAAATGATTAAATTAGTCGTAAATGAAAATAAAATTACATCGCCACAGAATCAGTCAGATCACAGACATTGGGTCAATGAAAATTCACAAAGAAGCATAAACACAAAATAGAAGTATAGTTGATACGCAGAAGTTGAGTTTTCGGTGGATAAAATCGAACGCATTCAACAATACTGCACAGCAAGGAGCACTGCGTGAATGAACTATTCACCTAGAAACTCCGAACGAGTTTTATGGCTCTACTTGCGATGAAGGCAAGAGCAGGCCATTCAGTGATTTTTTCCCCCATTTGCACATTTTATCAATGATTTTTTGCACGAACTGATTTTGTTTATCGAAAATTTGATTAGTGAAAAACTAATCCGAGAAAAATGCCAAGTTAGCCGCATAAACAGGAGGCCTGGGTGGCAGCAGTGCGAGCGCAGTAAGAGCGAGCAGTCAATGCAGTGGCATGCAAATGAGGTTAGTGCTGCGCCGTTGCGTAGCTACTACGGCGGCTACAGACTCGTACATATACATGTAGGTGTGTGAGTGGATGTGGCATGTAACCACACGCAAAAAGGTTGCGTAATCGCGCAAAGCGTTTATTTTCGGTGGCATTGCGCAATACTGCGGAGTCTTTGACGTCACACAGCAAAGCGTGTGTTTACAATAAAAGAGTACCTATGCACGTATATTTAGGCGTAAGTACTTATTCTCGATGCCAGTATGAGCGGTAAGTGCTGATTCTGATATTTCGAGATTTTTGTGGATTTGATTTCGGGGCCCCGGGGTATAGTTTTCTTAAATTCAGTAAAAATTCAAATGCCTTTGGATTTTTTTTTTATAAAAATTATAAGCATTTTAAAGTACGCTAAACTTGATTTTTTAGTTCAAAATAATTAATACAAGGTGGCACAAAATTAATCATCCCTTCAGAATATTCATAACCTTTGCAGATGGCTTCGTACATTCATTGTATTTGAGTCAAGATAAAGAATCCCGTCAGTCAATTTTTTTTTTTTTATACCAGTAAAAAGGTTATTAAAATTTTTTTTTAACTTTTGCAGTAGAATTTAGCTCATCAATTAACACCATAGTTCTTTTTATATTTAAGTTTATGAACTTATGAACTAACCGAAATAAAAGTCTCTTATTTTTTCAAATTTTGCGCTTCTAAAAAATGAGAAACTGCATAACTTGGAAAACAAAATTAAACCGGTTTTGTATATCAACTAATTCCATTATTTCTGATACCCACATCACGGGATTACTGGATCAACATCCCATAGACTCCACATTAAACATCTCTACGTCGAGGTGCGCGGTTGAATTAAAATTTTCAATCGCCACACTTTGTTGATGAATAACTAATTTTGCGCTTCATTTGTTGCAGTTTTCAATTAATGAAGTTGCATGCCTCAGATGCTGAGTTTAATTTTACACTTTGCCTCCGTGCACATATTTCAACGATACGATTGTATGCATCAGGTATATCTGTGTGTATGTGGGTGCTTAAGTAGATTTGCGTAGATTTTTCGCTTAATAAAAACTAGGAAATTTTCGGCGAAAAATGCGTTTCGCAGCTCATTTGCACTACATCGCCTTTGGTGCTGCTCGAATGCTGGAAAGTTTCTTTCAATCAGCAAATTTTTGAACGAAGTGGTAAAACTCTACTTTTTTTAAATTATTTTTGGGTATTTTTGCCTGTTTCTTAATACAAATTTTTTATTCTCTTCTCAGTAATTTAGTAGTTTTTTTAATTTTTTTTATTTAAAAATTTTTTTTTAATTTTTTAATACAAATTTTGTATTTTTTTTCAGTAATTTTTAAAAAATTTTTTTAAATTTACAAAAAAAATTTTTTTAATATTTATTTTTTGGGTATTTTTACCTATTTTTTAATCCAAACTTTGTATTCTTTTTAATTTGCTGTAAAAAAATTCTGTATTTTTTTAAATTTTTTTTTTAATTTTTTTTTAATATCTAACACTTCAATTTAGCGGTGCAGTTTTTACTTATTTTTTGGTATTTTTAGCTGATTTCTCAAACCAATTGTTTTTTTTTTTTAATTTTTCTTCTATATATTTTTGTTTTTTATTTCTCACACTTGCGTTTTTACCTTTTTTGGTATTTTTGACTGATTTTAAATTTATTTTTACATTTGTTTTATTTCTCACACTTCAATTAAGCGGACCCTTTTTTACTTATTTTTTGGTATTTTTGGCAAATTTTTCATACCAAATTTTTTTTTATTATTATTGTTATTTTTTTTTTGCTTTTAATTTCTCACTCTTCAATTAAGTGGTAAAACTCTGATTTTTTTGTCAGATTTTTTTACCAGAATTGTAATTATTTTTTTTTTTTCTTATTTGTTTTTTTTTATTTCTCAAAATTAAATTTAGTGGTAAAACTCGGTTTTTTTTTATTTATTTTTGTGTATTTTTTTATATTTTTGACAGATTTTTTTATACCAAAGTTTTAATTTTTTTTATTATTTTTTTTTAACTTCTGAAACTTCAATTTATCAAACTATTTTTGGCAGATTTTTTCGAAATTTTCAATTTTTAAAGCCATTCAGAAACCACCATACCCACACACCAGCATTCTCCAAATGCAAATATGTACTTATATTTCGCTTTTGTGGCATGCCCCATGCTGCGTGCAACATACAAATTGCGTTCGACCCCACTTGAACTGCAGTCGTCGGCTGCCAAAAGCAATAAGAGTCTATATTCTTGTATCTTTGCTGCAACACATTTTATGCCAAGACACTGTCACGCCCCTTCCGCTCTCGTAAAGTTCGTTTGCACACATTTTTTGTATTTCTAAGCACCTTTAGCTTGGCCTATTTCCTTGCTTTATTTGTTACGCTTTGCAAATCGGCTTAGAAAATTTGCATAAATTACAATTACAGGCAATATCAATAGCAGTGTTAACAACAACTACAAACACAATAGAAAGCAGAAACACTAAAGAATAAAAAAAGAAAATCTGGCACATAACTCATAAGTAATCAGCTGGGGGCAAGCGGGTTGTGGCAACTGCGCGATGGAGAGCGAGTTTGTTTTGTTTTCATTTAAGAGCACTTTTCTTTCTATTCCGTGAGATTTAGGCATTGCTGAGGTATTTAGAAAATATGTATGTACATATATGTATAGAAATAATTGGCGCGTGCATCCTTTTATGCGAGTAGGTGGTCGAGCTTCTCTTTCTGCGCCACCACGAGTTGTGAGTAAGGATTTTATTCCCAAACGTTTTTTTAATAAGAAGCTTTTTCTAAAAGGGCTGGCCTGATGAGAGATGGTCATTAACCTTTTCTATCATTCCGTGTTTCATATTCACAGAGTGTATTGGACCCTAAGCCAATCAAGTAGGAGGTGCGCACAAATAAGTTCACTCGGGTATGGCTGCGCTTAGAATGCAAATATAATTTTTTTTGAAATTGAGCGGAAGAAAGCTGCTATCTGTTGATAATATGTGGCATGCAGCTTGAAAATTATAGGGACAAAAGTCATCATTATAATTTTTTTCTTTATCTCCCATTGAGCATTTTTTTAGTCATGACATTGTCATGCATAAAAAGTTAATTTTTTTACTGATTGGTTTGCATTAAGAAATTATGTGGCAACTATGTCCAAATTTATTTTTCTAACGGTTTTCGTATATAGCAATATTTTTTAGATTTTTTGTATTTGTGTGAAAAGGTGGCAACTCCGCTAAAAATAATTCCTTTTTCCTTGTTAGTTAACAATTTGTTAAAAATTGCTGTATTTTTATGTATTTTATATTATTTTATATACATTTTTATAAAAAAATTTTATCCGACTATTAATTTTTTTTATTTAAAAAACCTTTGAATTTTGTGAAGTTTATGGACAACCGCTTTTGAAAAAAGCTTTGTTTCATAAGGAAATTACATTAAACATCGAGAATTAACTTCTTTGTTTAAATACAAACTATGTGGCAACTATGTTGACAAAAAAAAATGCATACGTGTAAGCTCTATAGAAAGACACTTTTTTACAAAACTTGTATTTAATGCTAACCTTTAGTTATACAAATTTTCAACTTATTATCTTTAATTATATTATTATGTGGCAACGATGACTAAATTTATTTTACTAACGCCATTCGCATATTGCAATATTTTGTTAATTTTTTGTGTTTGTTGGAATAGGTGGCAACTCCGCTAAAAATAATCGCTTTTTCTTTCCCCTAATAAGGAAATTTAATATTAAACAAAATTTACTTATCATCTTTAATTGTTAAAAAAAACTATGTGGCAACTTTTCAAAAGTTTCTTTTAACGCTGAACTTTAATTAAAAAATTTAATACTGGCATAATTATGTGGCAACTATAGCAACATTTTTTCTTTTCAAACTCCATTTGCTTGGATCTCATACTGCATTATTTTTTACACTTATTTTTTGTATAAGTGAAAAGTTAGGTGGCAAACCCGCAAAAAATATTGTTTTTCCTTGAAAGAGTTATTTCGTTAGTTAATAATTTATTAATTATTAAAATTTATTATATAAAGGACGCATTAAATTATTAAAATTCACTATAAGAATGGTGAAAATTTGGCAGAGACAGTTCGTAAAACTCGAACATTTTCGGGTCATCGTGAAGCACCTTGTCGGACCGCAATACAGAAATTGGTGAACATATTCGAGCTGTTGGGACAAGTTAGTGATGTGAAGAATAAAACCCGTGCACGTACCTCAAGAACAGACGTTGTAGCCGAAAGTGTTGAAGAAAACCCAGGTTCGTCCATTCCTCGTCGTTCTTTGGAATTAGGCATTCCACAAACGTCATTACACCGTATTTTGCATAAAGATTTGGGTCTTAAGGCTTATAAAGTCCAGTTAACACAAGAACTCCAGCCGGCCGATCATCAACAACATCGTGTCTTTGCGGATTGGGTCGTTGAAATGCATGAAAATGATCCGGAACTCCATCGAAAAATCATCTTGAGTGATGAGGCCCGTTTCCACCTCGGTAGCTTCGTCAACAAGCAAAATTGTCGGATCTGGGGTTCAGAAAATCCGAGAGTTATTGTTGAAATGCCTCTGTATTCTGTTTGGTGCGGTTTATGGTCCGGCGGAGTCATTTGACCTTACTTTTTCGAAAATGAAGCTGGAGCAACAGTTACGGTGAATGGTTTGCGTTATCAAGAGATGATTATCGCTTTTTTATGACAGGGATTGGATGGTATTGATCTGGACAACATTTATTTTCAACAAGACGGCGCTACGTGCCACACAAGCAACGAAACCGTTGATCTTTTATCAAAATAACACCTCTTATTGGAAAACCCGTTATTTTGCATATACGAAAAGGATAATAAAAAACAGAAAAATTATTGGAATATCTTTTTTTTTTTTTTTGTAATCTGGTCTATAAGCTGGCAGCTAAAAAAACACCCGATATATATTATAGGCCATTTACACCATTTCTTAATTGTTTTGGCCACTTTTGGTGTGCATCTTGATGCTTTTCCAATGGAATTTATGCCGCTCCCGAATGGCAGATGACTTTTTATGGGTAGATTTTGCTAGCCAAAAAACTCAGTGGTTTGTCATTGCCTGCTGTGGTGCGAATGATAGTAGAAAAAATTTCTTTCTATTATTTTGGTTTTACTTGCCCGCAGTAGGACTGCCTCAGCCCCAGTAAGAGCTAATTTTACTTAGCCTAGAAATATGTCAAGTATTTTATATTCAGTGGACAATAATTTAACTGAATTGCCTTTTGGTAACCAGTGCGAGTGAGTGAGCAGGCGCGATCGGAGTGAGTAATCATTTGCCGAAAATTCTATAATCGTAAAGTCAAGCATAATGATTTTACGACACTTTTTAATATGCAATTTGTATAATTTGTTAAAATGTGACTTACAAATTTATTGTTGCTATTTTTTTTTATTTCATGTCATAATTTCTTGGATACATTTTTTAATGTTGCTTGCAGTAAGAATGCAATTAAATTAGCTACAAATGCCTTAATTGGCTTATTAGCCAGCCAGTAAAATGGTGTCAAAAACTGCCACAAAACAACAAGAAAAGTACAGATTACATGCCCGCTCCCCTTCTCACCACCACACCCGATTCTACTTCGTGCAGTCGCGTGCAACTTATTAGCTGCATTTATTTCTCGTCTGAAAGTCATTATTTTAATGCATTTACTGTCATTGTTTGCAGGTCATATTATTGCTAAAAACTACCGTTGTTGCTGGAGTACAGGCGCACACTTCGGCATCTACACCTCTACAAACACACACTCACATGCAAAAGAGCAGACTTACGAAACGCTTTAAGCGCCACTGGCAGTGCGAATACGAGCGCTTGCCATTTTAAGCAACTTAAGAAAATACTACATATTTACATGTGTGCTGGTGTGCTGGTGTGTGTATTTGTGTGTATGTAATGCAAATAAACTGTTAAAATTTAATATCCATTGAACAATACATACATACATAGAATGCGAAAATGACCACAGCAACAGCAGCAAAATCGACCACTTGACTGCACTTTTCTTTTGCGTGTGTCCACTACTGTCAGCTGTACAATAACAACAATTGCAGAGCAGTCGATTTAAGCCAACTCAACACGATTTGCAGCGCCATGCCATAAGCGGCTTAACTATTCTGATACTGATGTAAGTACACACATATGTATGTGTGTGTGTGAGTGGTTGTCGGTATGTCAGCGTTGTGGCGGAAAGTCGAAATATTTGTGCAAATGCCGCAGTCAACAATAAACAGCTGACAGCAATAGGTACACAAGCGTCAACAACAACACTACGTGTATTTTAACAACAGTTATAGCCGTAATATTTACAGCGCCTCACTTCGCCTCGCGCACAGTGGCCACCTTCTAAGGCGAGTTAAGCTTGTAAGACTTGTTGCTGACAAGTGTGGCTCGTTGGTTTCGATTATTCTTATATTTTCGCTTTGAAATACATGCATTTTTTGATTGGTAACAGTGAGCTTGAATTTTATTGTATTTGCCAAACCAATTAAAATATTAAAATTGTAAGTGATACGGTGAATTTATTTGAAAGGGAAAGCCATGCAAAGGAATTCAAGGAAAATTTTCAAATTGGTAGAAAATTAAACATTTCCAATACAAATCTTTAAGCTCTTAATAGTTAATTATCAACAACTGCCACTGATGTATTTGCAGTTGCAGATTTTCATGCTCCATTTATTCAATTTCAATTGGATTTTAATGAATGTTTTAGCTTTGTTGAAGTATTTTTGAAGGCCAAGATAGTAGGCGGACATTCGCCAAAAATTTAGCAAAGAATTTCCTATTCTTTTTTTTTCATTTTTTTCTACTTACTCATAAGTCAACATACTATGCAAAAACACTACAAAAAGTTATAAGACAAATCAGCAGCATTAGAAATATAATAAGTTATAATCTGCCCTAATAAGATACAAGTTAGTACTATTACCGATTATGTATTTCAATTTACAAATGGTCTGGTCAAATACTCATTTTTTATAGATATTTTTTAAGAATTTGTGCTACTTTCGTTTCTTTTCCGCCCTAACTTTCCATACTACAGTCTGACTTCCACCCGAAAAATATACCTTTTTTTTCAAAAGTCCGCCATTTTGTTATTTTTCAAAAAAATGTTCCCATTGTAGCAGCTGCCAGAATGACAAGCCTACAGAATAATAATTAGTTTAACTTTTTCGTTTCAGATGTCCTGAAGAGCCAAATCCAGTTGACAAACCACCTATCTTTTTTTCAAGACGCTTACTTTGGTGCCACACTACTACAAAAAAATATGTCCAAAAAAATTGTCTTTGTATACTATTTGATGTAAATAATAACATACTATAAAATCAAAACGATCGCATTTTATTTTCTTAAAAAAAAAAATTCTAAAAAATTTCTATAAAAAATAAGTATTTGACTACTACCATAAACCCTACTAAAACTTCGAAGAAAAGACGTTCGGTTGATAGTTGGTATTATTACAGGAGACAATCCATGGGTTCAACAAATGCCCACCATTGGAATCATTAAGGACCCGGTTTGCCTGCCTTGCTTAGAGCAGCTGAATAGCACTGAGCATTTTCTCTGTGATTGCCCTACCTTTGCTAGAACAAGGCAGCGAATTTTGCGTTCCGATGTCATGAGACCGAGTAAAATTCGCGCTCTCAAACTGGAGGATATTTTCAAATCTGCCTAAGAATCTGGCAAATTCTCCCAGGTCCAGCTACTGCCATTTCTTTATTCTATCCTATCTTTTTCCTTCTGTTACTTCTCTTCTTTCCTTCTTGACTATCTACATACTCTTTCAATTTCCAGAGCTTTAAATACAATGGGCTTTTTAAGGCTGAGTATTTTAGGAGTTACCAACTTTTTGATGCTTCTTGGCTCGACTTTTCAAATTTCAATTTCAATTCAATTACTATTACAATCCTAACCAGACTATACATATTTCAGTTTCTGTAATACTGAAGCTCTTGTAAGCAAGAAGCGAACCTTTATCTGGGCATTCATCTGCTTCTCATGGCATACGGAAATCTGTTTCAATATTTGCCAGCAGATTTTTCAGAATTATCTGACCGATAGTTGCTTTGCTCACTCACATTATATGATATATAGGGTGATCAGGTTGGAGGTACTTTTTCTAATAGGGATTTTTTGACAGATCACGCAAGACTACTGTCAAACTAAATACATACTTGTTTTCAGCATTCATTGACACTTCATCATGAAAATGGCTACGTCAATAAGCAAAATTGCCACATTTGGGCTGAAGAGCAACCCGATGCCATTCAAAAACAGCCACTACATCCATTGAAAACAATCGTTTGGTGCGACCTATGGGCTGGAGAGATTAACGGCCCATATTTCTTTTCAGAGGAGGCTGGCGCCAATATAACAGTGAATACAATGAATAGCGAACGCTAACGCACCATGATAAACGACTTTTTGATGCCAGATATTGAAGTCCGTAATCTCCACAACACTTGGTTCGCTACTTGCCATACAGCCCGTGAAACAATGCATTTACTGCGTCGTCGTTTCGGTGAGCAGTTTATCTTTCGTCCCGGACCAGTGGATTAGTCATCAAGACCGTATGATATCCCACCTTTTGAGTTTTATTTGTGGCGGTATGTTAAGTCTAAATGCTTCATGGATAAACTAGCTTCCATTCAGGCATTGGAAGCCAACATTACTAAAGTTATCCACGACATACCGACCGAGTACTTCAACAAGTCTTTTAAAATTGGTGTTTACGGATAGCTGAATTACGGTGCAGTTGCGACCAGCACTTGGAAGGGATTATCTTTAATAAATAAATGTGAGGAATGGTTATACACAAAAATAACAAAGACTGCCCAATCAATTTGAATTTTCGTTATTTTATTTCAATTTAAAATCCGTTACCTGTAAATTGATCACCCTTTATTACCAAGCTCATAAAAAAAAATTGCCCGGCATTGTGTTTTCAGCCGTATATTTACAAAACATTAAACCCATGTTTCTATTGTCTAAGGAAAGTGCAAGTTATGCCCTTAAAAACAGAAAAAAACAAATACAACCTAAGGCGAACAGCCCAAAAAGTAATGATTTTCGATTTCATAAAATGCACCTGAAACTGCAATTCACCCTGAAAATTTCAAAATTAAAATACTTTATGCGCATAAACAAGTGAATGTTGGCTATAAAAATTAATGTCATGACATAAAATTTATGAATGCTGCGGAAACTTAAAAATGACCGATCAGTGTGAAGCGGCGAAGGCAGCTGACTATTTGAGGATCACACGCTTGTCATGCGCCGCTGGTGATCGGCGCACATTTGTTGTACACTCAATAAAAGTGAAAACAATGACGAAATAATGTGTCTATCGGTGTGTCTATCAGCTTGTCTGCAGCGCCACCAGCCGACAGCTACCACAAATTCAGCTGTGAGCCATTGTAAGTATTGCAGCCAACTGGAAAAGCGCCAAATCATTGGATAGCAATTTACGTTCAGTCTTTTAGTACTACCAGATAGACAGTAGATATGCGGCATTTTAACTTTTATGGCGTGTTTCGAGCGAATGCACACAGCAAGTGGAAATGAGCTGATGGGATGGGAATTTGTGAGCTATAGAAGCCAGTTTGACCTACTCCACTTCATGGCAAGAATGCAATCGAATACGAGGAATCCCAAGAAATAATAGAAATTTAGTACTCGTTTAAGGAGAAAAAGGCAGAGCACAGGATACGAGTACGCGCTCAGCACGCGTTACATCAATCAACCAACCGTCAACCCAACAATAGAAGGGGAGAAGAAACATTAAACAAATGAGACATTAAATGACACTAAACGCCGCATGTAAATCAACCTTCATGAGATTCATCTGCTATTTGACCCACCTCCTGGCAATACGATTTGACGACGATCAGCGGCACTGATTCAGACTACAGATATAACAAAAAGTTAACTTACGTGCAGCCATTAACAGCGATCTTGCGTGATCGATCGGCGCCCGGTGAACGACAAAGAAGGTAGCCAAAGCAGATAACAAGAAATAACTTCCAACTAATTGAGCTTGTAAGTTTCATTAGCACTGTAATCGTAGTGTTGTTAACGACAAAATCAACTGAACAGCAACAAAGAGTGAGGCAGTGATTAAACTGAGACTGAGGCTGATCATGCGCGATCGGTTGGAGCTGAACTTGTATCGGCTTGCTTATAGCGACCGCCACCGAAGAATTGCCTACAATGTCACTTTGTAAGTCTGTATGTGTTTTATACTATGTACGCTCTTGCGTGTTAAGTTGTAAAATTTAAGTTTGACCTTAACTGGCCCACGATCATTGATCGCCGCTCCATTGGTGAATGTCGTCCGGTGTCCGACGCTTGGCTTGACTATGGCTATGGGAGGTAGCCACGCCTTCTGCTGCTTTAGTTAATTTTCCATAAAAGCCATAAAAGTGGTAGCTCATTGAAGTGTTTGTTAATTAAATTGAACAGAATTTGAGCATGAAGTCGCATTTACTTCTCGTTTCGATGGGGCACCGATTGACAAGATCAAGGCCAATGTTAAGCATTGAGGGCGGGAGTTGATTGCCAATTTCGGCAAATAACAGCTTATTTTGCATTGAGCTTTCAAATAAAAATGTATGCATACTATTCAGGAAAAATTACACTGCGCAATACCACCAGCTGAGTCAGACTTGGTAAGAACCACCTGAAGCCGGTTGATACTAAATGATGATGGAACATTTTGTTCAAGTTCCAGAAATGAATTGCTCCGGAGCTAAATCACTCAAGAACCATTTTTCAAATAATTGGCGCTTATTACCTTTGTTGTGTGTTTGATCCAATCTAATTTTTGGAGCTCCCCCTCACCTTTTATAGTAATTCTTTTCTTCTTCGAACCAATTTTTGTATAAAAAGGTGGTAAATGGAATTGACGCAACTGAATAAAACGACGATTTGTGATGTGCGTCTTTATGTTTTTCTACAAATGGAGGCACCTACATTATTACGCCGCCTCCGAACGGCAGACGATTTTTTATGAGTGGCTTTCTTCACCATCTTTTATGCGAGCGGTACATTTGCTGACTTATAACGACGATATTGATATTATCAGTCTCAACAACCGCACCGCTAGATCTGCTTTTTCAAAACTGCATAAAAAAGCGAAGCTAATGAACTTTTGAGGTGCACGAGGAAAATTTAAATTAACTCTTCTTACTACAATCATGCTACTATTGTGAGTTAAACTATAAAGTATTAAGTGACCTCGGTTATGCTAGAACTGTCATTAACACTGCTAAAAATTCTAGCCTTACAATCTAGAGAAGAACCCCTCTTGCCAACAAATGCTATTTTGGAATAAGTAGAGAATGGAGTAGTGAAGTCATCTCCCGACTAACAGAAACCAAACTTTGTGAGGTACACACCGCGTCCGTCATATTAAATAACGCAGCAGTCTGGCTGACGAGAACATTCGAGGAAACTCCACTTTAAAAGTGTTAGAGAAAAAAATTGTGAGGAATATTTATGGAACTTAATGCATTGAAGATGGAATTGTAAGCTGTACGAGATTTGCTTACACATAGACATTGGGCAGGGAATAAAAGATCCGGTAGCTTCGCTATCTAGAACTTATCTTACGAGTGGAAACAAATACTGCAGTCTTCAAAGTACTCGATGCGATGCCTGCTTGGGGTGGCTGAAGAAGGGATTCCTCTGCAGATAGAATGGCAACCTAAGTGAGCTCCACTGCAAGATAGATATTGTGCAGCGAATAAAGATCCAAACACTGCAGCATTGAAAGTATTCGTTGCGATGCCTACTTGGGGTGGTTGAGGATGGAATTCCTCTGCATTGGAAGAACCAAGTGGGGATTTGGCATCACGTGGCACGTCAAACTAGTGGAACTCGGCTAAAACCATTTAGAAGCACAAAGAGCCAATTAAGGAAGAAACAGAATAAGGCAATCAAACAAGAAGCAGAACGCCTCAGAATTGCCTCAGAAAATTTGTTGTGTAAACATTTTTTTACTACAGTAGGAGCCGAAATTTATTGCATTATCTACACAAGACAGAAAATTTCAAAAGCAAACTTTGGTGTTCTTGAAGAAAAAGCAGTTTAGCAGCCTGAGTGGCGTTGGGTGGAAAAACAAACGGGTGAGCAGAAGTAAAGTCAGGATTTACAAAACGTGCGTCAGGCCAATTATGACGTATGGGAGTAGAAAGTCGAGCAGACATTTCCACCACGCAGCGAATTATGAACACAAAGCACCACAGAGATGCAAGTTCCATTTGCTATATCAAGGTATACCAGGCGCGATCACCAGCGAGATGAAGAAATGAGGCGCATATGCGAAAGTGAAGGTGTAACTAAGTGGAGCCCCAAGACGCCGAAAAGAGTGGAACCTACATGTCAAAAGAATGGCTGACGGGCAACTTGCGAAAGCAGCAATGCTAGAATGCTGGAGAGATCTAATATGCCGAGACCGCCAGGTCTTTACTACGACAGTCGTTTATACGTAATCGGAACGACCTGGATTTATATCCGGCCATGGACTGTCACTTCAGCAACATTTGCCGTACATGTAGGAGGAACGTTTATGCTGTCACAACAACAACAACAGACCGCCAGATAGATCGTCAAGAAAATGGCATGATTGTGGTACTTCCTGCTCACCATCTGAATAGAAATAATCTGAATGCTGTATAATTTTTATTGTTAATAAAATTTTATAAAACAGGACACAACACTAAATAAAGTTGAAGAAGAAGAAGAATAAAAATATTACACGGCAAAGTTTCAAAGCTTAGAGAAATTAAAAAGAATTCAAAATTTGAAAATTTCTCAGGACAGAGTCCTAAATAAAGTTAAAGAAGAGCAACAAAAATCTTATAAGGCAGAATTTCAAAGCTTAGAAAAATGTTTAAAAAAATTTTCAAAACTTGATAATTTCACAGGACAGAATCCTAAATAAAATTGAAGAAGAACAACAAAACTCTTACAAGGCAAAGTTTCAAAGCTTAGAGAAATTAGAAAAAAAAATTTCAACATTTCAAATTTTTTCGAAACTTTCAACTTTTCAACCATAATTTTAATAATTTTTCTTGGGTATCCAGTTGCATAGCGGCCGCCGTAGCCGAATGGGTTGGTGCGTGACTACAATTTGGAATTCAGAGAGAGAACGTCGGTTCGAATCTCAGTGAAACACCAAAATTAAGAAAAACATTTTTCTAATAGCGGTCGCCCCTCGGCAGGCAATGGCAAACCTCCGAGTGTATTTCTGCCATGAAAAAGCTCCTCATAAAAATATCTGCCGTTCGGAGTCGGCTTGCAACTGCAAGTCCCTCCATTTGTGGATCAACATCAAGACGCACACCACAAATAGGAGGATATATATATATATATATATATATATAATTTATTTATTTATTTATTTATTTATTTATTTATTTATTTATTGTCTTTGAATGGATACATTCTTACAGACTATATTAAGCTAATGTACAATAGTTTAGTAGTATACTAAGAAAAGAACGATTTAAGATGATTGACTAAGATGCCATACGGCCATGTAAAATCAGCACCAGAAGAATTGAAAAACATATTTAAATCTGCACATGCCCTAGGAATCGGAGCATTCACCCCATAGTTGGTTCTCGAGAAGCCAATTTTGAAGGTTTCATACTGTCGGAGCCTCATATTGGGTATATTAAATTGAATTTTACTTAAAAGGGAAGGACAATCAATAGATCCAGAAATGATGCGAATAATAAATGAGCACGATAGAATAGATCGTCTGCTATCAAGTGGTTTTAAGTCAATTAATAAACATCGAGAGCGGTACGATGGAACAGGTTCAGAAAAGTTTAAAGATCGGAGCGCAAAACGAAGAAAGACTTTCTGAACTCTCTCAATCCGATTAGACAGACCTATTTGGTACGGTCTCCAAATAATAGCGGCATACTCTAATCTTGATCTAACAAAAGCACAATACAATGTTTTGAGAGTGTGTGGGTTGGTAAATGCAGAACAATTACGGCGAACGAATGCTAGCATCGCATATGATCGTCTTATGACGTGGTTAACATGGCTGGTGAAATTCAGCTTAGAGTCGAAAATAACGCCTAAGTCTTTAATTTCCTCAACGGATTGCAAAGGTAAGCCAGCAATATTATACGAAGTATGCAAAGTATTGTTTGATTTAGCATATTTTACGTGAAAGCATTTGCTAATATTTAGTGACAAATGGTTTAAATAGCACCAGTTCCGGACATTGTGCAAGTCGGTTTGCAACTTTTCAGAGTCCCTAACACTGTTAATCACCGCAAATATTTTTAGATCATCAGCATACAACAAGTGGTCTGCAAACGAAAAGCAAGAACCAATATCGTTAATAAAAAGTATAAAGAGGAGGGGTCCTAGAATACTTCCCTGTGGGACACCAGAGGATGAAATAAATGCACGGGATGTCGTATTATCAACGGCTACAACGCAGTGCCTGTTGGACAAATATGATTTGATCCACGACAAAAACGTGGAGTGTATACCCAATGATGCAAGCTTCGACAAGAGTATTCGGTGCGATACTTTGTCAAACGCTTTGGAGAAGTCTGTATAAATTACATCAACTTGAGATCTGTTCTGGAAGGCTGAAATGCAGTAATCATTGAAAATAGACAAGTTAGTGACAGTGGAGCGACTTGCAACGAAACCATGCTGGTTGGTAGATATTAGGCCTTTGACAGCAAAATATAACTTTTCATTCACTGTTATCTCAAAAAGTTTTGAGACAGACGAAAGCTTCGAAATCGGTCTGTAGTTGCTAACATCGTTTTTATTTCCACTCTTAAATATAGGCGTAACGGAAGTAAATTTCCAGTCGTCAACAAAGATACCAGAGGACAACGATTTATTGAATATAATTGTGAGAGGCTCGGCAAGACACAAGCAATTCTTCAGCAAAATGCCCGAAAGGCCATCCGAGTCAGTTTTCGTTGTAGACTTAAGCTTCATAATACCCTTGACGACATCAGTAACAGATAGGCATAAAGTCCCAAAATTGAGAGGTGAAAAACTATTAGAGGGTAAACTAAAATCGGAGTCTAAGTCGGGTTCAAAATTAGAGCAGAAAAAGTCAGCAAATAAATTGGCAGATTCTATGGCAGAATTTGCATATTTACCATTATAAAAAACATTGTTTGGCACCATTGAGCAAGACTTATTTGATTTGATGAATTTCCAAAAGGCCTTCGAATCCGAAATAATAGTGTTTTCGAAATTCAAGATGTAATTTCTATATAAGAACTTGTTCAAACAGTTAAACTCTTTTAAATGGCATTGAAATTTTGAGAAGTGCATTGGGTCTCCAGACCTTTTATACAGTTTAGAAAATTTGTTTTTTAGATTCTTTAGATGCCTAAGCCGTTTGGTATGCCAAGGTGACTTATATACTTTCTTACGATAAACAGGAATGTGCTTCAGACACAGCTCAGAAACCTTAGTCTTAAAAAAATGAAAACAAGAGGTAACATCACTGTCGTGGAAGGCATTATCCCAGTCAATACTTAATAAAATTTCGTTTAAAATTGAGAAGTCACATAAGTTGTAGTTGAATTTGATGTTAGGCTCATCGGATACCTCAGAAAACTCATAAAATTCCAACTCAAGAGAGAGAGGAACATGATGTTTATCAGTTAAAGATATGGGAGCAATGCCTTCCGACAACGTGTAGTTGATGTTATTTGAAATGAACACTAGATCTAGGATTCTATTAAGGCTGTTATAAAAACCATTAATTTGTGATAAATCAATGCTTAAAAAGCTATCAATGACATGAATTTCGGCTGAAGAATTTACATTAGAAGCCATAAAAGCAGCCGAGTTTCTAAGTGGGGACCAACTCAGACGACATAAATTAAAATCACCAAGGACACAAAGATGACTGTCACCAGCTATGCTTGATGCTAATGACACAACATTATCAGCATGTGCAAAATATAAACAATCCGGACTGTTCGGCGGAATGTAGGATGCACACACATAAACTGATCCAGATGAGCCATAAACACGTACA
Organism: Anastrepha fraterculus; assembly: GCA_037575425.1. Taxonomy (NCBI): domain Eukaryota; kingdom Metazoa; phylum Arthropoda; class Insecta; order Diptera; family Tephritidae; genus Anastrepha; species Anastrepha fraterculus. Next base: position 35,644 of record JAYXIM010050123.1, on the reverse strand, counting down.
CAAAGCTGATCAATGAGTGTGTCAGAATTGGTAAGAGTAACCAATGATGCCCGAAATTTTCTCCGAACAGCAATGAGAACACCACCTCCTCTGGAACATCCAGATTTGACAGGGTCACGGTCTTTACGGAAAACATCGTACAAATTGAGATCAAAAATTTCACAATCGAAGAAATTTTCATTCAGCCAAGATTCAACGAATACAAAAATATCAAAATCTAAGAAAGAACTTTTCATTTATACCGTGGAACATTTAGTCCGAAGTCCAGATATATTTTGAAAATACAATTTTAATAACTTATTACTAGCGATGGAGTTAGCTGCAGAAGTAGTTCTTCTAAAAGTGGCTAAATTTTCTTGTCTGTAGGCTCGTCCCTTTGAAAAAATTTAAAAGGACGGACCTTAACATCAGCAGGCCAAACCGACGGTTTGAGAATTTGATCATATAATGATGGTGGAACCCCTAGCTTAAAATTAATTTTTTTTAAACTATGGATATCAGTATCCTTTTTTACAAGTTTGAAACATAAGATAAGATTTCTATCAATGTTAGAATTTTTAGCAACATAGGTGATAATATTGTCCTCAGTAACAGATGGTTTAAAGGACGCTAGATGTAACCACTTATTCGTAGCTACTACATCTAACTCGGTAGTCGCATTAAGACCAAAAACGACCTTCCGAGATCTTTTACTATTTAAACGCCTACGCCCTTGGATAGTTGTCCACGTATTTTGATTATTTGTACTATCATGTAGTATTGGAACAGAGCTTAAATTGCATAGCCCATTGAATTTTAATATCTTTTTAATATTTATTTTTAATTAAGTGCAAATTTCAAGTGACTACCAAATACCGTTGACTTTTGGCGATTTTTTTTTCTTACGGCGTTAAGCTTTTTCTTCCATATAGACAAATACGAGCTTGCACTCTGTTATTTAATAGGTAAAGATGAATATATACAAATAAACTTTCAGTGAAAATTATGAACATTGACGTCCAGTACGAAAGGAAAAATAAGAGTTGATGTGACAATTGAAGAAGCAATCATGGCCTGGGCTACTCGCGATGAGTTAGATTGCAAAAGAAATTCTGTGAATCTAACCCGAGCTTAAGCTAGCAAAAAACTCAATTTATTTATCTACTGAACCACACCATTCTTTACCAACTGAAATCGGCGGTCAAATTTCCTTCCCTACTGCATTTCACACCTAAAATACGAATGAGAATTGCAGCATTTTCTTGAGAGTTGCAGCCATCCTTGAAAAATAAAAATAACAAAGACACTGCATCTCTCATAATAAACTTTTCACTACCAACATTGTGACATTTACAACAATCATTAACATTAATGACCGTTAGCCGAACAGGAGAACCATTCACTAAATAAGTAGCAGTCAAGCGAGTGGCGACTTCATTATGCGCTCACCAAAGCACTTACGAGTAAATGACCAATTTGCTCAGCACAAGACAACCGGCAAATTGCTCGCGTGACGGCGCTGGCGGCGATTAACACTTGAAAGCCGCGTCATGAAAAGTGCAACAACAACATCCACTCCTACTCGCTGGAGGAAGCATAAGAAAAAGTTGCATTTCCTATGAAAACTGACTAACAAGATTGTCACTCACTTGGCAAACAATATTTCTAAACTCATTCAGTCACAGGCCATAAGCTCCTCCACGGCGCGTCGCATGTAGACTTTGAATGCCTCGCGGCAATTTCAAACACCCACACCAGTGCAGGTACACAGTCGCACATCGTTAGGAAGCAACAGGAATTTAGTAGATAGAAATAGCAGCGAAGGAGGGAAAGGGCCATATATTCCTACAGATATACCTAAGCATACAAATATGTAAACACGCCTATCTATCAGCAAATATTTACTTGCAAGTATTTACATAAAAATGCCATGAAGTGATCACAGGTTACTTGACGAAGTTAGATTTTTGATGCAGAAGTGCATTGGGAAATTATTTTTTCTAACCCACCAAACTTAATTGTAGATCTCTAATGAAAAACAACACCAAAAGCTGCACAAAGAAGTAATAAGTGGATCCAAAACTGGAGTCTCACTAAATTCTTCAGTCTTCGTCGAAGTCATTTACATATACGAGTCACCAAAGCCACCAGATCGAAATTTATTAGCTACCTTGACGGTGAGTCTTTACAATTCTGTTAGGAATTTGCTTTACTATTCTACAAGTTTGTGAATATATTGAAACCCCATTGAAATTTAAAAAAAGCGGGCCAAGAACCACCCAGAAAATGGTAACTCCTAAAATATTCAGGCTAAAAAACCCATTGTATTCAAAGCTCTGGAAGGTAAAAGAGTAGATGGTAAGATAAAGAAAGAGATAGAATAGAACAGAGCCAGAGGCAAAGACAAAGATAGCTTGTCTAGTGAGAATTTTTTCGATTCTTTGGCAAAGCTGAAAATATCCTCCAGTTTGAGAGAACGAATTTTACTCATTCACATAACATTGAAACCCAAAACTCGTAGCCACTATTTGCAAACGCTGAAGTAGTCAAACAAGAGGATACAACTTCGTCAACAATAGAATTTAATATTTTTGCGTCCCAATGCAAGAATTAGAAGTTAAAAAAGTCAGGTGTAATATGTGGTTATCGAGATTAAGTCCTCACTTGTCCTTAAGTGCATAGGGAAATTAAATTTACTAGAGGCGCACAAGCGCATCCGGTTCATTTGGATCCCAGGGCACGCGGAACTAAGTAGCGGGTGCATTGGCTTGAGAACCTGCGGCGTCGTTACTAATAGGACCCGAGCACTTCCTTGCCTTGGGACAACATACCATCAAGGAAAAGCTAAGAAGCGCAGAGTTAAAGCTACTAGATAAGAGCTGGCGCCAAACTGTGGGGCCACGACAAGCTAAGTTCTTATTAGGGGGCTATAGCAAAAATATATTTAAGCTGTTCATAAAACTATTTAAGGCTCGTTCCAACGACAGTAGATTCTACGTTATCGGGACGACCCGGATTTATATTCAGCCGAGGACTATCACTCTAGCAACATTGCCCGTATATAACAACAACAACTATCTGAGAATAAGGACAAGACACGATCAAGGAGAAGCTTAGGAGTGAAGAGCTAGGATTAAGGGAGGTTTGCTGGCACCAAACTATGGGGCTGCATCTTGTGAAATCCCTACTGGAAGGGTACAACCAAAAGAGGTTTAGTATACTCATAACCCTCCCCAAGGATAAACTGTGAATGCTCACGGAGAAAGTTGAGACATATTGGCCTTTACACCCATAAGAAAGGCACATACGCTCAGTTCAACCCAGCTCTATCCGGAGTTTAATAAGGGAACTGGGTCTGCATAAGGTACTGTGATGAGTAAAGAGCACAAAAGACCATGAGATCAAAGTGCAACCTCATAAAAAATCTAATCTAATCAAAAAATAAACTCAAAATTCTCACTGGCATTCTCATAGGTCATTACTGATTGCACAGCCATTTGTGTAGGCTCAGAATATGGTTCACCGACTTCTGTCGTTTTTGGCATCAATTCCCGGGCACTCCAATACATCTTCTTCTCGAATGCGGTACCCTAGTGAGTAGAAGGAATATGCACTGCGGCCTTGCTCAGTCACTAGAAAGGCACATATCTGCTTCATCTTAGGTTTATTGAGCGTCTGGGTTTAGATGAGATATTGTGATTAGTAGATGGCGCAAAATACCTTTAGGTCGAAACGCAAACCTCCTTTTAGTTTAATTGAATTCTAATATCTGTCAAAGCTGGTCCCATTAGTATCTAGGGTAGTTAGATTATGGAAAAGATTCCTACCTTCAAAGTTAGATAGAGCGTTCCAGTGCCATTATGGAAAGGTGTATTCTCTACCAACTATTCAGAGGACAATGAAGAAATATGTAGAAATAATGGTTTCTTCTGATTACCTTCCTTTTCCAAAGCTTAACTAAAAATCTCTGTGGTCAGAGATAAACTCTGTACAATACATAAGCTTCCCGATAGTTGCAGTGGTACTCAAGTCTACAGTCAGATTCAAAATCGATACTAAAAGGAAGAGCATTTGATTTTGTTGAAGCTGTGAAAAAGAAATCGGTACCCATTCTGAAGAAACTTCCAATAGAAGACTTCCAGCTGTGTTTTAAAAAATGAGGGACTTTCATGATTAGAATAGTGGTGTTAATTGAGAGTTAAACTAAGTAAAAGATCTTTGAAATCAAATTAGAATTTTTTACATCGTCAATCTCGTTACTTAATAGTCAGCACCGCTCGAGCTCCGATTAATTCATAAGTCATTTGAAGTCGACCGCAATTTTTGCATTTTTTGGCGGCCTAAGAAAATTTTTTTATTAATAACTGCATGCCTTTCTAAGCTTTGCGGTTTAGTGGGTATATACGCGCATATGTACCCAACCATATATATAGGTAAGTGTTTCAATAAGTTTTACTTATGTAAATGCACAACTCCTTCTAACGCTGCCTTCATTCCTGTTCTCTTTCCGCCATGAACTGCTAAGATACGGCAAACAGTTGACGCCACATTTTCTTCTCGCAGCGTGGGAGAAAGAGAAAGGTCGCAATTGCGAAAATATGCTAAATACTCGCTGCCTTGTTAAACGGTTATGACAGACATAACTACTTAGCTTGATGAAAGAAGGTGCCACGATGATAAAAACTGAGATGTCTTCTTAAATAAACTGCGACCGAAGTTACAGTGAGAGAAAGAAATAGTTTTGGAGGAAGTACAAAAATCTAAGAAAAATTAGTAGGAAAATTTTGCGGAACATTTTTTTTAATAAATGAAATATGCGCATAATTTAAAATTAGACTGAGGAAACTAGCTAGTAGCCTGCAATGGACTGAAGAACTCAAATAACTTGGGCTAACCATGTGAAATTTTTGCTCATCTAATTTTAATATTAATAAAATAAATCAACAAACAAACAGACAACAGAAAAAAAGCAAAAAACTGAATGTCAACATCACAAAAATACGCAACAAAAAAACATACACTCGTCCTAAAACTCCTCTCACGCCAGCATCTGCTGCATTTGAGAAGTTGGAGAGGAAACTAGGGGAGCAGAGAGACTAAATTATCGAGCAGCTGACAACGGTAGTGAGATGATCAGAAGAGAGAATTATGAAGTGGATTAGTGAGCTAATTTAAAGTTATCCATTGCAGCATTGCATTGCATTGACAAACGGGTAAGACATGCACTGAAGTTCTCAATCTTCGCAGTGCATCGGTTGCTGCCCAGACTCAACTTCAAAGGCAATAGATTAGCAGGTTTGCTATTTAGCTATGGTAAAAAAGAATTTATGAAGGGAACTTTTCACACACTCATCCAATCAGTCGTTGTTCAGATGGCAACGAAGTGTCGTTGGTTGATTTTTTTTGTATATCACCAACACAATCTCGGTTTTGTATAAAGACACTTCAAGTGATTCAATCAAATTCGCTCAGATCCAAATAACGGTCTGTTAAAGAGCTCACTCTTTTCAGTGATGTCGTATTCTGCAGATTTAAGGAAAAAGAAAAAAAAAATTGCATCAGCGTGCTCTGTCAGAGGGAAAATTTGTATGACTAACACAAAATGAAGAGCCCAAACTGGTGAGCAGCACAATTGAGAGTAACGGTTAAGTTTAGGGAATGATGTCAAACCAAATTAAGCAGAAATTATCTAAATAATTATGTCTTTCAATATCTAGAACGACCTTCCCGGTAATCCTGTATAAAAGCAATGAGTGGTATAAAAATGTCCAATTAGAAATCCAGCAGTGGAGAAGGATTTGGCGTGGCTTGGGGTGTCCAACTGGCGCCGGTTAGCAGAAGAAAGCAATGACTGGCGCACTTTGTTAAACTCAGCTAAAGAAGCAGAAGCAAGAAGTCTTTCACAGTTCAGTAAAAGCAAATCGTCTTCCGTTTAAGAAATATTTCATTTTAGAAAACAAATTTGATTTAGGTCGCAAAACAGAAGTCAAACTCATTTGAGTATCTTACAGTTTTTTTTTGTAGTGTAGTAAATCGCACAAAGAACTATCTGCCCATTAATTTCGTATGCAAATCTCTTAAAACGAACACTAAAAAAATTAAAACAAAAAATCATATAAAAAGTAGAGAAAAAATAAAAGCGTAATCATATGTACGCCTATTTTTCTAGCAGGGTGGGCCATTGATGTACCCAAATTTGCATGCATATCAACAATTGTTTGGTTAAGCAACACAATTTTCTATTATATTGAAATATCAATTAAAACAGACGAAAGGCAAATTAACCAAAGCAATAAAGAAGTGAATTTATGAGACTTAATATTCCCGCCTTTTCATGCAACTTGAAGCCTGAGGCAGTTGTGTATGGGCATTTAATTACTACAACAATTCGCACAGCTTGTGGCAGGGACGCCAACAAATGGCTACAATGACGTTTTAACACGCTTGATTGGCCAAAGTGGTATTAGTGCAAACCCATACATACACACATGCACGCATACTAAAATATAATATAAACACTTCCTAGAAAGCGCTTCAAAACATTCGCTTCGATTTTCGTCTGTCCATTTGATTTTAGTAACAATTTTAATTTTCACTCGAATTGATTGTAAATTAACACGCCCAGCGTCTGGAAGCGGCATGTGGCGGCCGGCTGCCTGTTTCGGCTGCTCGCGCTGATAGACCGCTGCTGGCAGTGCTGACATGTTCAAAATCAACCACTTCTGTATGAATCGTTCAAAATCATGTTTTACACGCGTATAGCTTACATACAGACATATGTATGTGTGCCAGCGCCCCTATGTGGCTCAGTTGTCGCTGCGATCAATCCCATCTTGTACGCGTACAACAAAAAGTAGCAATTGAAATTCGGCGTTTCTTCGGCGAAACGCATCGCGACGAATTGATTCGATTTGATTTGCATGCAAAGTCATTGAATGACTGGAAAAGACAAATCGTTTTTCGATTGCTTGGAACTTGATGACCCAGTTTAATTTACTTTATACGAGTCACATTTACGTGTAGTTCGCAGTCCGCACTTAAATGAGGCAATAATAGCCAGTCCGTTGTAAGTGACAAGTTTGAGATTCCATTGGAGGGCAAGCTGTTGATTGAATTTATAGATTGTCGATTTCATTGGAAAATCCCTAGGCGCCGAAGATAAAATAAAGAAAGAAAATCGAAAACGCTAATCGATATACGAAGTTCTGCGCTTGCTGGGAAGATTGGAAGGTTCTACAGCTGATATTCGTCTACGCCGCATTTTACTTGTAAGCTAAGAATGCGCTGAAATACTTAAAACTCCTGCAGTTTGACGTGGACTAAAATATAGGACGATGTATGAAGTTCATCCTACGGTCTAGATTAGAATTGGAATTTATTAAAAGAACTTGCAAAGCATTAGATGCCGGATATGAGTTTCAATCACAACTTCAATGTCTTCTTTCCTCAAAAGTCTCAAAAGAATAGTAACTTGCAAGATCCAAAGATAATAGGTTACAAGGTTTGGTCATATGTCAGAGCTTGGAAAAATTGTGAGAATAATTTCAGCCGTCCTCTCTCGAAGAACAAAATTCTTTAAGTCCCTCATCATGCCAGTCCTAACCTATGGCGCAGAATGAAGCGTCCCTTAGGGTGTTTGAGAGAAAGATTCTGCGCCTGATTTTTGGACTTTTGCACGTCGTCTACAGCGAATAACTCGGGGGATGGAATAATGAGCTGTACGAGCTTTACGACCGCATAGACATAGCGCAGCGAATAAAGATGCAGCGGCTACGTTGCTGGGTAATGCTCCCGAATTGATACAAACTCCCCGGCTCTAAAAGTATTCCATGCAGTACCAGCTTGTGGAAGCAGAGGAAGAGAAAGGCCTCCTCTGCGTTGGAAAGATCAGTAGGAGAAGGACTTGGCTTCACTTGGTGGGTCCAACTGGCGCCGGTTAGAACGAGAAAGAAATGACTGGCGCGCTTTGTTAAACTCGACCAAAATCGCGTAAGCGGTTATCGCGTCAATCAAGAAGAAGAAGAACTTCCGCTGTCACGTCAAACGGGATTCTCACGTATTCGCACACTCATCCCATCAGTCGTTGTTCATAGGGCCCTAATATTTTAAACCTAACGCAAATTTTGATGACTTGAGACGAGCGTGATGAGTGAGCATTAGATGGAAGATGCCAAAATAGCAAAATTTTGTAAGCAAAAATGAAAAGTTAGGTTAGGTTAATGCAAGCAGGGAAGAAAATTTGCAAGATGAATAGATAAAAAAGTGTCTCCCCCAGAAAGAAATGTAAAAAACTACATAACTGCTTTTTTTCAAGTTCAATGAAAAACGAGTGGAGAGGCCTCTACAGTTTTGTGTCAGCTCCGGAAGACAGATAGTTTTTGAGATGATTTTTCATGACAGAAGTGCAGAGCAGATTATGTCAATTTCAATGAAATCCGAGTGCGGAGACAATAGATTTATGTCAGCGTTTTGAGGCGCTATTCATGTGAGAAGGTAAGCACTGATTTTGCCGAGTTAAATGAATATGGAATGGAGAGTAGAGACCTAAAGTTTTACGCCATCTCCGGATGTCAGATGTTTTTTGAGATGTTTTCTCATAAAAGAAATGCGGAACTGATGCTGGCAAGTTCAATGAAAACCGAGTAAGGATACTCAGAGCTGTAATTACTCTCCAAACGGATGAATCAAGTGGGTAGACGTACGGTCTTATGCCATCTCCGGAAGTCACATGTTTTCTTAGACTCTTTTTCATGAAAGAAATGCAGAACTGATGCTGGCAAGATCAATGAAAACCGAGTGGAAAGATTTACAATTTTATGCCAACTCCGAATGGCAGATAGGTTTTCAGACACTTTTCGTGACAGAAGGGCAGAACTACTTCTACCTAGTTATAATCAAATCGAGTGGTGAGTGGAGATCTAAGGTCTTAAGGCTCTAGTTTTAAGCCACATTCGGATGACAGATGCTTTCTGACATGCTTTTTCATGACAGAATTTCACTTTTGGAGATTTTCCACACTTATTTTTTATCACATTGATATTTCCTGTCCACAGTGAGCTTTGAACGCGGCATCCGCCGAATGATAATCGCGGACAAACTCACTTAAATACCTAGACAAATCATCGTGCCACAGTCACATTGACGCGGATGCTGAGAATTTTTCTACCACAGGTATGTAAGCCACAATAGAATCCCTTGTGATACGACTAAGATAAAAAGTGCCTGCTCCTCTTTAAATTACCAACCAGTGCAGTTAACTAACTATTTTCAAGCGCCCATTTTTTTGCTTTCTCCCACATATTTAATGTTGGCTTTTCTTCGTTATGATTCTATGTGAATAGAAATAGATTCTACCGATAAGAATATGACCTGCATGTAACACTAAAGTTATAGAATTTTCTTTCTTATTTAATAGTGAATAGTTCTTGTGCGAAACTCTACTCTGACAAAAGGAAGAAATTCCTAATCAAAAGTGAGCTGCATGCCAACCCTCCTCCAAATCGCTGACAAACCTAGGTTAGGTTGGGTTAAGTTGAGTGGCTGTCACCCGGAACACATAGACCTGAATAGTACCATTGTGATACCACTGGAGCTCGTCCTTTACACTCCTGAGACTTCTCTGAACAAACCTGTGGATTTAGTAAATTTTGTTAATTTCGGCAACCCTATTGGTGCGGTCTCTTCAATGCTGTCGAGAGAGGTGAATCCGAGCGGGGAAAGCCTTTTTCTTTATAAAGCAATGCATGCACGCGCGAGGTATTCCACGGCTTCCTCTTCTTCAATAACTTGACAGCTTTGGCAAAAGTCATTATGAGGTACCCACGTCTATTTGCATGCCTTCCAATTAGAAAATGCCCTGTTGGTACCCCTATGATATTTCTCGTATCCCGTCTCCTAATATTTAGTAGCAATGTTTTGGCAGACGAGGCTACATTTTGGCGAAGTTTGCCAGCTTATTTGGCAAAAATGTGATTGCCTCCAACCTCCAACGAGCATTAGCAGCTATGACAAAGTTAAGGAAGCACCACCATTTCTTCCAAGTCCGCATATCCTTACGTTGCATATCAATTCGCTATAGCATTAATATAATTCCTCTCTCTCGTCTCTCTCCTTCAAGAAAAGACACCCCCCCGCCTCCTTCATCATCTATCAATTCTAGATTACAAGAATTTTTTCGCTCTCGCAAATCGCAACTTCAAAGCTCCACCACCGCCTCATTTATCAATATAATTGATGACACTTTAGTGGCGGCGAATATTAAAATCAACAAAATGCTTATCAAAGGCAAACATCTTAGCATAATTACTCAACAAGCCGCCAGAGCAACTCACCAAGCCTAATAGGCAACAGAACGCTCGACGCCGAAACAGGGAAGCTAAAGAATGCGCGCTCGTTTCATTAGGCGAGCCCTACTTCCTGGCGGCGGCTGGTCAAGCGACTAGTCAATGATGCAGCATTCCAGAGCAGCAATGAAGTACATCAACACGTAATTTATCTTGTGAAACTACCACCTAACCGGCAATATTGTAGGAATGTATGTACATATGTATGTAGATATATATAAATATATATGTATTGGCGTATGTGGCTAGGGAACTGCAGCTTTTAAGGCGTATGTGGCTCAAAATGGGCGAAGATTAATTCATTGCAGACGCAGATATGAGGCATAGCCACACATGACTTGAGTTCAAAGAGCTTACAGCGCGCGCGTACATACAGACATACATAAATACATACTTACATAGGTACGTGCGTGTATATATGTGTGCATGTATGTTCTGTATGGCCCCAGCCACATGTCAATGGCGCCCTGCAGGAATTTTCGCAATTGATTGTTTTGCTCTTTCTGCCAACGCAGCGGTCCTTGCGGGAATAGCAAAGCGCGCACTAATAGTTTCCCCGCTTTCGCTTTCAGTTTGACAGCATTTTATTATTACAAATATTTTTTTTTTATTTTCCGTTTTTTGCGCCACACTTTCGGACACTTCCCAAGTGCAATACTGATTTATGATTGTGTTGACCAGCTGTAAAAATTATTATGGCAATATATCAGCTTGTGTTGCAAGTATTTATGGCAAGTTAATGACCTTCCAGCAAAAGTAGCATGGCGTGGCGGGTGTGTGCAACTAAAAATCAAGCAAAAAAGTTGCTTAGTTGCGCACTAATTTACATAATAAATGGAAATTTATTATGACAACGCCGCGACAGTAAAAAAAGCACAAAATGCAAGCAGCAAAAAAAGCGCAACGCGCATATGCAAATAAAATTACGTCGTTTGCAACATTTGTTACATCACCACCAGAAAAAAATAAAAATAAAAAAACAAAAAACAAAATAAAATGCATTTCTTCGCACCGACATTGCGTGCAACACGCGCAATACCCAGCGCCGACATTTGTTGCATGAATGTCGCAAATATGTAAATACATGTGTTCTAGTGTACTTGCAACAAGGAAGACAAGTCGCATTCCGCACATTTGTATGCGCAATGCCATTTGTTGCAACATTTGCAATTGTTGTTGTTGTTGTTGCTCTTGTTATTGCTGCCGCGTTCAAATCAATTTCGTGGCACTTGTGGCAATTGCAAACAGATGGACAGACAGCTAGGCCAACAAATGAATCTGAACTCATCGGTTGGAAAGTGTCGATCGCTAACGATCAGTCAGTCAACGACAAGTTAGTCAGTTAGTCCGTCAGCCAGCCTTTCGTACACTCAAGCGCTCAGTTGGTTGGAAGCGGTCAGTAGTTGCGATTTTTTATATTTTTCCCTGTCTCTTACTTTGCGTCAATAAGCGCAATGCTGGAGCAGTGCGCTGTTCTGTGTACTGATCACGCCTTGCTGCTCTACCGCCTCAAATAGTTCCTGGTTAGGGCAGATTTCGCTCATTCCCCCGCCTGCCCAACTACCCATTCTGGGTCTCGAACTTTCGTACCCTCAATTGCACTTTCTTTCGTGCGCTGCTTATTTTACTATTTCTTTGGAATTCCTCAGCGCACTACTAACACAGTGTACTAGTGATGGGGCAAGCAAACAAGAAAAAATAAAAAAAAATTATTGCCTATGTGTCAATTATAATTTGCGTGCAATCAATAGAACTCTCACTTGCATATTTAGTAACAGAGTTTTTTTGTTGTTTTTGTAATTTTACTTTATTTAGTTTTGATCGACGCCAGCAGTGAATGACTGCTTTTGAACTTGAAAGACCTCTCTTCCACCAACCCACTGGCATAGAGAGACTGCGGCACTCCCCATTTTTGCTCGCCACTTGGCAAACCAATTTCGGTTAGTATTTTAAGCAAATTCTATGTTTGTTTGGTTTTTTTTTTGTGTTCCACGCACACACATTGATCGTTCAATTTGGATTGGCAGCGCTGATTGATCGCAAAATTTTCCTGACTTTCTCTGTCACATTGTGACATAAAATTTACATGCCACATTGGACCACACCACAAAATCGTCAATTAAAATTTTCTGTATTCAACGTCAAAATGCAAAATAACATCGTTGACGCGTTGAAGCGCTGTTTGAGCAAGCCTGCAAGTGCCGGTGTGTGCGTGTGTGTGTGTATGGATTTGAGGCAAGTGATCGTGGCACAAGTGCAAGATCAATACATTTTGATGGGCGCTACTGGCAGCTAAAGCATTATTGGCAATAGCGCTGTCGCCCACAAGTTGTTGTTGCTATTATTATTTCTGTTACTGTGGTTGTTGTTGTTGCTACTATTATTTCTGTTTCTGTTGTTGTTGTTGTTTTTACTCTTATTGTTGTTATTTGTTGTTTTTGTTGTTGTTGGTAAATGTCACTTAATGTTGCTATTTTGTTTTCATTGCAATTGTTTACAAATTAATTGCTGTTGTTGCTACTGTTGCCGCCACTGCCAGTAGTTGGCCTGTTGTTGGCGTTCAATAAAAATAAACTGTCTGCTATCCATCAACTGATAAAGACTAACAAAATGCAAATAACAATAATAAATAACTGTGTTCCACTTGCTAGCTGTTGCTGATCGCTCACGCTCGCCCGCGCTTTCTTCTTCTTCTTAAACTCTCCCGCTTCCTCTTCTTCTTCTGCCGCTGCTGCTGCTTGCTCTATGTACGCCTTAAATTCATGCTGTCATTTGCGTATCGGCAACATTTTGTTGTTCACTCATTTAATCTGTACAAATTTTGCTTGGCTTTTCTCTTTTATTTCGTTTACTTTATTTTTTATATTTTTTCAAATATTTTTTTATGAATTTCGCTCGCGGCCTTTGCTTATCGTGTTGTGGCTGAAGTTTATCTATTGGTTGTATCTTTAATTGCTTTATTAGTGCTGCATGCTGCTGAATTGCAATTTTGTTTGTGTTTTTGTTTTTGATTTTTTGTTTTTTTGTTGATATTTTTGCATGACTAGGCGCCAAAATCGAGATTTCGCATTGTTGCTACACTCATCATGTGATACTCACCACTCGTATAACCAGAAGCACTTTACCAGCAATTGTTAATTTGTATTATTCCTTTATTCTGGTGGTGAAATCAAACAAAATTTGTTATTTCAATGCCGATTCGTTATTTGTATTCATTTGTTCTATTCGCATTTATGTATTTTCATACCCTTAGGGCATCTTAGGGTTACTTGTTCCCTCCAAGTGGGAATAAAAAGCTTTTTGCAAAGAATAGCACTGTACTTTTTTTGTTTTTTGCTTCTGCTTTTTTATAAGCTAATTACAAATAATAGCCCTTAGAGCTATTTTGCTCATCATGCAATCATTTTGAATTTCTCATGTGCCAGTAATTAGGCTAAACACGAAAATCATTTATTTGAATGGGCACCGTTTCGAGATGTAAATTTTCGATTTTTCTTTTATCAGAGATATAGAGAAGTTGTTGTGTATATCTCAAGCTCTAATTTGATCAAATAAGTTTGAAAATGGAAGGCAACGAAGCCTTAACTTATCAAGGTGGCACAAAATGAATCACCCTATCGGAATATTTATAATTTTTGCCGTCAAATTTTACACTTATCAACTAGACAGCTGCAGTATACAAACAGCCTAGCAACAGAGCGCGTAAAGGTCAAAATAAAGATATCAATCACACAAAACCATTTTGTTATTTAGTAAAAAAACAGAAACAAAAAAATAGGCTGATGGGCTTGGCTACTAGTGACTTTCTTAATGTCATATTTATTTCATATTCACATTTATATTTTTATTTATTTTTATATGAAAATAAATTAATGAAATAAAATAGGATTATATTTCTAATAAATAAAAAAATATTTAGTAAGCAAGTTATTCAAAAATGAAGTTGGATGATTAATTTTGCGCCACCTTGTATAATAGATGTTAAAAAATTTTAAATGAATAAACTTACGCGTAAAATTTAAGCAATCGATTGGAATTCTTATTGAACTTACCTGAAAAAAAGAAAAAAGGTTCATTAGTATCTATGATATAAAATTTTTGAAATCGAAACAGTTAAATTTTTAAATTGCACTTAACACAGAGAAGATCGTCGAGGAAAGTTAAAAAAAATTTTCTTCAATAGAAAAGTAAAACATTTTTTTGCACTCCTTTTTATTTAAATATTTAAAAAAAAATTTATTTAATATATTTAAAAAAAGTTCTTAAAATCGTCAAACGAAGCCACTAATAATAAAAAAAAAAATTATTTATTAACTTAAAAAAAAAATGTCTTCAAATCGTCGAAGGAAAAGTTAAAAAAACAAATAAGCAAAAAAATGTTTTGGCTTAAAATCGGCGAAGGAAGTCATTTGAAAAATAAAACAAATTTTTAAATAAAAAAACCTTAAAAAACATATTTTTCTAATGACTTCCTTGGAAGATTTTAGAAAGTTTTTTTAAACAAAAGAAAGTAAAAAAAAATATATATTTTATTTATTTCTAATGACTTTCTTCAACGATTTTAAGAAATTTTAGTTTTAATGAAGAAGGTTAAAAAACAATTTTTTTTATCTTTCTAGTGGCTTCCTTTAACGATTTTAAAAATCTGTTTTTAAATGAAAAAAGACATTTTGAATTATAAATGATGCTTAAAAAAATTGTTAAAATAAAAACAGGAAACATTTCTTTTAATGACTTCCTTCGACGATTTTAAGAAATTTTTGTAAATAAAAAACAAAACATTTTTACTTATAAATTATACTTTAAAAAATTTGTTTAAAATAAAAAAAGTAAAAAAAAAACAATTCGACTTATAAATAATACTTTAAAGAAATGTATATTAAAAAAGAAAACCATTTTTTTTTAATTTTTTTGTAATAAGTTCCTTCGACGATTTTAAGAAATTATTTTAAATAAAAAAAGGTAAAAGACATTTTTTTTTAATTTTCTAGTGTCTTCGTTTGACGATTTTAAGAAATTATTTAAAATCAAAAAAATATAAAATTACAACTTATACTTTAAAAAAGTCTTTGAAATAAAAACAGGAAACATATTTTTTTAATGACGACGATTTTAAGAAATTATCTTAAATAAAAAAAGGTTAAATACTTTTTTTTTAATTTTCTAGTGCCTTCGTTTGTCGACTTTAACTAACTTTTTTAAATGAAAAAAAAAAACATTTTTACTTATAAATTATACTTCAAAAGTTTTTAAAATAAAAACAGTAAACAACTTCTTTTTTCTAATGACTCCTTTTGACGAATTTAAGAAATTGGTTTAAAATTAAAAAGGAAAATAATTTAACTAATAAATTAAACTTGAAAAAAAATTATATAAAAAAAGTAAACAATTTTTTTGTAATAACTTCCTTCGACGATTTTAAGAAATATTTTTAAAATAAAATCAGGTAAAATTATTTTTTTATTGTGCTAATGAAGAAAAAGGTATTTTATTTAAAATAGTCAAACAAGAATCTACTACTTTATTTATCATACATATCAGAAAAAATCTAAATACTAAATTCTCTGCGTGCCTTCAACAGCAAAAGGCGGCAATCTAGCAACTAGAAGCTTAGCGCTTTCTCAAATATTCTATACATTACGTGTTGAGTGTAACGAGAATCTGAAGATATTCTTTACTTAATTCTAAGCTGTAAAGACAATCTCGATTGCAAAATTCGATGCGTTGACACTTCATAAGAGTATCAGTTTCATTTCAACTTCTTGCAGACAAATTAGCAGAAGGTGCTGATACTCACCAAAGGATGCTGGTTTGGGTATTTATTATAAAGGGTGAATTGTTGGCTGGCTTTTCTCTAAATTAGAAGTTATTGTGGCATTTATAACTATTTCGTGCTCGACAATTTTTTTTATTTTTGCCATTAAAAGCTTCTTAGTAGGGTCCCTATGCCTTTTCTAGTTCTGTTATTTTTAGAAGAAAGTCTGAAGAGATGTTTAGAAAAATGGCAATAAAAATTTTTTTCCGAAATTTTTTATAAAAAAAATTTTTTTTTCTCCAAAACCAATTTTTTTGAAAAATAGCAATACAAATTTTTGTCCCAAAAGCTTTGGAAAAAAAATTTATTTTTTCCCAAAAAAAAATTCTATTGCCATTTATTTAAAACAAAATGGTATATAGTTTTTCAAAGTGAAATTTCTTCGCTTATTTCTAAAATTTCTATAACCTTTTTTTTAAATACTTGGGGAAAAATATATTATTAAAAATTTATTTTCGTTTGGAAAAAAATAAAATATTTTGGAAAAAAATTAAATTTTTTTTCAGAACCGCTTTGAAGAAAATTTTTTGGGAATAATTTAATTTTTATCTCTATTATTTATTTATTTATTTATAATTTTTTTTTCAGAGGTGCTTTTTTCGGGAAAAACCACATTCTTTTTTAGAAATGGCAAAAAAAAATTTTTTTCCATAAGTTTTGAAGAAAAAAATTAAATTTTTTTCCAAAACTAATTTTTTTCAAAAATGACAATAAATTTTTTTTTCGCATAAGTTATAAAAATATATTTATTTTTTCCCAAAAAAAAACAATTTTACTGCCATTTTTGAGAAAACTTGGTACATAGTTTTTCAAAGTGAAATATCTTCGGCTATTTCTAAAATTTCTATAAATCTTTTTTTAAATATTTGGGGAAAAATATATTATTTAAAATTTTTTTTTTAGAAAAAAATTAATTTTTCTATTTAAAATTTTTTTTTGGAAAAAAATTTAATTTTATGGCCATTTTTGGAAAAAAAATTTGTATGGCCAGTTTTGAAAAAAATTTTTTGGTGAAAATCTAATTTTTATCTTTAAATTTTTTTCCGGAAGTTTGTTTTGGGAAAAAATTAAATTTTTTCCAGAAATAGCAATACAAATTTTTTTCCCCGAAGTTTTGAAGAAGAAAATTAAATTTTTTCCCAAAACTAATTTTTTCAAATTTATTCGCTCAATTGCGTAACAGGCGGTTCTAGAGTGGCTGCTTGAACTCCATAAAGCTGTGATATGGCACCGCTAGCCTACTTTTCTAGGCTGCCGGTAAAGACTTTTGTTTGGTTAACAGTCCCGTAACAATTCGGATACTGAGGGATTTCAGGTACTCACTGAAATATAAACCATCGGGAATGTGCTGCAAAATAGGATTGACTGAAGCGACCACAGCACGGCCAGCCGAGACAGGCACTGGAATTAAAGTTGGAGTAAGGATCGATTTTTTTTACATACATATGTAGTAGCATAAAAATCAGCTTATGACCCACCCTTTGCAAGGAGAATGGAAAAATATCACCAAGTGCCAAGTAACCCACAATCGACATCAGACCAATCTTAAGCTATCGCGTCTTGGCACATCACTTCGCCACTTCAATTTAAAGCCAGTTCTACCACCGTTCAATACTCGTAGTTCAGTGTCCAAAGATTTAATCTGATTTATAATTATTATTTGTATCGCAGCTAAAAGCGCACACCGAACGCACAAATAAATAAGCTTAAAGTGATGATTATACGGTGATAATGTGCAGCATTTAAGATGCGCCAGACTTGTTGTGGCACTATGGCGCATTGTTGTATGGGATAAATTTAAGTAAAGGAGGTGCTTTAAAACGCAGAAAACAATCACAGTCAGTTGAAAAGTTGGAGTGAGAATGAGAAATTGAAGACAGGCGAAAGACGATCTGTACCAGCGCGCGCGCAGACATTTCAGCGCATTTGTTTATTTGTATGCAAATGTAAAGCAATTTAGCGATGGTGTTAAACAACAAGATACCTTTACACGATCAGACAAGCGTAAAGGTGCGGTATGCAACAAGTTGTGCAGCGCGTTGCGACGCGTCAATGAAGCAAAAGTAGCAAAAGGGCAACGAAATCGAATGCATCAAGTGGTGCAGCGGCCGCTTACGAGTAGCATTTCCATTTCTTTGTTGCTTTCATTGTAGGTCGCATTCATTTGAAAGGGTTTAACAGCGTACATATGTATGCAAGTGATGGCTGGCGCGACGGTTCACTGCACGACTACTGCTGCTGTCGGATTTTGACCCAAAAGCGCGTGCGCAACGCAACGCCGGGACCACCGACTGTGTGTGGCGCTGTGCCTGGCGAAAATATAAAGGATTAAAAATTGGTGCAGCATGCAAATATTGAGCAGATATCGGATGATAAAAAAGGCGTAGTAGAAACAATGAACTGGCGCACGTTGAAACGAGGTGGTAGGGGCTGCTGATGAAGAGCAACAATAGCAGAAGCTGTGCAAATTATAAAAAATCGTTTACAAGTCTGCGAAAAAGTGAAACTTCTAGCAGCTACGAGTAAAAAAAATACAAAAATACAAAAATAAGTTTCGTCTTTAATCATTGACAAGCATAATTACTCGCCTTGTTTGCCGCCTATGTAAGCCCAGTAGGATGCCTGCTTGATGTGAAGGCAATTTAACACACCTACTGCGCATTTGCAAGTGGCATTCCCCACCATTGTGAAACGTTAATACGATAAATTGTTTTCGACTAATTTAAATGGATCGCATGACAGCGCCTATGCGCGTCTAGTGCACAGGCGAGACAGGCAGACAGTGAGACAGATAGCAAAGTAATCAAGGCTTTATGGTACTGAAAGGGCGAGGGGTGTGATGTATGTTATACAGACAGGCGTGGCGCTGATTGGTTCTTCTTCAGTTCGTTTCATGTCACGCAGTCTCGGGCCAACAGGAGCAGCTTCCTTGGAGCTCATCAATTAACACGAAGCGCAGGAAAGGAAGAGTAACAAGCAAAAGAAAACACAAATCAGAAGTAATTTTTGCTTTTTCTTGTTATGAATTGAATACTGAAATGGAAAAGCATTTCCAGCAGCTGAACGAAGCAGGTAGCTGAACCATGGA
The DNA here is from genome assembly GCA_037575425.1 of Anastrepha fraterculus. Lineage (NCBI taxonomy): Eukaryota > Metazoa > Arthropoda > Insecta > Diptera > Tephritidae > Anastrepha > Anastrepha fraterculus. The sequence continues at coordinate 16,419 of JAYXIM010050123.1, read as the reverse complement.
AATAAAGGGGGAAAATTAAAAGTGAATTTTCGAAAGAGTAAAATAAGCAGTGGGAGTGCTTACAGTTAAAGTAAATGTAATAAAAAGAAAATTAAAAACATAAATTAATTTTAAACAGTTTTCCAAGAAGTGAGGAGGCACTCTTAAACGTCTGTGATAAACGTAGGATTCCCAAACTATATGAATGGACAAGTAAAAAACAGGGCGAAACAGATTTTGACTAATCCAGATTCTGACATGGTGGTTTTCTTGCGTACCTCCAGCGTTTTAATCTAGCGCAGATAATTCCACCTGCCCGGAATGCCACAGCGAACATGAGAGTGCAGAAAACGTGACTTTTCACTGCGCCAGCAGATTTTACGGTGAGCGCTCCGAGCTCGGCGTCTTTTCCACACCAGATAACCTGGTAACGCAAATGATGAGCTCGAAAGATGAATGGGAAGCAATAAAATAGTTTGCAGGAAGAATTGTAATAAAACTTCGTAACATACAAGTGGAGCGTGAAGCGGAAGCAAGACGAATACGACCGAGCTAGGACAGCCAACAGAGGCGTCATCCAAAGAAGCCGATCTCATGTGGGGATGACTGCATTTACGAACAGGCAACAAGCACGAGTGCCTGAGATAAGCTTAAAAACGACAAGTCGATATCGAGCAACAATATTGCAACTTTTCAATGCCTCTCACAAAGTAATGGAGACTATTGTTGGCGTATAACCCCCATACGCAATTAGGAGGGGAACCTGGGCGCAAGTACATGGATCCACCTTGCTGAAATATTTTTCACTGAAGTGACGGCGCCTTTATTGATGCTTCTGACATTTCCGGTTTTAACCTCGCCTGCGAAAAAAGGTGCTACATGGAATGCAGATGGATAATAGAGCGTACCTCAACCGAATTCGGGGGTTAAAAGGCAAATCTCCCAGGAGGAGGACATTTCAGTCGAAAAGAAGTCCAGGATAGGTGGCGGCCTGACTCAGCGTTCAGCGAAGTCGCACTGGCCATGCTGTGAAAATGCCGGATGGCATTATGGAACGTACAAACGGATAGTTTGTGTCGACAAAAGGCGGTTGTGGCCGTAATGGGAGAGATGTTAAGTAACCCGCGCTAGAGGTGGTGCACAAGAAGAATCTACCTGTGCGTTCACGAGCACATGTCTGACTCTCTTCTGAACCGTCCACTTCAGAGGTGATGGAGGAAATGCTTCGTTACTGCAACCTGAAACTTCCCACACACAACCGCAAGGTGGTTAAGGTGGAGAAAACTGAGTCGCACTATCGGCTTGCGGTGATTCTGTTGAATGCAAGGGGAGTCATCACCTATGGTTTCGAAAAGGTAGTCCTCAAAATCTACCAAACCGATGCCAGAGACTAAACCCTGCACATGTGGATATGGTGGCAGAAGATAAGCCCACAGTAGAGGAGGCTCTTGTGGGCATGGATATACAAGTAGAATCCATCACGTCGTACACTGGCAGTATTGGCGGCATTCCTCCAGCGCTGGAGTCCGTCATCAGCATCGGAGCACTGTTCGACAGGGCGGAGAAGGAGAGTCCCTTAGTTTCGGAGAGCGAGGACACCGTCTTTGCAGGGCTGATAAATCTTCAGCATTCTAAGGCGGTGCCCGCCAACATATTAATTTAACTTCAGCAAGATGGAGCTCATATAGTTTTGATCAAGAACCCGTGGCTGAGCAGTTGCGGTAATTCTGGGACTAGGACGAAAAGCCACAAACTGATGGCGCATGGCGGTTCATCACGAAGGAACTTAATGCATTTATTTTGCCTAATCATCACTTAAAGCATTGTGACTGTTTGTTTGAAGGATTCCACTGCAATTATAAGGAGTATGTCCTTTCTCTGACCATCGCAGCTGCCACTAAAGTGGATGAATCTCTTGTCTTCTTACCGAATTTCTTTCATAACTCTTTTCAGGTACCAAATCATTCGTTTTATCCGCAGTTATAAACTGCAATCTTTCCATTTTTATTTGTTTCTTCAAAATCAAGAGTCAAGCGGATTCTTTTAAACTCTACTTGGCTTTCATAAGTACAAAATTTCGTTATTAAAAATTATTTTACTTGAAAAATTATTAATTAAGGCAGGCCGAAATAAAGACTTCACAAGTCGAATCAACTTTTATTTAAACTTTTGCCGATGGCCTTCCATTCCTTTGCGTAACTCTGCATATTTCTACTTGTCCCTCAATGTATTGTTATATTTGCTGTTTATCACTCGCAAGTAGTTCACATTTTTCCCATGAATCCAGCTAAGTATGCAAGATTCGTACTACTTACTTAAGTAGCCGCCGAGTCAGGTGCGAAAATTTCCCACTCACGTTTCTGCGCAGTGACGCCGGGTTGCTAATACACGTGCAAGACCAGCAAAAGGAAAGAAAAATTTAGAGGTTCGAGGTTCTCAGCATTTAAAAGCAAATCCGCCGCTCGCTGAGAACGCAAACCAAATGGAATACTTGCATGTGTGTATGTGTGTGTGTGTGCAGCAAAAAGTGCACAAGTCAAGAACGCATTAAAATTTGTAGCAAGTGTGAGAGCCAGCGTGGTAAATAAACTGCGCGCGGAATTTGAAGCAAAAAAAAAAACAGAAAATATTAAATGTACAAAACAGCAACAACATGAGCTGTTAGTTAAAGTATGAAAAATTACACCCACTTGATTTGTGGCGGCTTTTGGCTAGCGACTGCGAATCCGTAGTAAATTAAATACACCACCACTCATATGAAGATTTATACACTTCTCCAGTGGAATCCCAGTTTGCCTTAGCCACTTTTCAACGGATATCACTTTTGTGGCACGATTTGGTCGTACCACATACACTCAGCAACATGGCTGGCTGTGCAGTCGACAAGCAAATTCTATTTGAATTCTATAAATTTCACAATTTTGCCGTTTTGTGGATTCACCTCGAAAATTCCGGCGGCTTTGATTTGGCGAATTCGAGCCGCCATCACGTAGGCATAAATAAATAATGCGTGCAACGCAATTTGACTGCCGTAAATGAAATGAAATTGAAATCGTTAGTTGCAACTTGCTATCTACATACATGTGTGTGTGTGTGTACATACATACATACAAGTGCACAGTATTGTTGGCCATTCTATTTGTGCTGCTTAGTGGCGCAAAAAGGATCTGCAATGCATGCCATTAATGGCCAACTGCACTCATTTCGCGTTATCGCTTCGCTGAAAATCAGCAGCGGCGGAGGCGAGATGGCGAATGAGTGCAATAAGTCAGCAGCGAAGTGGCACTGCACTGCGCCTGTGACTACGTGCCGCCAACCACCATCCGCTTTCCACCTTCCGCCAGCCGTTCGCCGCCTTCAGCGCACTGTGATTAATCTTTCTATTAGCCTCGTTATGAGTGGCTGTTGATATGGCCGATGCGAGTGCGCATTGTTGGCTTAGAATAAAGGCGAAAAACGGGGCAATAAAGCTGCGCACTTCTTCTGCAAGGCAGCCGCATGCGCACAACTACACTAATCGACGTGCATATCAACGGCATCGCCGCAAGCGCCTGTTTGCACGCTCCCCTACAGATGCTTATCGCCGTGCTGCCGTTCGCCGGCTATTGCGTCTAGGCGCTTCATGGCGTTTACTCGCTAGGATTCTGAACTTAAAATTAACGTTTTTTATTTGTTTATTTTTTTGTTTTTGGAATTTTTATTGCTCTGCATATTGTGCTAGTCATGCTCGCGCGTCTCTAGTCCGGGTAGTTGCGCGCTAATGTACTCACGTGATTATTTATAATCTATGCAATTTATATGGCCTTTTGTTTTCTTTTCTTCTTTGCACTCGTGCAACGTGCAAGGCACGTAATAAAGTTGCTCTGCGCACGCGCGTTTGCTTTGCCTGCTGTCTGCATACCAATGAATGCCACAGTCACATCCTTCGTAGCAGCCTCCTGCTACCCTACAAACTAACAGCTGGGAATTAGCTGCAACACTGTCTAGCCATTTAAATGAATTCATAGTCAACTAACCGAGTTTTCACATCTTCAGTTGCTCAGCGGAAGGTTATTTTAAAGTCTCTATAAAGTTTCGCTGTTTGTTTTCTTTTTATTGTGTGAGTTTGTTTGTTTTACCTTTTTCGCTGTGTCGTTGGTAGTTTGATTTGTTGCTCGGCTTGATTTGGCTGCGATAGCAGATGTTAATGATTTAAAAGGGCTCTGGCGATCGGCAGTGGCAGACAAGATGAATGAGATTATTTCAGCAAGCGCTGACGTATTTGATTAAGACGTCACGTTCCAAATCAGGATTCAAGTGAGAGAAGGAAGTGAGATAAGAAAAAAAAAAAATTAAGCAGCAGAGAAGCAGTCAGTGGAAATTGTGGCTATTTTCTAGCTTACTTTGCATGCAACTTTGTTATTTGCGGCTTTTCCCTGCTGGTATTATTTTTGGCTTAAATGGTTTCACAAGCATTGAATTAGATTCCAACGAGCCTATCGGTGACCATTCACTTCACTAAGTCATATACATAATGCACGTAGGGTGAAAAAAGATTTATTCGAGAAACGAAACAAAAAATTTTCTGAAAACTGGAGTTAAAATTTTCTATTGATTATCGCTTCCTAATAAGAAATAAAGAAGCACTTTTCCAGAAGACATGAAAATAGGTGCTTGCATATATGGAGAGATTCAAAGTTGCTCGTGAATACTATTTACAAGGTGGCGCAATATTAGTCATCCAAATTCGGTTGACTTTTTTGCGAAATAAAAAATGTGGGTTTGTGCGATGGAAATTTTTATCTGGGCATTTACGCACTCCATCGCACAATTTCGCTTATTGACGTAGCCATTAAGCCAAAAATGCGTCTCATCGCTGAACGAAATTCGTGTCGCAAAAGGCGGATCTTCGGCGAGTTTTTCCAGAGCCCAACGATTGAAATTATGATACTTTGCATCAAATCTTGCTCTAGCTGTATTTCATACGCTTTCAAACCAAGATCTTTGCTTAAAATCGTCCAAGTAGTGCCATCAGTTAAGTCAAGTTGTTGAGATCGATGCCGAATTGATTCTTCAGGGTCGCGGCAAAACTTTCATTTCACAGCCGCAATATCCCCTCCCCTTCGGGCTGTACGTGGTCTAATGGGTCGAGTATCATCCAATAATGTTAAATTATTTTGCACTTTGCCGATGGTTTGCCGAATAGTGCGTTCGGTAATTCAGTTATGTGCACCATAAGTTGACCTGAGCGCGCGATGAAAACTTTTCACACTTTTTGTAAACGTTATTGAGGCGTAAGTCATTCCATGATGAAATTTCAATGAATACTGAAAAAATTGTGTATGGGAATAAGTTTCCGTCCTTTCTTAGCCAAATTTAAACAATTAAATAATGCATGATATTATGCGAAGTGTGTGCGATTGGAAGCTACAACTTTACTCCATCTTCCAGGCAGCATTCCTCTGACGAAAAATTCGAGTTCTTTTGACCTGATCCATTTATTGAGCCAGTTTGAGATGCTCTCGTAAGAAGTGAAGCGCTCTCCAATAAGGCCGTCCCGCATTGATTGGAACAGATGGTAATCCGAAGATGCAACGTCTGGGGAATACGACGGGTGGAACAAGATTTTCCAATTCAGTCCCTCTAAATATTTCTGGAGCGATTTAGCAATGTGTGGCCTGGCGTTGTCATGCAGCAAAATCAATTTGTTATGCATACCGTCCCATTCCCGCCGCTTCTCTTTGAGAGCTCGATTCAAACGCATCAGCTGTTCTTTTCTTTAAGGGGAGAAACTAGTCTAGACTGACCGAAAAATCGAATTTTTTTTATTGCATAAATTGTTAGTATAACTACTCAAGAAAATGTGGTGAAATATTTTAAAGCGAAATTCCCGATTCTATGTTCACTTAAGTGACCGCCCGTCGATTCGGCACCATAACGCTCAACTGGTGGGCACTCTAGCTCAAAAAGTTCTCGGCCAATCGTTATGCATTTTTTTCGGAGAAAAATACCAAAATTTTGGCTTCCTAAACCGGTTTCTCCTCTTAAAAGATAATAATGAAGTATGACTTCTCCCAAATGCTGTTTTTTTCGGTACGAACGTAAACATTTTTGACGCCAGATAAGAAAGGATCTTTACGCTTCAAAAGTATGTCAACTACTCCGATCAATCACCAGTATATTACTAGAGCGAACACAAAAATAATATCAGCAGCGACACCTCTTTTACGAGGGCGGAAACGTATTCATATACCAATACTTTGACAGTAGTCACGAGTGATCTGTCATGGAAAAAGTATCTCCAACCTGATCATCCTTTATAAGGCTTAACACACTTTTCCTTATCATGGCGCCAGCTGAGATGATTTAGCTCACAATGTGCTCCTTCTAGCATCACCTTCTCTACGCCACCTTGTATTGTATATTATGGGCAATGTGTAAGTTTTAATTCTGATATGAAACTAAAAAATCATTCAATAGAAAAATTTTAAAAGAAAATGCTTTTGTTGTGTTTAAACAAATTTAAGTTATATCAATTTTAAAAAGAACCGAAGATATTTCACTTTAAAAAACATGATAACAAATAAAAAAATTTCGAAATTATTATTTCTTTCAAAAATTTTCAGCCTCCAAATATTATATGTGAAATTTTTAGAAAAAATCGAAGTCGATGTCCAAAATACTAGCATCACTTGACATGGAATCGCTCAAATATGAAAAATGATTGAGTGGTGTATCGTGTAAAAGCATCATTAAGCTAATACCCATAACTAACAGGTGGAGGTTTGGATATTTGTCGCCTCTTACGACAGGCATCCATTACCGCAGGCAACTTCTAATCCCTTAACCCGCTGGAGGTTAAAAATCTGAGCTGTTCTACGCTTCTGGCTAAGCGCTCTCTAATTACTCCCATTGTCATTATTTATTGCAAAATACTGCAAAATATTTTCGCACACCAAACATTCGTTCAAATTGGTTGTTAAGCACTTTTAAGTACACCCCCATATGACTCTTATTGGCTTCTGTGCTAATTTGATTGATCGCATAAATTAGCATTCGGTGCGCAAACAGTTTTTCATGCACAGTTGTGTATCTACTTCACTTTTTTTATATTTGTTACAGAGGCATATCCGTTTATTTATTTATCTAATTTTTGAGCAGCACTGTGCTTTTATTTATGGTTGTGGTACTTGGAAATCTCGCAAAAATATTAAATTGTGAATACTTGAAATAGTTATTCATAGGAATTGTTGGAATATAAAAACAACAGGGGCTTACAAACTCGAGTTTCTTTTTTTACATTGAAAGTAAAAATATATTTTGATAAATGATATTTTCTAAATTTTTCACCTCTACAGATGTTGATTTTTTTGATGCAATTTGATGTTGAGTTTGAAGGACATTAAGTCGTAATTGAGGCTCTATATCCGGAGTTGGCACCTCTAAATGTTATTTTCCAATGCTTCAGTTGTTTCTGATTGGCTCACGTAAACTTCACCTTTGATCTGGTAGGACAGAGAAAATTCCTAAGGCGTTAAATGGAGCGATCTTAGCTGCCAAAATGTTGGAGAGTGACATCAATTTTTGTTTATTTTTTCATCAACATGAAACATAATTATGAATAATTCATATTAGGGTGGTTAAGTTTCAAGGGCCGGTGTTGAAATTGAATAAAATACAATTTTTTTAGGAAGTTATTGTCATTTCTCTCTATTATGATAATATTGGTATGGCTCAATTATATATTGAACAAAATATCGGTCAAATAACGACGCAGCCTCGGCGGTACACCCTCATCCGATGGTCAACATTTTCGATGACGCTTAGGCGTAATTGAGGTTCTATGCGGTTAATGTGCGGAATTATCTCATCCTTTAGCTCTTAAGTTGTTGCTGACTTATCGACGTACACCTTTCTTTCAAATAACCCCAAAGAAAAAAGTCCAACGGTGTCGTTGACGTTCAGGTGTGGTTCACATTCAACATCGGCCCTTGAAATTTAACCACCCTTTGAACCAAGGCAAACAAGCAGCAACCGGCGGTTCTACGTTACCAGAATGACCCGGACTTATATTCGGCCAAGCATTGTCACTTCAGCAGTATTTCCCAAACATTTATAGGAACTTTGTATGCTGTTACAACGATAACAACAACTATATCAACAACAACAACAAAAGTGACAACAATAGTAATAATAACATCAAAAACCCTTGCAATTTTGCCTAGGAATATCATTTGATATATTTTGAGGTCTTCTTTGGCGGTGTGGCTTATTATCGAAATGCTTTCACGCAGCTGCATTTTCGCATAAAAATGATGTCTTAAATGGCAACGTTGATTACCCTCTATTGTTGGATTTCATAAAATTTTATGTACATGTAAAAAATATTTGTGGGTATTGTACATTTCCAACAAACTCATACTTGAAAGGCCCTGTATGTGCGCACGCAATCTGAAATGATCTTTGACTACATCAAACTGCCTTTGGCTGTAGTAATTCCCTTTATTCGTGGTGGATATATAGTTGCTATAAGAAATATAAATAGAATTTATTAACGTAGCCTAATCGTGCTGAACTTTTTACAATTTGCGGTTTTCTATTTTCAGCTTTAATTTTTTTGTTGTTTTTATGTGGGTAAATTTAGCAAAGAGGTATGCACAGTGGCTCTCTGCCAACTTCGAGAACATCGAAAAATATAAATGAAAATTAAAGAAATTAATGTCTTTTTAATACTTAAAATTTTACGCTTTCTAAAACAATAAATAAGATTTAAAAAATTTCCCGCTACATTAAAATCTTTAGTGCTGAGGAATTATAGCACTAGGACCCATTAGTGACCATTTTTTTTTTATTTAATTTTTTTTTTCAGGAAAATATAGAGTATTGAAATTGAAAAAACAAAAAAAAATTGTGCACAGTTTTATAGCCCATGAAATTTTGTGGTAATGATAAAAACAAAATTCAGAAAACTTTCTTCAAAACTTTAAACTTTTTAATTAGAATGCGAGTACATAGTTTTATATGGTAGTCCATTAAATTTTGGCATAATAAATGTCACCAATACTTTGCTACAACAATAAAATCGAGGAAATTTATTCAAAGGCAAACTGTAACACGTTTTATCAAAGCCCAACGGATTAGATGGATTGGGCGCGTACTACGCACGCCGAAAGAGCGAAATGCTGGAAAGCTTTTATTCTAACACCAATTGGAGAAAGAAAAAGAGGGCGCCCACGAATGAGATTGTGAAATGACGTCAAATGAGAACTTAAGCAGATGAACGTACACAACTGGAGAGATGAAGAAATGGAGAGAATAAAGTGGCGAAAACTTTCTGACCACCACGGATTGTGAAGCTAAGAAGAAGAAGAAGTGCAAGTTTCAAGTGGCTCAAGCAATGCGTTGATTCCTACCGGTCTTGTGCCCTTTCGTCATAAACGGAAAATTTGGAAAAATTTCGAAAAAATTGTCAAAAATCAACCACAGTTTTGAGCGACCTGAAAATTGCTATAAAAGCACATATTCGATTTTTTTCTAAAATTCTGATTCAAAAGTTTCAAATTTTGAAGAAGATAATTTTTCTTTTTTTAATTTTTACCAAATTCAAAAGTTTCGGATTTTGATGAAAATAATTTCTTTTTAACTTCCACCAAATTCAAAAGTTTGAAATTTTGAAGAAAATAAAAATTTTTTTTTGTTTATTTCCACCAAAGTTTCAAATTTTTTTCATTTCCATCAAATTCAAAAGTTTGACATTTTCAAGCAAACTAAAATTTTTTTTTTAATTTCCACCAAATTCAAAGGTTTCAAATTTTTTTTTCATTTACAAAAAATTCAAATTCAAATTTTGAAGAAAATAAAATTTCTTTTGTTTATTTCCACCAAAGTTTCAATTTTTTTTTCATTTCCATCAAATTCAAAAGTTTCACATTTTCAAGAAAACTAAAATTTTTTTTTAATTTCCACCAAATTCAAAAGTTTCAAATTTTGAAGAAAATAATTTTTTTTTTAATTTCCACCAAATTTTCAAACTTTTTTTTTATTTCCACAAAATTCAATGGGTTATTAAACATACTTAATTTTTTTCTAAAAGTTCTGATTAAAAAGTTTCAAATTTTGAGGAAATATAAAAGTTTTTTTTTCAAAAGTTTAAAATTTTGAAGAAAATAATTTTTTTTTTATTATTTTAATAATTAAGTTTTTCTTCTAAAGATTCTGATTTAAAAATTTTAATTTAAAAAAAAATTTGAATTATTTTTTATATCCACAAAATTCAATGTGTTATTAAACTGCAAACTCATTTTTTTTCTGAAAATTCTGATTAAAAAGTTCGAAATTTTGATGAAAGTTTCTATTTTTTTTCACAAAATTCAATGGGTTATAAAACTGTATAATCGATTTTTTTTAAAGTTCTGATTAAATTATATTATTTGACTAAAAAGTAAAAATTTACGATCAATCTGATCACGAGTTGCAATGTCGTTGTTATCAATAACTTTTTGTTATGTCAATAACTTTTTCTTCAAACTTCAGCTTAAGTATAAAATTTCCATACAAAATCTTAATAAGTTAAAAAAGTGAAGCTTAGTGAAGAAAATTGGATATCAAAAATATGCACTGAGTCAAAAAATATTAAAATCCAGGCTCTCACTTAGGCTCTCTTAAGAGTGAAATTCCGATACGCCTTTATTACAGCAACCAAAACCAAAAAACCAAATAAAAAAAAAAACGCTTTTGTTGTCAATAGAGTAACCACTGTTGACTTTCCAATTTTCAATTACAAAAAATTCTTGAAGGTATCTAACAAAAATTAGTTAAAAATATGTCTCAATTTTTATTATTTTTTTTTTCTAAGTTGTTTTCTAAATTAGCTTGCTACATTTTCGGCCACGTTTTTTGTTGATATTATTGGTAAGTGCCTTTGTCTACTGTAGTAGTCACATAACTGAGTACTCAACACAAATATTGGAGGCATTATTTTCAAAGCACAAATCTCGTGTAACCACTCAATAATACGAAAAGTAGATTACTTAAGTAAATAAGTACACAAAAATTATGGGCATATGAATGCTAATTGCATAAACACGTCATTGAGTACGACAAATATCATACTTAGATATTCAATAGCAAGCACAACGGCCCCTAGCAACACATTCTGCTAAGTAGGTATGGAAGTGACTGTGAATGTGTTATAGAGAAATTCGGAAAAATAAATGCACAGATATTTGGTATTTGAGGAATGCACAAAAAAAAAAAAAACAAAAAAAATCAATTATTAACGGATAATTATCTTGGTTTGTAATCGAAAAATTCAAAAGGCATGCAAACCAGAGTTAATTTGTCTTTTAGAAAATAAATATCAAATATACACATAAAGTAAAAAAAATCTCTGCTCAAAATAACAATGAAGAGTAAATTAAAAAGTGCTTTTAAATGCCTTTGTTGATGTTGTTGGCGTAAGCGGTCTATGAAGAGCTGAAACGAAAAGTGGCTAAGGCATTGCGATACAGTCACGCCAAGCTGTAATCGGGCACCCCTACCCTGTCAAGCTTTTTTGCTCATTAAAAATAGGTAAAATAAATATAAATAAAAATAAAAATAAAAATAATGACGTGGTCACACTAAAAAATTAAAAAACATATTTATGTATTTACAGTGCATTAAAAAACTAGAACAACCATTTTTTGATAATATTTTAAAGTTTTTTTGTTTTTAATATAATAATATTTTAAAGTTTTTTCGTATTTAATTTAATCTTTTTTTTTCAATAAATAAAAAATTATCATCAAAATTTGAAACTTTTTAATCAGAATTTTTAGAAAGAAATCTGGTATTCAAATGTATAGCCTATTGAATTTTGGGAAAATGAAATTGAAGTAATGAATTAAAAAAATTACTCATATATTTAGTGCGACGAAGCGTAGAACAAACATTTGCTGAACATTTTTTTGTATCTTAATTTAATATTTTTTTAAAATAAATTTTTCATTCGGCTAAAAAAATCATAAATTCCATTTTGAATTCTTGTGGAAATCAAAAAAAAATTGAACTCAGAATTTTTAGAAAAAAAAAATCGAGTGTGCAGTTTTAGAGTCCATTGAATTTTGTGGAATTTAAATAAAAACTAAAAAAATTATTTATGTATATTCCGTCCGTTCAAAAACTGGAACAACCAATTGTTTATAATTTTTTTAAATTATTTTTGTTTCATAATTTATTTAATTTAATTTTTTTTTTAAATACATTTTTCATTCGCCTACAAAAGTCATATGAATTCCATTTTCTAATTTTGTGGAAATTAAAAAAAAAATTCAAAATTTGAAATTAGCATTTTTTAGTCCATTTAGTCACAGAAATAATTTCACTGCTACATTCGGCAGTTTTTTTCTATGGTACTCTGGAGTTTCGTACACTAGACCATCAATTTTTTTATTTGCTTAAAAATATTTTATCTTTGAGGATAATTTTAATTGATACATATATACGTCATATAAGAAGAGTGGAGTGGTCAAAGACGAAACTGCTCCATCTTTCAACGCTCCAAAAATGACTGGTCTGTTATATGCACGCGTTCCAATTCGTAAAACTCTTACTACCATTCTGCTGTAATTCATAAAAAGTAGACGAATGTTATAACATTTCGTATTACCCGCCGAACAAAACATACCACACCTATTCCTCTGTATGCATAGGCAGTTCGTACTCACCGAAAATAATTTAATCCGCCTATCAACTGACAAGAGACTCATGATTTATGTTTGCCAAGTACTTAGCATTCGGCCAATCGTTCACTCATTCCACCTGTGGGGTGGATAGCCCAGTTAATAGATCATGAATGAAAATGACAGCCAAATGGAACACAAATGAAGTGTTTGGGAAAGTCATTGAGGGTAAGTAAGCTTCCTTAACTTTTTCAATTTCTTTCATATCCCAGAAGCTGGAGCGCGCGTTGCATTAAACGAAAGTCTGTACGAATTCAATGGAAGTCGCAAAGTCAGAGGCAGCATTTTTTCATGTTCAAAAGTGACAAGTAGTCTGCCACAAAATGTTGTTTACATGAACTCGAACTCATGCATATGTATGTTTAAGTATGTTTTATTTATGATACTCACGAGTAATACTCAAATTTACGAGTATTTATTAATGTTGAAAAAACCATGAGGGTGACCCTACATACTTTGCCACTTTAAGCATTGAAGAAATCGATAACAATTTTGCGTCTATGTAAGTGCAGACAAATTTTGCATCATTTTTAACTACTTAGCATTTAATTCTTATAAAAGTTTACTAAGTGACACAGCAACAATTGCCCACTTGCCGCTCCACTTAAAGGCATTTATTAGATCGCCGCGAATACCCTTCAAATGAATGGATTGGCATTAGTTTCGCAAATATTGGAATAAACATAACATAGCAACATTAACTTCTAAGTGTAACTATGTAGGCTTAACTGCGCATTTTATAAGTAGTATCGTCTGCGATGCAAACAACTTACGATGGATTAAGACACACTTGTCGGGCTGAACCACTGAAGAGCTTGGAAACAAACTTGAACAAGGGGATTTCTACTACATGTAGTTGTTACTAAACAGTAGTAATCAGCAGTACTGGGTGTTTCATTAAGATTGCAAACTTTGTATGAAGTCCCATTTTTTTGTACATTTCACATGTCCAGTCCATTTACATTTCTCCATGTCCGCACGAAGTATAAGGATTGTAAAAATTTCCTACCACAAAGGTTAGATCTTTCCGGTAAGCTTTTGAAAATGTTATTATGTGGCAACGAGGCGGTAAAGAGAATTTGACAGCCCAATCATGCGAGTTGACACCTTCAAATATCTTTCTTCGACGTTTTTTGAAGGAATGAGTGTAGGCCAAAAAGTGAAGAATAATTGCTCAACCACAGCAGAAGGCCTTAACAGCCAAAGCTTCTTCTGTTTTTTATTTTTCTTTTTCCTCTTATAAATGGAATAATTATTCATAATCATTACACTTTGCAATTAATAAATGAATAAATAAATATGTCAACTAAAAAGCGAAATTCGACGCATCAGTGATAGAAATGAGCCGCACTGCGCTGTTGAGACCCAGGTCACGAGTCGGAAACTATGCCCATACAGTAAATTCTTTTGTACCAGGAAAATCTTAGAACACTTAAAAGTAAAACCATGGTTTTTTTTTGCAAGCTTCAACGTAAATACTCTTAATGGCGCACCCTATATTTTCAAAAGTCTCCAGCAATAAGGAAATACTTTTCTATCTCATAAGTGTAGAGCTTATGCACCCCAGACGTTCTTGTGTATATACGTATGTATGCACATTAGGGTGGACCATTTTTTTGTTGTTTTGTTCGTAGCAGATTCGAATTCTATATAAAATGCTAAGAAAAAAAGTTCAGTGGAGCACAACTCTAATGTTAATTTATAGCCCTCTATCTTTAAGTAATATATATATTTGTTACATTTATGTACTCACTATTTATCAGGCTCCCCCATCTTCTTCCAAGCAAGTTTTGCCTTCCTCTCTTAGTTTGTTTCTATTTCTGAAGGGCATTCTCCAAGATATTTTCTGAATTATTTGATAACTTTTTTTCATACCACATAAATACTTATGGTATATATGAGTATACTCGTATGAATGTTAAAGGATACTTGGCATTTGACTTTGAGTGCAAAAAGGTTTTTTTTTTTTTAATTTCCTCCTTTTGCTAGTTTCTTATCTGCGGCGTCAGTGCTTATGCTAACGGTGGTTGAAATAATTGTGTTTGTTATAAATGCGAATCACGCACAAATAAAATGAAAAATACTTTTTCGTGGCAATATTTTAATTTTGTGGCGCAAAATTAATCATCCGTTCTGCTAAATAAAATATTTTGATAAAATAGTTTTTTCCTAAATAAAATAATTTTATGAACTAATTTTTTACTAAATAAAAGCAAAGAAATAGGTAAAATAATTTTTTGCTAAAACAAACTTAGATAAAATAATTTTTTACTAAATGAAAAATTAGATAAAATAATTTTTTTACTAGACACAAAAAAAGCAGAAAAAATTTTGTACTAAATAAAAAAAATTGATAAAATTATTTTTTTACTAAATTAAAAAAATTGATAAAATATCTGTTTTACTAAAATTTTTTATTAAATAAAAAATAGATAAAAACTTTTTTTTTAATACAAAAAATAGATAAACTAACTTTTTTACTAAATAAAACAATAGATAAAATATTTTTTTTACTAGACACAAAAAAATAGATAAAATAAGGTTTTTCTAAATAAAAAATTGATAAAATAATTTTTATACTAAATGCAAACAATAGATAAAACAATTTTTTTACTAAATAAAAAAAAAGATAAAATAATTTTTATACTAAATGAAAAAAATAGATAAAGTATCTATTTTACTAAAATTGTTTATTAAATAAATAATACATAAAATAATTTTTGTTTTTTCAAAATACAAAAAATAGATAAAATAACTTTTTTACTAAATAAAAAAATAGATAAAATATTTTTTTTTCTAGACATAAAAAAAAGATAAAAGAATTTTTACTAAATAAAAAAATAGATAAAATATTTTTTTTACTAGACATAAAAAAAAGATAAAAGAATTTTTACTAAATAAAAAAATAAATCTAATATTTTTTTACTAAATAAAAAAAATACATAAAATTGAATTCTAATACTCTTTATACCAAATAAAAAATAGATAAAGTAACTTTTTTAGTAAATAAAAAAATAGATAAAATATTTTTTTTACTAGGCACAAAAAAAAGAAAACATTATTTTTTACTAAATAAAAAAATAATAGATAAAATTATTTTTTTTACTAAGCGAAAAAAAGATAAAATATCTATTCTACTAAAATTTTTTATTAAATAAAAACTAGATAAAATAATTTTTTTCCCAAATACAAAAAATAGATAAACTAACATGCAAGTTGCTCATTGATCGAGAATTTCACAGCATTGCTGATCGGAGGTGGCGAGTGGAAACTACTTGCGTTACGACCAGACAAATCTGGCCATCCTACTATCTGAAACAGACAAAAACCCTTATAAGTCTTTCGAAACACGAACTAAGGCATATAATATCTCTCATCACCGGTCACTGCCTTTTGGGCACTCACGCACGTCGGCTCGGGGTTCCTCAAAACGACCTGTGCAGATACTGCAAGGACGAAAATGAGGAAGTATCGAGCAGACACTTGCTGTGCAGTTGTCCCGGTCTAGCCAGAAGTCGACTCGCTCTTCTAGGCTCTCCAACAATTGACAATCTTTCAGTACTCTCGAACCTGAAAATCGAATCTCTCATCGAATTCTCGAAACGAATTAATATCTTTGACCAAAATCTACAATAAAAATCTCGGTTAGGTGGGGAAATCATATCATATAATGAGCTCTAGGGCAACACAACGGACCCAACTTGCGGTCTATGTGGCACTCCGATGCGGGGTCACCCTT